>JAQHUG010000057.1:6101924-6141469 GCA_028555095.1 Dicrostonyx torquatus | reverse complement strand
CCAGGACAGGCTCCAAAGCCACAGAGAAACCCTGTCTCGAAAAACCAAAAAAAAAAAAAAAAACTTTTCTTGCATTTTACATTCAACCCCCAGGTCCCTCTCCTTCTCCTGCCCTCCCCAACTTCCCCATCCTACCCCCCCACTCACTACTTAGAGGGTGCAAGGCCTTCCTTGGGGAGTCAATGAAGTGTGGCATACAAAGTTGAAGCAGGACCAGGCTCCACCCCCCTGCATCAAAGATGAGCAAGGTATCCCACCATAGGGAATGGACTCCAAAAAGCCAGTTCATGCTCCCAGGATAAGTCTGGGTCCCACTGTCAGCCCCACCCAACGGATCAAGCCACATAACTGTCGCCCACATTGAGAGGGCCTAGTTCAGTCCCATGCAGGCTCTCCAGCTGTCACTTCAGATTCCCTGAGCTCCCTCTAACTCTGGTCAGTTGTCTCTGTGGTTTTTCCCCATCATGATCTTGACCCTGCCCCCCACCTTGCTCATATGATCCTTCCTCCCTCTCTCCTACTGAACTCCGGGAGCTCATCTCAGTGCTTGGCTGTGGATCACTGCATCTGTTTCCATCAGTCACTGGATGTGTAGGCTCTATGAGGACAATGAGGGTCGTCTCTAATCTAATTTACAGGGACAGGTCAGTTCAGGAATCCTCTCCACTATTGCTAGGCGTCTTAGCTGGAGTCCTCCTTGTGGATTCCTGGGACTCTTGTCTTTCTTCTTCTCAGAGCTCTCTCTATCCAGAAGTCTCTACTATCTCTCCTGCCTAGACATTAGCCATTTAGATTTCTATTAAACAAATCACAGTAACACATCTCTACACAGTGTAAGGGATATTCCACAACAGTGGTGCTGGCCCCATAGAGAATGTATCATATGTCTTCACTGTTTGGGACATATGATAAATGTTCAGAGTGGCCTAGAAACACCCGGAGAACACGGCCTGGAAACAGTTAGGCATGGCTATGCTCCTTCGTTGCTTTTAATGAGCTCAAATGAGTATAAGAAAACCCAGTCTGCCTTTGTGGGGGGTTGATCTTATTTGAAAATTAGAGAGTGAGCTTAGCTTCCAAGACCGCTTTCCTCTCTAAAAGCTGATTTTTATGTCTACCTACATTGCATCGCCTACCATCATCAGGCTTTCCTCTAAACTAATAATCCTCAGGCTTTTTGGTCTGATTATTAGATCTAAAATCCTAAAAGCACTTATCAGTATAAGCCTTCAGTTTGGGGAATCTAGCAGACACTTCACAAAGTTAAGGTCCTCTTTCTGAAGAAAGACAACAGTTCTAGTCCCTGCTCCGAGCTCCCACGGAAAAGTGCTCACTACATTTCAGCTGGCTCACTTGGAATCTCAGTGAGTTTCTCAGTTTCTCCTCCTCGCTGGATTTCCCAGCGGGACTATTTTTCCCAGGGCCTGTAACATCATTCCTATTTACAATGAAAATTGGATAGAATAAGCCAAAACATCTCCAATCACACTCACTTTGCAAACTAAAATCAATCTGACATTTTTGCATCAGAAGCATCACTAAATACGCCTTCCTATCCAACCAATCCTCCTCTGTGTGGCCTCCATGCTGATGGGATGGAAATACATGAGATACTTAACTGTATCTGAAATTCAAGCATAAAGTTCCTGGGTTAACAAAATGCATTATACCTAGTAACCTTGGATAAGTTTTCATTCTGACCAACATCAATACATACTCCATAGGGCTTTAATGACAGGTCACTGTATATTCTGCTTACCCAGCTTTCTCAAGGAAAACCCAAGGTCTAGATTTGGATAACGAGAAAAAAAAACTTCCAATTTTGTCTTAATTACCAATCAGGGACCCCAGAGATTTAGGCTAGAAAAAAATAAATTACTTTTCTGTGTCTTTGGGTCTGTTTCATATCTATTAGTACTCAGAGCAGAACAAGGATGATTAACTAAAACCCTGGGAGCCAAAGGATTTAGAGGGCTCAATTTCAGAGAGAAACTTTCTTTGTGACACAGAGGACAAAAGGAAGCCATCGCAGTGACTGAATGGTGATCCTCCTCCAGCGCTTCCTCCCTGTAAAGATACATGAAGCCTCCACTCTGTAGGCAAGTTCGAGTCTAGAACCTGTGGTAATTTTCTTTTTTTTCAGCACAGGTTTTCTGGAAGAGCAGCCAATGCTCTTCACCACTGAGCCATCTCTCTAGTCCCAAACTAGTAAATCTTACACACTGTCTGTTCTCTAATTCTTTCCCAAGGAGTAAGAGGAAAGAAAGTAGAAACTAGAAGTGCTGTGGGAAGAGAAAAGGATGGGCAAGCCAGCGTATAAGCTAGGAAATGAATTCAGCTTCAGAAATGAATATTCAAGGAAAGAAGAACCAGAGCAAAGAGTGACACCACTGATATTGTGCCTCCAGAGCTAAAAGCTGTGCCATGGCGTTGGAGAGCTCTAGACAGGATGCACAGCTTGAGCAAGAAATGGAAAGTTCTGAGATTCAAACACACTTTGGTGTAGGAGGGATCTTCTGTATTTTGTGTTGCTTTCATTGGTTAATAAAGAGACTGCCTTGGCCTGTAGGATAGGTCAGCCCTTAGGTGGGCGGAGTAGACAGAATGGAAGGCTGGGGAGAAGGGAAGTGTGCCAGACGCCATGATGCTCCTACCCGAGATGGACGTAGGTTAGACTCATGCTGGTAAGCCACGACACGTGGTGATACACAGACTATTAGAAATGGGTTAGTTTAAGATGTGAGAGTTAGCTAAGAAGAGGCTAGTGATAATGGGCCAGGAAGAGTTTAAATGAATACAGTTTGTGTGTAATTATTTTGGGTATAAGCTAGCTGTGTGGCCACGGCCGGGAGCCAGGCGCTGGGAACAAACCACCGCGCTCCTCTCAGGTGCTGGGAACACAACCCGCACCTATTACTACAACACTTCGCAGGAAGGAGACACCAGGCTACCTGCTAACACAGTGAGAAGGACTGTTGCTCACATCACATAAGAGGCCACCAGGTGTCAGTGCCAGCTAGGAAAAGAAAGCAACTCCAGGGACCTGGAAAACAGTTTGCGTAAGTTATCATGAGATCATACTGTATGCACGTCTGTGACTCAGAAAGTAAAAGAGACCCTCAGAAGGAGGAGCTCACAAGCACCGAAAAGATTGTTAGGAAGCATGATGGATGGACTCCCATCTTGTTGATGTAATAGGAGCGCACACACTGCGAGACAGAAGCAGGGGTTTGCAGAGGACACTAAATCATTTTAATCAACCCGACTGTCAGGAACAGCATGAGCATGACATGCAGGGCCAGCTGTCTGGATACATGGACACTGCCTAACTCCAAAGGATGTGGAGGCTTTCCCACACGTCCCACGCGAGTGACCTTTCTTCGGGGATTTTGTGTGTCTGCTGGGTTTTGTTTTATTGCTTTATTTTGTCTGATGATTGAAATAGTACCAGTGTCTTAAGAGAGTAAAAGGCTCTCCTTAGAGTAGAAGCACACTAGTGAGCCGGGAAGATGGCAGTCACTCGAAAGCCCAGCACGGCGAGAGTTCTGACTCCTTAGGGATTGTTTCCCTATCATTTGTGCAGGCTGTGTTAGACTTTTCCTCGGTGGGAACGGGTTCCTGCCCTTCTGACAGTAAGGGTTTTGTTTTGTTTGTTTGCTTTGCTTTTGGGAGAGTCTCAGAATTTAGCCCTTGCTGGCCTGCAACACAATACGTACAGCAGGCTGGCCTCCAACTCTCACAAATCCTTTAAGTGCTGGGAGAAATCCTGATGCAGCCACACCCTTGGATGCTTAACTGTTGCTCTTCCCAGCCCCACAACGTTCCCCTTCCCAAGAGCTGTGTTCTCAGAACGCTGCTTCAGGAAGCTGAAACTTGCTTCAGATTCTTAATGAGAAGTGGAGGAAAATTCAGTTTATTTAGAGAATTGCCTCTACCCTAAAAAGTCAGGTAAAACATCGGACAAACAAACAACAGTCCATTCCACTTTCCCAATTGGAACCGGAATTTACCATACATAGAACTAACAGACATTCCCCAAGAAGTAATTTCATGTGTTTCTATTTTAGAGTTCAGTGGAGTCATAAGGAAACCTCACCTGTGCTTTCAATGGGGCTAGATTTTTCATAACCATTCACTAAAAAAGGAAAACAAAACCATCCCCACGGAAATAAAAAAAAAACAACATTGGTATTATAACAGTTGACATGTATCCAACATGTTTCCTGTTGTTCTTTTGGGAAAACAGTCATCTTTAGAAGTGAAATCCTGCCATCCCCATAGCGGAAGTGAGGAGAATGAAGCTCACGCTACAGTGTCTTCCTCTGCTAATCTCAACTTCCATCCATAAAAGTTCCTAAAACAGGTCCAGAACTAATGCAAATAAACATACATTTGCTACTAAAAAACAAACTGTTTCCAGAAACAACCACTACAGAGTAGTAACAAAGTTTCCAACTGAAGCAGTTGTGTCCCATTTTACCTAAAGAGATTAAATCTGCTGCAAAGTTACAGAACTGTAAACAAAACAGAAAATCATTATTTTTCTTTCATATCTTTGGCAAGGGGTGAAGTAGGTTAAAGCCTGTTATACTTAGTTTTGATTTATAAAGATTAATATATTTTCCAACTTTATTTTAAAAAAAAATAAGGTAGAAAAAGTAAAAGCTATAGATATGTGTGAAGGCATCTGGTCAGATAAAGCAGTTCCGTAGCTGGCTTCTGGACTGGGGCAAAGCTGGGTAGCTAGGCTGCAAAAGCAGCTTCATTATGGACACTAGTGATTAAGTGAGAGGTGGCTGTGGTTCCTAAATTATGATCCCACAATCATCCAGAACAGGATCAAGATGAGAACACTGCAACAATGATAGGAACTTTCCCAAGCATGTGGGGCTGAGTCTGGGAGTGATGACAAAGAGGAGAGAACCACAGAGGCCCTGCTGTAAAATGAGTTCCTGCTTCAGGCAGCATGCTCCTCCTCTAGCAGGAGCTTCTTACAGAAAACATTGAGAGTCCCCGGGAGAGAAGTCTGCATCTTGCAGGTCACTTCTGTGTGAGGCCTTCTTCTAAGAATATCAGCTTTTAGCCTCAACTCATCAATGTCCTGCTTGCTTTATGCACAGAGCAAGAAGGCTTCCATGACTAGGAGATACCACCATCACCACCCCAACCTTCATCGTTGTCTGAGAAAAAGGGCAGGTATCTGTAACAAGCAATTGTCTGGGTATAGAGATGGATCGTGGGAGATGAGAGAAGATGTACTGAAACATTTATTATGGCCATCAAATAGCAAGCAACATAGACCACATGGTGCCCCAGGGCAGGCACCTAGAGTGAAAGTTGCCCCATGGCCAAGAACAGATCAGACTTTCCTGAACTGAGGACATACTGACTCAGCTGTACTCGCTTAGTTTCTCACCCAAATTCAGATCAGACTGAGAGGGCAAAGGGAATCACAAATATACTCTTGATAGAAGCGGGGAACATAGAATTTGCCAATATGAAAAGTTCTAGAAGAGAATCATTCAGGCAAATGTGTGTGTGTGTGTGTGTGTGTGTGTGTGTGTGTGTGTGTGTGTGTTTGAATCTCCTGGAATGTTTACGCTCACATTCAAACCTCTTGTTCTTTGCCAAAAATAGTTACCTGAACAAACCACTTTGTCTGGTTTCCCTTAAGGTTCAATATGAAGTTAGCACATTTCTGCAGAAAACCAGCAGGTATAATTCGCGTTGTCAAGATCCAAAGTATATACATTTGAGAGAGAATCAACTTGCATGAATTCTAGCTTCTCTAATATATCTCCTTAAAGGAGAAGAAAAAAAATCGTAACTCAGCTATTCAGTAGTAATGTCAGAATAAGGTGAAGTATTTTAAAACTCCCAGAGACTGTAAATCAGCTGAATTGACAGAAAATGGAAAGTGAATAGACAAAAGTAAATGCTGTGGACATAAGATGGCCCCTGTAGAAGCGGCCAAGGTGAAAAAGATTGGATTGCAGCCTATTTACATAAAGTTAAATAACATCAAGACACAGCAGGTCAATGCACCATCCATCTGTTTGCTACTTATTAGGAGGTGGAAGTCTTTCTGACGTGAGATATGTTCAGCAGCTCAAGTATAGTATAGTGTGTGTTTGGATATGCATTCGTATTTATGTAACATTGGCATTGCACAAAGATTACATAATAACCTTTCAAATCTATGAAAGTAAGACCATCAATGGACCCACAAAATCCTCCTACAAGGGTGAGTACAAGCTATGAGACATAGTGGGGTGCATTGAGGATCAGGAGAATTTATTAACTAAGCATTGACCAGACGCCTTCAAAACAGACAGAAGATTCCGGAAAAGTCAGCAAAGGGATTTTATTTATATCTATAGCTGTCTCACAAACTGGCAGCTTAAAATAACAGGAGTCAGCTTCTTCACAGAGCTTCTGAAGGTCAGGAATCTGGCGGGGAAAATCAGATCTGCAGTGAGGTCACATTACAGTCCTGAGCCACAGCAGCCACCATCGCCTCCCAAGATCACTCATAGGGCATCTGGCCACATCATAGTCTATTTTCACCAGGTGGCCTTCTTCATAGGACTCCTCACAGTGGGGAGCTGCTTCTCTGGAAGTACATAAAACAAGAGACACAGATGCCAAGAAAGCCACGGTGATGCTTAGCATCCAAGATAAAATGCCACCATTGCATCCCTCAGATTATATACGTGTCAGTCCTGGCACGTGTGGGAAGGAACATTCACACGTACTCATATTCACACTAGTAGGGACTGGATCAGATTAAAACATAAAATACGGTCACATAATCAGCCTTTACCTGAGAAAATCCTACTGTGGACAAAGAAGTGACTTCTTTAATGACATCTCACTGAAGCTTCTGATCCCTGAGGCAAGATCTAAAGAAGAAAAGCTGACACACAGAAGGAAGGAAACCACGTCCCTAACAAGAAAGAAAAGGGGCTGGGCGGTGGTGTCACACGCCTTTAATCCCAGCACTCGGGAGGCAGAGGCAGGTGGATCTCTGTGAGTTTGAGACCAGCGTGATCTACAAGAGCTAGTTCCAGGACAGGCTCCAAAGCTACAGAGAAACCCTGTCTCGAAAAACCAAAAAAAAAAAAAAAGGAAAGAAAAAAGAAAAAAGAAAAAAGAAAGAAAAAAAAGAAAAGGGAAACAGTAAAGGAGAAACTTGGGTGGGAAAGCAATCAGATCGATTGATTGCAATCTAAGAGTCCAAGAGTATGCTCTGGAGAAAGCAATCACTCTCAACTTAAGACATTTTTCTATCTGCTCCTTAAAAGGAAAGAAAAGAAGTCCGCAGTTTCTTCTCCTCCCAGCATAATCCTTCCCCAATCTTTGTTTCTAGGTAGTTATGGTAGTTTGCATCTATGGATCCCTACTGGAAACCGCAGGACCCACATAGCTGGAGAGGTAGAAACCCACCAGCCACAGACTTATCAACTTGTTCCAAATAGACACAGTCCCTGAAGGTCATCACTAAAAACCTCCACAGCATAAGTGATGCATGAACAGTGATTCACAAAATAATCACCATTGAGAATTGTGTGATGCAAACAGAACATATGTCTGAAATGGTTCTAAAGGCAAATTGTGTTTGTTATGGTCACTGACCTAAGTTGCAGGTTTGACCAGAACCAATGTATTTGGGGTTTTGTCTGTACGGGGATGAAGGCTTTAAAATTGAAGTATGACTGTGGTGGCTTTAAAAGGGATTGGTAAATTCTATGATATTTCTGCCACCAGGGCTCCAGTGGACTCCCTCTTGCTTGAACTATAAACCAGGATACCTGCCTCCTAACAAGCAAAATAGAACTACAGTGACACTCTGTTCAGGTTTTATGAAAAGACGTGACTTCCCCTAACCATTTCTTGAAGAACATGTATCCAGAACCTTTGGGCATGACTTTTGATGTCCAGCTACCCTGAAGCCAGAAAGAACTCACAGAGAGGCCAACAAGATTCAAAGACAGAGCCTGGAACAGGTTCTGAGATGATGGCCACCTGGCCCTCAGTGAATGTGAGTGTAGAATGTTAGCTAACACCCTAACCCCATCACTGGGAGATGACGATACCCTAGGAGACTCTGAAGAGACCATCTCCCAGATCCTAATGTCCTCAGTATTGTCAAAGAGAGTGAGAAGTGATAATTAGTTTACATCAGCTTCTGAAACAGTCCTTGCCAAAGTGAAAACTTCATCAAACGCATATTACCAGAGAAGGGATTTCAAAGAACATACTTACTTGTATCTAAAGTACTTCCATGTGTTTTTACTTGAATTTTGGAGTTTCTAAAACCCAACAATTAAATTTTCACTTCCTCTCTCCCTTTTATATGCGAACCTTTTCCAGAACTTTCTCATGTGCAGAAACTCAGCTATGTCTTATCTTTCCATGACACGACTAGTGAGCCTCCAGGCCATCTATTTTGAAATTCTAGTAGTAATCAGTTGCGGGATATTCAATCACACTGTGAAATTCAAGTTTGCATTTGTATCAATTTAATAAAACCAACCTTGGGACAGGAGACAGAGCCAACAACTAGTTGACAAAAAGTAATCATAAAAGAGTCAGGGGTCAGAGAAAGTCCAGAAGACAGATAGAGAGAGCTACAGGAAGTAAGTAGTAGGGAGGGACTTTGAGTGTGGTGTTTTTTGTTTTGTTTTGTTTGGTTGGTTGCCTTTGTTTTTGTTTTTTTTTTTTTGTCATTTTGTTTTGTTTTGCTTTGACAGAACAGAAGTGCATATACTCCCTTTCTGAGATGCTGAAGAAGGAAGGTTACTAGTTGCTCCTCAGCTTCTCTGAGCTAGCAGGTTTTCACCCCAGCCTCTGACTCCCAAGTCTTGTTGATAAACAGAGCAATAGAGATTTAGTTCAAAACTACATTTGGAAGCAGTGGCCGGAGGTGGATCTGGTGGGATGTAAAGGACTACTGCCTGAGAAGCAGGCCATTAACTGTGCAAGTCACACTTACTGGCTGAGCCAGCAGGAGGTTCAGTTGAAGCCACTGTGTTGATGGAAAAAACAACATTTTCCTGACCTAAATTTGATTTTATTTAATTAATTAATGCAGATGCAGACTCAATGTTCACAGTGTGATTGAATATCCCACAACAGTGATCACATCAGAAAATAAATATCTTGAATAATCAAATAATCAAAATTATGGTATTTTCCTGGAACATGGCAATATAAGGAGGATAATTTTCAACATAACATTAATATAAACTTGACTAGTCTTTCTAGAAATGTTGAAGAATCATATTAAACACACAGGTAGTTCTGTTCCAGACCCAAGGTGTTTCGCATAATGAAAAATACCCAATACAGGAAATGATCACAATGAGCTTGTTCCCCAACCTAGTCTAGAAGGTGCTACACATACAGGCATGGACATGGCTTCAGGATGACAAGTATCTGTCAATGGGAAGGAAGTCCCCAGCACTGTTGTCAGGATGGCAAAGAAAGGAGTAGAGGATGGATGGTGGGCAATGAGCAGTCTGTGAGCCAGGATGACATCAGACATCTGAGCTCCTAACTCAAAGGAACATCAAAGGTTTCTCCTAAACACATGTACCGCCCACCAGCAGTGGTGCAACCACACATGGCAATTCTGAATGCAGTGTCACTAGATCTGAACTCAGAGAGTCAGAAAGTTTTCCCAAATGCTGTTTTCTCTGTAGGACTTGGTAACCATTGCATGTTTCTGCCATTTTACATTGGCTCTCCTGGTGCTGACAGATGCAATATAAGAATATAGTCCTATCCTTTCAGGTTCACAGTTACTCCACAGGTCAACTTCTGGTCCTTTATATAAGTATAGAAAGATATCTTGACATGAAACTATCTTTATGTCCTAAAAACTACTACCGGGCTTCCTTGTGTCAGGCTAAGCTGGGAAAATGACAGGAGACTTAGAAGAAATGCATATGCTCGTTATCAATGTATCTATATGATTGGGGCCTTCATCTGCATGCTTGATGATTTCATCAGACCTACAAAAGTGGTCCCTGTGTCTGCAAGCACAATACGATCATTTGGGAAGCCTTTTGAATGTACTGATACCAAGCCAGCCCAGACAAATTATATCTAAGCCACTAATGAAAGGGCCCAGGCCCTGGTGGTGTTAAAAGCTTCTGTAATGATTTTAATGTGCAACTAAGTGGATTTCTTATCTATATCATTTTCGTGTCTAACCAGCCCTCCTGTGTTTTCATCATAATAGCTGTCCATGCCTTCTGGTACTTCATATCTCTCTGTTTCCATAGGTCATTTTAATATTACAGGTAATACTGAAAATGGTTCCAAATCTTTATTATAGGATATATACTAGACAGAACTAGAACTTGGAAAACCCCTGGAAATAAAAGGGCACCGAGGAGAACTTGCCTGTCTTGAAAATGAATATTCTATAATCAACATTATCCTGCATCTTCCCATTTGACCTCAGGCATTTGGTAATGACTTCCAAGACTCTTATGTAACCTGATTACAACTGGGGGCCCTCTAGTCAGATTCGACATCTACTGCACCAACAAGACAACTCAGACTTCCAAATTAGCTCAGACCGTTTGTGTCAAGTTTACATTTCTTGAAAAGTGACAGAAAAAATGGAAGGTAGAATAAACTTAAAGATACTATCTCCTCATAACTGTGCATCACAAATACCAGATAACTGTCCAAATCTCTCCAAAAGACCCCATCCTTAAAAATGCAGCCTCCTCAGGGGTTTCAATTTCCCCCTTTCCTTTACGAACCTAACACTTCAGCCTGTATGAATAGCTTTCTATCGTTTTATTTTGCCAGTGGTCTACATCCTTTATTTTCCACATCCAGGACCTATAATTCCTTTTCTTCCAGGCTTAATGAACTCTAATTAAAAATAAAAAGTATGTGTTTTTGTAGTAGCAGGTGCGGGTTGTGTTCCCAGCACCCGGCTCCCAGCTCCCGGCCACACGGCCACGTTCCCTGAAATAATTACACACAAACTGTATTCATTTAAACTCTGCCTGGCCCATTATCACTAGCCTCTTTGTGGCTAACTCCCACATCTTAAGCTAACCCAGTCCTAATAGTCTGTGTGTCACCACAAGGTGGTCGCTTACCGGAAGATTCTAACCTACATCCATCTCGGGCTGGAGAATCATGGTGTCTGGGGTCTTTCCTTCTCCCCAGCCTTCCGTTCTGTCTACTCCACCCACCTAAGGGCTGTCCTATCCTACAGGCTAAGGCATTCTCTTTATTAACCAATGAAAGCAACACAAAATACAGAAGATCCCTCCTACACCATGTTCTCTACCGATACCAGGGCTTTCCTGTGCATGCTTGATATATGTATACGTGATGAAATGACCAATTATAGCTATTATATATGTGTCCTCTCACATGCTTATCACTTTGTAGGGTAACTACAAAGAGAAGAAAAAATTCATACTTCCAGCAATTCTCAAGTGGGTATTTAGTCATTAGGCTGCACAAAAACCGAACAGAACTCACTGATTCTATCTGAAATGCTGTAATATCTCCCAAGTCTTGAGTAACTATCATTTCTTTTTGTAGTAATAAAAACACTTCTAGAGAAGTTGCTCAAATGCACAGCTACTTTGATTCTCTGAGCCACAGACCTTACCATCATCTTCAGCCAACAGTGACCCCTTTAGTACAAGGACAGTGGAACATTCCAAGAGGGTTTATTCCGATAGGCAAAACTGCATCATTTTCTTCTGAGGATACAACTTAGGAGAATATATAGATCCATAAAAAACAAAAAATAGAAGTTGTGGACAACAGAAATAAAGTACACTTACATGTGATAACATCACTCAAGTTTGTTAATTTCAAATCTTATAAGTGTATTTTATGCAACCTAGCTGTTCTTTGACAAAAGCTATACTGTGTGACACATATGAAAGGCATCAAATTACTTTAATTAATATTGAGTAAGTTTTCTATCATCTGAAATCGAAAGCATCTAATACAGAAGCCAGGCAGTAGTGGCGCACACCTGTAAGCACTCAGGGAGGCAGGGGCAGGTGACCCTTTGTGAGTTCAAGGCCAGTCTGGTCTACAGAGCAAGTTCCAGGACAGGCAGAGCTGTTACGGTGAAAGTATGTCTTTATATGACAATTCCAAGAAATTCAAGTTGTCAAATGGTCTCTGATCTGCCATCTAGTGTATCTGGAAATATTATCAAATGTTCCTAACAAGGTTGAAGTACTGAGAAACTTTGTAGAAATCCTCTAGAATCTGGGGCTGTGACGATTCTCCACGGGTCCCTCACTGAGGTCTAGGAAAAGGGACTTGGTTTACAAAGAACACCTCTTCCTCCAGCCAACATGGATACCCAGAGGGAAGATCATAAAGCTTCACCACACTGTAAACCTTTCTGCCTACAAGTAATAGAGGTTTATCTTCTTGCTTTCAGGATTAGAGAGATACAATTCTCCCTTCTAACTTAGCTAGAAGTGAGGCTAAAAGTGAAGCAGAAGATAAGATAGGCATCTTCAAGGAAGCATCAAACCTTTTCTTCCCTTGACTTTTTCTAAATACTCAGAAGTGCGACTTCCATGACCACAGAGGAGATAATGAACTCAAGGGGAAGACTTGGTGGTTGACTGTAGCAAAAGTAAAATCAGATTTTTGAACTCAGTTGGGATTCAGACACTGTAAAGAATGTAAAGCTACTCACTACTCAAGCACCCATTGGCTAGACAAGACATCTGCTCCATCTAGAACTCATTGACTAGACAAGATAATTGACTTTGTCAATATTAAATCTGCAAGCCCATTAAGCTTTAAAGGGACTTGTGATTGCAAATAACCCTGATTGCAGTCTTTCTTTCTTAGTTAGATACGCGTTTTGAGAATGGGCCTCCTAGTACATACTGCATTACTAGCTTCTGTAAGTGGTCTTTCTTTATGTAAAGTTTCTTTAGTTTATCCAGTCCGCTATTGCTCACCATTGGGAGCCACCTAGTTTAGATATAGCGTGAAGCTTGATTCACTGAATTCCCCTAACTAGGCCTTTAGTAATGGATTTGGTTTTGTGTTACCCTTTTTGCTTTAAGCACACCTGGTGAAAATGGTATATAACATGACGGATAACTTTTTAGAAATCAAGCAAGGACTTGTTCAGTACGGCTTAGCACATGTTAAATGTTGAGTTTCTTGCCGGATCTGATGTCTCATTAAAAACCCTCCCTACGGGAAACACCAAGTACCTTGAAACAGTGAATCTTGGTCCAGGGCTTTCATGAAGAGAAGGCAGACCACCAGGGCAGTGTCACACCCAGTCTCCCCTTCCTCCTGCTGGGTCTGTCAGAGAGCCATGCTCTCCTAACGCGCCAGCAGCGGGTTTGCTTTTCATTTGTTTGTGGCTTATTAAAGCCACAGATGTGGGTGGGTGGCAGGAACTCAGCACTTTTCCTTCCTCGGCGATAAGGCCGGCCATGAGTGATGCACACATGGCTCCTATTAGAGTAAATGGAAGGCACGTGTCTAATTTGAAGGGTAAAATTGGCAAAATTGAAACAGCTGCAGCTGGTGACCCTCCGCTCTGAGGCTGAGTGAGGTGAACAGTTCAGTCCCTTCTAATCTGCGTGTGTGACTTCCTTGTTGCATAACTGCCATCCCTTTCAATTTTGTTCCCATGGCCTAGGATTTTTCTCTGAGCTTTTTGGGGTTGGTATCCATTTCTTTCCTTCTTATTATGAAAGAATTTGGGAAAGTGCACTTTGCATTAAGTCTATTAATACCAATGATAACCAACAACACTCTGGAGCCAGCATGAAGCTTGCAACCAATGTGCAGGACATTGGTAAGGGACCCAAATATGTAACTGAGCACCAGACTAAATGTAAAACTCACTTTGCTCTCAATTATGCGTGGTCATTGAATAACTGTTAAAATAACAATTGCTGAATGAATAATCCAGTGAACGTTCTTGAACATCTCAATATGCCAATAACTAGCAGAAACAAAAACATTATCATTCTCTAGAATTTCATATTATGAAAATACGGTCAAGACAATTGCCTCATACATAAAACCATGGAGGCATATATGTGTTGCCATTTATTGTTATTCTGTCTGTGCTCAAAAAAAATTTACCGGCTGCATGAATAAAACCATTACCATCCATGTGAAAAGGCTAACCAAAGCCAGGGGAAACAAGCTGTAGAACTTGACGGGAAATGACAGCTCATCAGTGTGGGAGTGTTCTCCTGTATTTTGTATTACTCTTATTGGTTGAATAAAGAGCTGCCTGGCTTATAATATAGGTCAGCCCTTAGGTGGGCAGAGTAGACAGAACGGAAGTTCTGAGGAGAAGAAGGAAAGTGAGCCAGTTGCCATGAGGTCCCCGCAGCAGAGGGAAGTACTGTAGAACCGTCCAGTAAGTCACCCACCTCGTGGTGACATACAGACTTTTATAATGGGTTAGTTTATGAGGTGAGGGCTAGCCGGGAAAAGGCTAGAGATAACGGGCAAGGCAATATTTAAATGAATCCAGTTTGTCATGTGGTTATTTCGGGTGCAGGCGACCAGCAGTGGCTGGGGAACATACAACCCGCACACCTCTCCCCGAATTACAACACATCAGCCCAGAACTTAATGTCAAAACCAGTGAGACAGACCAGGATGGATGTGTGCCATCCGGCTAGCTTTGGAGAGGCTGACATCTAAGAGACAGACACAGGGCAGGGAGACACCAAGACATTCTCAGAGATGTAAGAGGAGGAGTAGATATGGCGGGAGAGGAGACCAAACCAGCACCTGCTTAGTAAAGAGAATTAGAAAATGACCAACGTCAGGCCCAAACCATCTAACACGAGAGGAATATCTTCTTGACCCATCTCTGTGGATAGAATTTTCCCTTACAATCGTCAGCAAGACCCAACAAAGAGAGTGGCGAAGTATCACCTATGCAGTCCACATATTATCTATGTGGGACAAAAGGCATTATGTCACTAAATAAGACACTGATAACCTTTCCTAGTATTCAAGAAAGTTAAATAAGTTAAACATAGCGTGTTCTCAATTTTGTTTATCATATGCTCGAACTAGATTTTTAGCATCTTTCTGCACCTGTTATCAAATGCTAGAGGATGAGAAACTAGGGGAATAAAAAAATAATAAGCTTGCCAGAAAGTGTAGGAGACGTTAATGATATTGTTTCTGTGACTGTGCTTCGTGTATGAAAGTTGATTTCTTTTATAAACTTAAATTACAATCTTAGGTTGTATCAATAGTTTATCAGCACATGCTTCATAGTGTTTTGAAAAGCCACATAAAGTTTGGATTCTCTCTCTATCCTGAACAAATTTGACAACAACTGGCCTAGCAAATTGACTGTCTCAAATTAAGGAGACTCCTAGATTGTTATTTATACACATGTCTGTGGGAAAGAAGAAGAGAAAGAAACAATGGATGATGAGGTGCGGGAACTGACAAAGAAAAGTACCATTTATGACTTTCGCTTTTTACCAGAAATCTTACAGTGAGTTCAGTATGGAATGTATCCTCTGATAAGAACATAAAATTCTACCTTGATCCTAAAATAAAATGTTTATTACCAAAGATGCAGAATAATCTGAAGTGGGCCATGAATCAACCAGGTGAGACTAGTGAAGCTAGAGATCAAAATAAAACATGTTAGACATTTTAGTAACTGGTACATATACAGACAGGCACAAACATGTACATGTGCACGCGAGCACGCATGCGTGCACGCGCGCGCACATACACACACACACTGCATTAACATTCTCAAAGTAGCACAAATAACATACACGAGTTTTTCAGGATTCCCAGGGCTGTTAAGCTACTATTTAAGTTGAGCTACCTTGCCTTCTGGATTCAGAGGTGTCACACCTTGAATTTTAGACTCATACAAGGTTATTCAGGTTCACCCCACTGCCTACCTGGTCAAAGGACTTTCCTCCTGACTGATATATTCACACACATCATCCCATGTGCTGCTGGGTGGGCTCCAAATTCTGGCTCAACTCTTTGGTTCATCACTAAGTTTTAAAACGAGACTTGGTATGTATCAGAAACAGTCATGTGACCCATTCCTTGATTGTACGTAAAGGAGGGTAGATATTATGTTCCCTGGAGGTAAAGGCTCTCTAACAAGGCAGACCTATGAGGAAGTCATCTGAGTGCTATCATCATGGTTGGCTTATGTGAAAAAAAAATTGTCCCTTTGGAAATGATCAAATCTTACAGTTGTTTATGTTAAACAGGGGGAAGGGTGCTGCAGAATATTAATTTCAGATGTGTTGTTTGTCTTTATGCTGTGGATCATTTGTTTAACGATGCAAGATATGTTACACTCTTCTTTGTTGCATTTGTTTAACTCTGCACAGCTGTGGCACTTTGCCTGTCTAAAACAGTTGATTGATCTAATAAAGACCTGAACATCCAATAGCAAGGCAGGAGAAAGGATAGGCAGAGCTGGCAGGCAGAGAGAATAAATAGGAGAAGAAATCTGGGAAATGAACTAGGAGCGAGAGAAGGAGGAGGACTACAGGGGACAGCCACCCAGCTACCCAGAGAGACATGGAGTACGAAATTAGATATAAAGAAATATAGAAAGGTAAAAGCCCAGAGGCACAAGGTAGATGGGATAATTTAAGAAACGCTGGGTAGAAATAAGTCAAGCTAAGGTTGGGCACTTATAAGTAAGAATAGGACTCTGTGTGTGTGATTTATTCGGGAGCTGGTGGCAGGCCACCAAAGAGCCAAAGAGTAAAAACAACCAATGACAGAAGAAAGCACACACATATCTACATCTTACATATTACATCAAAATAAGCGGTCTCTCAGTCTTAGGCAAAATACTAAAGAGAGCAGAGTCTCCTCAGCCCCAGTGAAGAATGACTCCTTTCTCACTGGCACACAATCATTTTCTCTACCATCATCACCTAAATGAGCTAGGCAGACTTCCTACTTTTCCACCTTTGAGAATTTATAGACACGGAATTGATTTATGAATCTGGACAGCCTTGGCCACCTACACAAAAAAATATTTCTCACATAGCTTTTCTCAGCTGTTGCCTTTTCCTGACAGGGTATCAAAGGCTCTGGCAGATAAATTCTTCACCCCTGTGGCAGCCTAGGGTGCTGGCATTTGCGAAGCTGCATATTTCTGTCATCACCCGTGAGCTGAAGCACAGGAGAAAGCTCCGCATGTGCTGAAGGACAGGCAGCTGTTGTTGTCTGGGGGAGAAAATGCAGCTAAGCCCTTTAACACACAACCTCAGCATCTCCTCTCCTAGAATAAGGGAGAGCTGGAGAGCTAACCGGCCTCTGTCATGGTGTTGTGGACCTTGGACCACATCTGAGCTCTGACCAATAAATAGCCTAATCTGTCATGGGGTCTTGGACCTTGGACCACATCTGTGCTCTGACCAATAGCCTAAGCAGAGGGGAAGTCTGAAAGATCAGACACAAATCCTATTCTGCCTCTTGAGTCCTGTCTCAGGTCACGTTCAGAAATTGTTTACTTCCACTTTGTGTAACAAGGCTTTTAGGTGAAAACGACCTCCAATGTTGTTTATGCTGTGTAGACATAGGGTGAACCCAAGGCAGCAAAAAGAAACAAGTGTGAAGATCACGTCCTCCCCGCGCGGCTCTGCTACCCATCAACTACAACGTCAACTACAATTCCTTACTGGATGGTGATGAAAGGCATTTCCTTGGAGAGAGGAGGGGAAGGAAAAGGAGAAGGACACAAAGAAGAGGGGGAAGAAAGAGAGGAGCAGGGTTAGAGGAAGTGTGTGTGTGTGTGTGTGTGTGTGTGTGTGTGTGTGTGTATGAGAAACAGACAGACAGACTCACAAGGCAAGGTAACACTTTATACATGGATTATTTTTTTGGAATGTTGGAGCCAGAAAT
Source organism: Dicrostonyx torquatus (assembly GCA_028555095.1). NCBI lineage: Eukaryota > Metazoa > Chordata > Mammalia > Rodentia > Cricetidae > Dicrostonyx > Dicrostonyx torquatus. The sequence continues at coordinate 6,123,550 of JAQHUG010000057.1, read as the reverse complement.
TATTGCAAAATTAAAATTTCTAAACCCTTCAGCTTTGAAGAAGAAGCTGAAGCTGGAAACGAACATTGAATTCAAGCCGAGCACTGTAGTAAGAGGTTACCATGTTGATATAATTGACATAACTACTCACGTACATCACGGTGCTTGGATGTGTGGGTACAAAGGGGGAAGGAAGGAAGTACACTCTGTATTCCTGGGGATAAGGGGCTCTGGCTTCCAACTGTGGGTCTACGGTCACTTGTTCATTATTGCTTAATCTGGGAGGAGGGGCTCCTCCAGACACAAAGTGCGGAGGAAACACAAGGAACACAAGCTGGTCTCCTGGGGGTTTGTGCAAGAGTATCCTCAAGCCCCTGTGAACACCGTCATCAATCCCTACACCATGGAAACCTATAAACTTGCAAACTTACGTGGCTTAGGGTAGTTTATATGAATCAATATTGTCATACTTACTGCTGAACTATGTGAAATCGCATGCGCGTACAATTACCATAAGGGATTTTGAGGTTCATATCATAAATACGCCATCCTTGGAACCTGTGAAGTCACATTTTCTCTACCAAACGTATCACAGCATCTGGATGACTCTTACCTTCTAGTAGGACATATTTCACCAGGTTTTCCTCTAATAGTTTCTTAATATGCCATTACTTTGTGTGTCCCATTTACTAGCCAGGGTTCTCAGGGAAACAGAGCCAACACACACAGGCCATTTGGATTACTGTGGACCCACATCAGTATAGAGACTGAGAAATCCCATCAGTTTACCCGTGGAAGCAGGTAAACTGGTAAGCCAGTGCTATGGTTCATTCCAAGATGAAGGACCTTCTAGGAGCTCTGTGTTTGGGGGCAGGATGTTGTTATCCCAGATCAACATGTTCTGGTTCTATCTAGGCATCAGGTGATAGCCGCGTTCCTGATGCAGTCAAGTGGACCGTAGGCCAGTCTCATCCTCAAACACCATCATCTCTCACAGGAAATATTTCACCAGCTATTTCCTGTTACCCAGTGAAGTTGTTAGTTAAATTCAAACTATCATACTTCCCAAACCCCTTCCTTTGATAACCACCTGGGGAGGGACTTTCAAGTCTTTATCTTTCCCTCCTAGGAAAATCAACCTCAAGTAAAATGGGAGCTGTTTTCCACGACACCATAAAATGTAGTTTTGAAGAAGAAGGAGAAGGAGGAGGAGGAAGAAGAGGAGGAGGAGGAGGAGGAGGAGGGGGAGGAGGAGGAGGAGGAGAGAAGGAAGAAAGAAAAATGCGGACTGACAAGACCATTCAGCAAGGTCAAGTCACTTGCTGCCAAGTCTGGCAATCTGAGTTTGATCCCTGGAACTCATATGGTAGAAGAAAAGAAAGTTGTCATCTGGCTTCCACACACATGCCCCAGCACATATACACACACGTATGTGCTTAATAAATGTAATGAAAATTAAAGGAAAAGAGTTAACCCTTTCTAAAAGTCATCTATAGTTGCTGTACACTCCCTGCTCCCTCCATGTCTTTTACGAAGCAGGTTCACATAATTGTGTCTAGCCTATATCACTCACTTAGATCCAAGGGTCTATCCTACCCCAAACTGCTATGTGTACTCAGGCACATCCATAATTCCCAACCTAAGACAAAAAAAAAAAGACCTGGAGAATGAAGAATGTATCCCCTTCACACTGCCTTATACTCAAAAATGTCATTGCAAATGATTGGCTCTGTGTGTGCATGTGTGTGTGCGTGTGCGTGTGTGCGTGTGTGTGTGTGTGTGTGTGTATACACATGCTGGTACTGGGGGAAAAAATCAAGGGCTTTGCCTATGCTAGGCAGCTATACCACAGAGCTACCCTTCAATCAATAACTCACATATGAAATGTCCGTTACTTAGAAGAAAATCTGCTTTCATTTATAAGGCACAGCCACACCGTTCAAGGGAAAATTCAAAGAGAGAAAGGGGCCCCAAGCTCAGCTAGCCCGGGGACAAGGCAGGGAGCCTCCAGAAGGAGCACGGCTTTGTCAACACCCAGGGAGACTCAGGTCTGACTTCTGATTTGCAGAATTTAGTCATTAAATTTGTTGCAACATTTTTTGACATAGTGTCTCTCTAAATAGCCCCGGCTGTCCCAAAACTCACTATGTAGACCAGGTTGGCCTGGAACCCACAGAAATCTGTCTGCCTCTGCCTGGGATCAAAAGGTGTGTGCCACCATACCTGGCATTTGTTGCAACATCTTAGCCCAAAAGAATACAGTCTCTTTCAGCCTGTTCTCTTTAAGGGTTCAAGAATTTTATTCCAGTTTTCATGTGGGTGCGTGTTAAATGTATTTTGGGGGATTACAATGAGTAGCCCTTCTTCCCTACTCTTGGTCATCATCAGACTGAAGAAAATTGTCAAAAAATAGTTAAGTTTGAAGTCAACAGAGGACATTTAAATTCTCAGGCTGGACTTGGTAGCATGTACTTTTAATCCCAGCACGGGAGAAGCAGGTGGATCTCTGTGCACTGAGGCTAGCCTTGTCTACTCAGTGAGTTCCAACACAGCCAGAAGAAATGGTTCTCCAGCCCAGATATTTTCAGTCTTCTTGTGACTAATAACTTCAGCCACATAATCCTTTGTTGAGGGGGGGGACCTCTCCTGTGTATTGTAGGGTTCTGTGCAATATTCCTGGCCTTTGCCTAGAAGCAACCTTTGAGATTTAGTAATTAAAAACAGCATCTAGGCATTGGCCTTTGGCAGACCAAAATTAGTTCAATAAGAGCTCTCAAAACGCCTTCTCCTCTGTGTTGAGGCCTGCATCTCGGGACAGCATCTGGCTGTCTTTGGAGGCTTATACATCCTGGTTCTAAGAAATGTCTTGTATGGAAAACTTTTAAATGTAAAAATCCAGTGTTTTCAGCCAAGAAATATACACTGATAGGATCCACCAGTGCTAGGCTTTTCAATCCAGGAATTGGAACAAGCAGAGTCAGAGCCTTGAATACCCACGCCCAAATTATTTAGGTGTTCAGATAATCTTAGAAAGGTTCTAGGTGTTTGCCGCCACATTTAATGCCAAACCCCTTTGCATGAGTCAAATCTTTCTCCTGGCAAACTTAAATGAGCTTGATGCCGAGGCTTTACTCGTAAGAGCATAGTGTGACTTATTTTAATATATAACCATGCACAGATGACTTCAAGTTACACAGCACAAGCCCATAGACAAGAGCGGGAGGACACCATAGAGTCACTGAGCAAGCAGGGGATGTGGGTGTCCACACAGCTAAATTAACTTCAAGATACTGGATGGAATCCACTTAGATGTCTCAAATAGAAACAATCATATTCTTTTATCCAGTGGACAAGGTGTACCAAATCCCTAAATTCAGGCTGCGACATGCATAAGAAACCAAAGGTTATCTATGCTTCTCAAATACAGTAATGTTCTAAAAATAGAGAGTGATTTGGGAGCTAAACAAAGCGACGAGCCTAGTTGTTTATATTCTGTAAATAAGTCAGCGTATGACTTCAACTGTTACCAATTTGAAAATGAAGACTTCAGGCTAGGGAAAACGTGTAACCTCTCATCACAACGAAAGTAACATAAATTAATATGGAAGGTGATCTAAGATTCAAATAGCTATAGAAAGTCAGGTGGGTCTTAGGGGATGTTTCTTCCAAACTATTAATAAAATCTGCTGAGTCTGACAGACCAAAGTAAAAAAAAAAAGTCAATGAAATGATTCCTAATGATATTCTGCTATACTCATAGACCGGGGCCTAGCCCAACCGTCATCAGAGAGTCTTCACCCAACAACTGAGAGAAATAGACGCAGAAACGCATAGCCAAACATTAGGTGGAGCTCAGGGAACCCCTCAGAAGAGGGGAGGAAGGATTATAAAATCCAAAGGGGTGGAGGACAACAGGAGAACACAGCCCACAGAACCAACTAAGAATGGCTCGTAATGACTCGCAGAGACTGCAGCATCCCTCATGGGGCCTGCATGGGTCCGCACTAGGTTCTCTGCATAGATGCTACGGCTCTGTACCTTGTTATTAATGAGAGACACCTATCCATGGGAGTGGTGGGGTGTCTGACTCTTTCACCTGCTCGTGGGACCCTTTTCCTAGTACTGGATTGCCTCTTCCAGTCTCAATATGAGAATTTGTGCCTTGTCTCGTTGAACGGTATTATTCCATGTTCAGTTCATATTCCTGGGAGGCTGGCTGCTTCCTGAAGGGGGAGGAGCAGTGGGTCTGGAGGAAAAAGGAAGTGGGAAGAGCTGGAAGAAGTGGAGGGAGGGGAGGTGGTGGTGAGGATTATATGAGAGAAGAATAATTAAAAAGAAAAAATAGAAATCTTCTATGGGTTTGCTTTCAAGTCTTTTCTAGGGGTTGTACATTTGGTGCAGATGAAATCTTTACACGTTTCTCTAAACGTGGCCAAAAAAATTTTTCAGGAAAAGAATTAATGTTGTTGAATTTAGCAAGAGAATGGGGTAAGTTTTTGCACAAGGAAAGTTGCACCATCACTTATTAGATGTGGTTCACAGCAAAGCTGTAATTGACAAGGAAGACTAGAGTTCTGGCCCTTAGAAAGGCATCTTCACCCAGCTGGAGTCTCCATTCCAGCAGAGGTTCCTAAAGGGGTCTATCGCTGGGAGCCGCCAGGTACTGGATTCTGAAATATCATGCAGGTACTCCTCCTAGGCCTAGAAGAACTTGACACTCCCCTCCCTTCAGTGGCAGGGCCTTCTGGGTTAGACACTCTCATCAGGACAGGGCATATGGTGTCATCAGAGCTGCTGATCAGGGACCATGGGTTGGATGATGTTACCAGCACAGCTGATCAGGGACTATGGACTGGATGGTGTCACCAGGGCAGCTGATCAGGGACCATGGGCTGGATGGTGTCACCAGCAGAACTAATTAGGGACCAAGAGCAAGATGGTGTCACCAATGCAGCTGATCAGGGACCATGGACTGCATGGTGTCACCAGGGCAACTGACCAGGGACCATGAGCTGGACGGTATCACCAGCAAAACTGATCAGGGACCATGGGCTGGATGGTGTCACCAGTGCCCCTGATCAGGGACCATGGGCTGGTACATACCCACCTCCTTTGTTCAACTCTATTTCCCTCTCTGCAATAATCCGTGTTTGTGTAGCCCTTGAAGGTTCTAAACATAATAACACATTGACACCTGTATTGACATTTTGGTTCAAACCTGTTAACCACAGACTATCTTAAACCGAAACCACTTGCTCATTCAGTACATACTTATTAAGCGTTGTATCTAGTACAATAGGAACGCTGAGAATACAATAGTGAGCAAGGTGTAGAGGGTGGCTGTGGTCTCCTACCATTCAAGTCACTAACAGTCACACGGAGAGTACACGGAAGCTAAGAAGCAACGGCAGAGGGAAGTGTGATCGAGGGAGGAGGACACGGAGCACGAGCACCATTGAAGATGGTGGTTTTTGGAAGAAGAGGCAATATTTGGCAGAATCAGGGGTCTTTAAGCTGAGATCAGTGGAAGGAACGGAAATAGACTGAAAATGAGCTCCAGAAAATAAAAAAGCATGGGCCAGAAGTCTGGAGAACTCTCCACTGACGAGGAAATAGATGCTGATGGAATGGCGGCTGTGTGGCAAGGAGCAGGGAAGGAACCTACACAAAGAGACTAAAGGCAAATGAGGGTTCTTCCTCCTTTGGTGACTAAGTCATAGCGCGACGTTAAGCCTGTTAGAGTAACAACGGAAGTGCCATTTTAGCATCCTGTAAACAACCCCTGTTGTCTCTGCAGATCGCCCCAAGTGCCAATGCCCACCATTCATTCTCGGCAGAGTCCAGAAGCCGCTTCAACGGTACAGGCAGTAACTGTCCCTATACCTCGTCTTCCATCAGACACAAAAAGCTTCTGGGAGTCTGGATTCTCTTCAGAGAAGTCCCACAGATGAGGTACATTTCACAGTGTGGTCTCTTAGCCCCCTGTCAGCTCCGCAATCCCGAACCTACCCTTAGATGCGTGTCCAGTTGCGCGCGCATGCGGAACAGTGACTTAAGCAGCTGGGTGTGCTCTTCTTCAGGCACTGCCTTAGCAAGAGAGAAAGCTCAGTGAGGGATGAGTTAGTAAGATATTACATCCCTTCCATGACGAAAGGAACTCTGTCCTTCCCTCCCCGTCTTCCAGCAAGGATTTGAATGGAACGGACATCTGGAATGACAGATACCAATTCTAGTGGTTCCCTTCTGCTCTCGATTGCTAGGTGACATATGTCTGATGCAGGAGAGTGGGGATTGTGTGGTGTGTAGATGCCACGGTGAACAACTCCATCTCTTTAATCCATACTTAGTGACTTTACCCACACTGGGCATCACACCACTTAGTAGTGATAATAAAGGGGCTTTCTCAGAATTTGCTGCTTAGCCACTACCTATTAATTATGTTCCCGAAGGGTTTTGTGGACTTTCCAGGCTCACAACCTCTTTTATTGCTACCATGAGCAATTTTCCTGGGCCTTGATTGTGACATTGATAAAAATAGCGAGAGAGATTTCTGAACTTCAGGATGGTTGAAATCCTTACCCATAAAAGGATTTGCTGCTTGGGATTTATTTTAATGTCACCTGATAACGGAGGGAAGTGGGCCCATAAGGCAAGGGAGAGAACAGGCGGGTAAGACAAGCTTGACCATTGGCTTATGATTGCTGGGCCTGGATGATGGACGTCTGGAGCCCACACAAGTTATGCCATCAGCTCCATTCTCTCTGAATCTAAAATTTTCCCCCGTAAAGTCTTAAAGGTCACAAGTAGCCATTATATAAACTAGTAGAAAGCTTTGAAGTATCTGAAATTCTTTAAAAAGCCTTTGATAAAAGGATTTCACATGGTGAATAAAAGCCCATGATGAATTCAGAAAACCCAAGACTGGTTTTGTATGACCTTCAGTGAAAATTTTGGCTTGCAAAATTGAAACTATGTCCAAGGAGGCAAAAATAATAGCAGAGATGGTAAGCACTGTAAATTCTTGCTTGGAAGCGATACTACTGGGTTTCTCAGTAGATAATCAGAGTTGACTCTAAAGGGACACATTTGCTTATTTCCAAAACTTTCTGAGTTCTGGTCTACTGAAGGACCGAGGGAGCTTCAAGTGCCCTCAGACCTCTTAATGCCCCTTGAAAACTGGGAGATAACGTGAAATCTGAGAGCCATTCTTTCTACTCTGTTGTTAGGACAAAAAGCAGTAAGCATAAACTTTGGTGTTGACAGGACTGGAGATATCCAGGTTTAAACCAATGTTTCAAAGACGTGGAAGATGAAGCAAGTTGATCCCAACCACATAAGCTGAGCTCATTCCCAATTCTACAAGAGAAGGAAAATGGTGGAATGAGAGTTTAGATTGTGCCATGACCCAGTTCCTAGGGCTGTATTCAGAAATACCACACCAGCATTTGAAAATATAAATGAAATACAAATCCTGAAAGCTATATCCCAAATGCTGCTGAGGAAATGCATACAGGAGCAGGCAGATGTGACTGCTGCCCTTGTGTCCCAGCCAGTCACACATAGGCTCAAAGTCTGACAGCCAACCATGGAGTGCCTGCTGCAGGCCTTTGAGCATCCTTCATGCTCCCATTTTACAAATTAGGCACAGCAACGTTCTGGATGTTATCCAAAGCCACACAAGGCTAAGTGGCTAAGCACCAGTTTAAAGACAGAGCTTCCTAACTGAAGAACTCGTGTCCATTGTCACCAGGCAAGCCTGTTTTATTCAGAACAGCACAGACTACTGGAATAGATCAGAGCCCGTGCTCTCTCTAGCACTGACCAAGTGAGCACATGCCAGTTTGTTGATTCATCAGGCAGCTCTTCCAGCTACGTTCTTTACCCGTCTTAGTCTTAGTCCCCCAGGATGTGAGTGTCCTTTCCCCCAGGAGCACACAGGGATCCAGTGTGGGTCCAGGCTCATGACTAAGAGCTGCTCAATGCAGCCACTTGTGTTTTCTCTCTCCCCCTCCCTCTGTCCTCACAAATACACAGACACAAAGGACTCCCAGGAGAGGAGAAGTCATCAGAATTGAAAAGCAGACTTCCATAAATATTGTGGGGTGCTGCACCCAAGATGGCTGAGACATCTATATCATACCCCCTGCACCCAAGGTTCAAGGACCATCAGGGCACATAGGGTGGAATGATTGTAAGAGCCTAAAAGACCCCGGCCTTTCTAGTTTCAGGTGCTCAATGAACTTGGCAATAAAATGACTCCACATGGCGTGTTGTTATAGCCATAAATCGGGGCATCACTCAACTCCAAACCAACCACGGATCTAATAGTAATTATTCCCTCAATCCCTTTGTCCACAGCCCTGAAAACTGTTAACCTACTTTCTTTCTCAATGGATTTGCCAATTCTGGATGAATTATGCATACAAAATGAATAAGTGACATTTTAGTGGTTGGCTTTTTACCTCAGCATGGTATTTCCAGGGTCTCATTCTGTTGTAGCATGTGCGATTCTCTCCTTTTTAAGACCCAAGGCTATCCCATGGATAGAAAGGACATATCTGTTTCCCATTTCTCCGTAGGTGATTTTTTTTCTCTTCTCTCTTTTGACTATTACCAAGAATGTTGCTGTGGACATTTATGTCTGGACTTTTAATGTGGGTACATAGTCTCAATCCTCATGCAAATCCTTGAGGGAGGATCTTTGGTATCATAAGACACCACGATATGCATTTTTTTTCGAGACAGGGTTTCTCTGTAGCTTTAAAGCCTGTCCTGGAACTAGCTCTTGTAGACCAGGTTGGCCTCGAACTCACAGAGATCTGCCTGCCTCTGCCTCCCGAGTGCTGGGATTAAAGGCATGTGCCACCACTGCCCGACTATAGGAAATATTTTTAGTGATAAAGAATATACAATTTTATAATCCTAATAGCAATACAAAATACACAAAATTTCTGATTTTGTCACATCCTTGTTTTATCTGTTAGAAGAGTCACTGTCATTTCCTAGTTGACATTTCAAATTGTGTGTGTGTGTGTGTGTGTGTGTGTGTGTGTGTGTGTGGTGGCAGAGATATGTATATATTCTCCTCATGTGTTTATTGAACTAAATATTTGGGGGGCTGCACATACATTTTAAAAGCAGATATGCAGTGACTGGGAAGTAGCAGTCTTGGACAGATGGAGACATTAGGTAAAGGTAGAAAATAGTGTACATTGGATTAGAGTACAGATTTTCTGGTATAATTTTGAGAATAAAGGAAGCAGGTTTAATTAAAAAAAATAGTCGCTCCAGTGGAAAAAAACAGAATTTCCAATACAATATAAAGAATCAAGATCTTTCCAAATATGTTTATTCTTTAGACCCTAAAGTGGGTCTAAAATGCAAGAAGTACAAGGTTTATAATTTTAAAATGTATTTTTGTCGGTTTTCATTTGTACCAGTTTTATTTAAGTCTATGTCTTGTTGCCTTAGGTAAAAGGTTCTCCCATTCAACATATTTAAAAATGGTAATTTAATCAGTAGCGCTTGCCTCACGTTGACCTTGGCTAATACCTTGACGTGTTCCATAATACTCAGTATACTGCTGTCTCCTTCCCACTTTTCATGGACATCTTATATATGATCTGAGAGCCCCAAAGGCATTCAGAAACAGGACTGGATTTAAGCCCTGCTCTACCGAGGTGTCAAATCCAAGTTCTTCACACGTTTAAGACACATTAGGTGCACACAAAGTGCCTGATGGAGGCTCACCAAGAGCGCCAGCTAAGCCCTTGGGCTGGCTTCTGTTTACATATTAGTTAGAGGGCTGCCTTTCCCGGGTTCAGCAGAGATGCGTGCCAAGCAAAGCACCTGGTTGCTGGGAAAAAAGTAAGCAATAACAGTCTGTCTGTCTGTTGCCACACAGTGCAAAAAGAGGCAGCCGATAGGCAAGCCTGTCCCTAGAGTACTTTGAAGAATACAAAGGCCAGGCTATTCCGCTATATTTTTAGACTAAAGTATAGCAATTGTTCTTCAAAGTCAACCGCAGTGGGGGAGTATAACAAGTGGAAGATCATGCTGGAAGATCAGCATGGAAATCATGCTGTCTAACCGTTACCTCGAAACTCATGATGTAATTTTGGGTGATCTGCTTTTGTATCAGAAAGGCAAAACCTCACAAATCCATTCACCACAGGGACCTGAGAAGACTAATGGTCTACACAGAAAGTATTACATATAAGATGTGGATTAGGGATACAAGAGTCAATTTAGTTCTTGGTGAAGAAGTATTCAGGTGATATCAGGGGAGAATACAGGCTGAAAGTAACCTGTCCTGTGGGAGCATTTTTGAACAGCCTGTGCTTTGGACACTGACATCTGCACTTTAGTCTTTGTGATGGTTTGAATAGGAAGGACCCCTATAGGCTTACATCTGAACACTTAATCACCAGGGAGCGGCACTATTTGAGAAGGATTAGAAGGACTAGGAGGTGGGTGGCCTTCTTGGAGCAGGTGTGGCCTTGTTGAAGGAAGTGTGTCACAGGCAGGGGGCTTGGAGGTTTCCAAAGCCCACACCTGGCCAATTGTGTCTCCCTCTCTCTCTGTCTAGGGATCAGGATATAGCTCTCAACCCCAGCACCTCTCAGCCGGCCATCCTGCTCCCTGATGTGCTGATAATGGACGAGTGAAACCCCTGACACTGGAAGCAAGCCTCCAATAAATTATTTCCTTTGCTTAGAGTTGCCTTGGTCACATGGCCATGGTGCCTCTTCAATGCAATAGAACAAGACTGCAACAGTCCGCAATATTCTTTCCTACCAAGGTCCATGACACTGGAGCATTCCAATAAGATGGGAAGGAAGAGGGACTGTCACCAGCTGAAATGTGACTTCCACCCTGTCATGTCATTGTAAGAGGGGGGCAGGGAGCTGGAATCATTGACACATTGTTTAAACATTGGTTCCTAGTCTTCTATCTGAAAGGAAAAGGACTCAAGAAATTGCAAATCAAGAAAATGCCCTACAGACTTGCCTACAGCCCAATCTTATGAAGGTGTTTTCCTAACTGAACCTCCCTCCTCTCTGACGAGTTTAGCTTGTGTGAAATTGACATGAAACTATCCAGCACACATACATGGGTATTATTTAGTTTTGTTTACCCTTAATAATGTTCTAAATGACTGCTTACACAGTACCACTTATTTTGCAATCTGTGAAGCAAGTACTTTAGAACGTGTTAAAAACAAACTCTATAGTTGTGCTGCAGAATGATCAGTTGGTACTGGGCACCACACACTCACAGCACTAAGAAAGAAAAGAAGAAGCCAATTCCTTTCCATCAGTTCATGCTTTGCTTTTTACATTTCTCCCTTTAGCAATTAAGGGTTCAGGTTTTGTTGCTACTGTAAATGTGCTGTTCTCACCTTACACCCCCAGGGAGGTGTCAAGAGTCATGAAAGCTATGAAAACTGAACCATATAGTCATGTTAATGTGATAAATTACGATTTATCTTTGTATTTTCAGTGGTGTGGTTTTCTGTAATGCATATATTGCAAAGGAAGATCCTTTGTTAAGGGGGTGAGAATTACATTTATCAGTGGGGTAAAGTAATGTCGCAAAGCAATCCTACACCAGTTTGATTAAAAGGGGTTATTTACTGGAGGGGAGAGAACTTACAGAACACCGTCCTACACCACAATCTCCTCTCGTCACAAACAGGAAACAGAGGGGCTTGCAGTTGGACCGGAAGCCAGAGAGCGCAGAGGGCTGCTGGGCTTTTTTTAAAAAATGAAATGAAACCACGCCCCAGTGGGCTGGTACCTTAAAGGCTATTGGCTAAAGGGGCAGACAGAGAGCTCCCGCAGCAGTAAAGGGGTAAAATTTCAGAGTATGGTTAGAAATCATGCTGGTTTATCCACTCCTGCAAACCAAGGCTCGGGAAACACTGTGAAAGAGAAGGTGGCACGATTGTAAAAGCCAGAGAAAAGGGGTGTCTGCTGTGAGGTTGCATCGCCTAGAAAATGCCAGGCAAGCTACACCCATGAAGTCTTACCAAATATGGCTGCCCAAATAAGACCTGAACAAGGACAACCTCCGGAGGCGTGTTAACAAGGAAGGGGGAAATCTCATCAGGATCCTTTCCTAGACAAAAATTACAGTCAGCAAGGAATACTGAGCACAGGAGAAACCATACCTCCCCAGAGAATAGCCTTCCAATTGGTTGTCAAACACTATGCAGTCAGGCTCAAAATTTGAAATCATATACAGAGAAGCTACATGATATAGATTTAAGAGATTTATTTGCATATGCAAATGTAACGACACTTAAAGAAAAGGAGCCCAGAGGCCATAGGTTTGAGAGAGAGCAAGGGAGTGAGGATTACGTGAGAGGGGTTGGATGAAGGGCAGGAAAAAGGTGTAAATATATTGTAATTTAAAATAAAAGTAGGTATATGTATTCTCTATAGCAATATAGAATACTGCTGCAATAAAAGTACCTAACTGTATTGGCCATGTAGAAGCAGAGCATATTAGAAATCTAGAGACTTATAATATAAAAAGAATAAACAGCCAATAATATCTATTTGCAGATTTCTATACATTACTTGAGACACATTGAGTCAAGATTGTCATGTAAAACTGATTAATAAGAAAATACACAGATCCTCTATCACATTAACGTGAATATGTGGTTCAGTTGTCATAGCTTTCATGACACTTGACACCTCCCCAGTGGGTGAAGGTGAGAACAGCACATCTGCATTAACAACGAAACCTAAACCTTTAATTGATAAAGGAAGGGATGTAAAAAGTAAAGCATGAACCGATGGAAAGAATTTGGCTTCTTCATTTCTTTCCTAAGTGCTGTAAAAAACACTTAAGGGGCAAAAGGTCATGGGAATTTGGTTGTGTAGCAAAGGATACCTCATGAAAGGCCAATTAGAGTGTGACTCAAGACTGTTCAGTTGCTAGGGACCAAATGTGCATGTCCTTGCTAGAGTAAGAAAAAGTCTACCTGATAGAGTTGCAGACATGACTCAGTGCTCTTCCAGAGGACCCGAGTTTGGTTTCTAGCAGCCAAATCAGGTGGCTCACAATTGCCTGTAGGAAATCTAACGCCCTCTTCCTGTCTCTGTGGCTACTGCACTTTTATTTGGCCTATGTCTGCACAGACATACACGGAAATAAAAGATAAAATAAATCTTTTTTTAAAAAGCGACTCTGAATGCACATTGAATTTTAAAACATAGAGCATAGCAGCAAGGGGCTTGCAAATAGAAGCAACCTGAAAGAATGTTTTAACTAAACATATCTAAAATAGAATTCTAAATGTGACATGCAAGTCATTCCGATATGAAGACGATGCAGGCACTGACAGAGGTGACAGGATGCTCCAAAAAATAAGTGCTTGGCACTGTAAGGCATGTGACAGTTCAGGAAAAGACAGAAGGCAATCGACAGAGGCAAGAATAGAAGTTATATCATATTCTATCATATTCTAATTTCCTTGTCAGTATGGCAGCCATACTGCCATCCAAAGGCTTAGAGACCTGATGTTGCTTTTGATTTGTCTGTGCCTGCCGGGGAAGTTATAATCAGGACTCTTTGACCAGTTCCCCAAAGTTTCTGTCACAATGAAGAACCTGGATGATTTGTTGATTGGCAGGTTCAGAGAGGCAGACAAAGGCAAAAGAAGCATGAGCTGAAGTTATAGTGAGGAATGTCTGTTTTATCCAGTCTACCCTCCGCGGAGCCTGTCTCACATCACAGTGAAGACCTCATGGTGCAGCGAGAATCCAGGCTTGAAAACGGTACTGAATCTCTAAACCACACATGGCCAGAGTTTCCATCATGACATGGACAAACCATACCCTCATGATTCAACTACTCTTAAAGGCGTTCATTTTCCCGTTTTAAGTAGATAGATTCCTCCTGGGGAATGAACATGATACAAGAAATGGCATTGATCTAGCTCACATTATCATGGAAGCAAATCCATTAGACCCAGTGTTCATGTCCTGGAAGGTCATCCATGTAAAATCAGCGTGTGTGTTCTTGACATTGCTTTATGTTGTCTACCCTGCTTCAGCTCCATGACAGAGCAACTTTTAAATGGCGGAGAGTTATAAATCATGTGATCCATTCTACATGGTAAATATTATAATAAGACAACTAACTGAGCAACTACCATGTACTAAGCCCAATTCTAAATCCTTTATGAACATTCGTCATTAATATGCATAGTATCACCATGGTTAACATTATCTTCATATCCTTTGAACTTTTAGAGAAACGTAAGTTAGAGAGAAGGTAAATTGTCCTAAAGGCACCAGTTTTCTGTTGCTGAAACGTTAACGGTTTAAAACAAGCCACATTAACTTACAGTTATGTAAGTTATGTAGACGAGGGGTCCAGGTCATCTTTAACTGTTCCTCTCTGGAGGCTGAACTAAGGAAGAATGTGATCCCAGCCTTAATCAGGTCACAGACTAAAGCCAATGTTTGCATCTGCTGGATGAAGGGCCCTGCTTGTTGCTGGCTGCTGGCTGCTGAGTGCTGGATAAGAGGTCCTTCTTGCGCTGGGTGAAGCCTACCGACACACATCTCCAAAGGCTCTTCCTTCACAAGAACCATTTACTTCATTAAGCTGAAGAGTCTTCATGAAAGGTCCAGCTCCCCTTCTAAGTTCCATTTACCTGATCAAGTCCTGCTGATACTAGGTGTGTGTCCTTTAATTGAAAAGCGAGACATTAAATCATCTGCCAAGTTTCTTCGCTTTTGCCATATTCTGTTGGACAGAAGCAAGACCCAAGACCCAAGACCCACTCACAGTAAAACAGAGGACGTTACATAAAGGGAGTCACTCCCAGTCTGTCTGCTAAGTAGATCAATGCTTCTCAAATGGGAAGGTATATTAAAACCATCTGGGAACTTATTACATGCAGATTTTGGATCAGTAAGTCTAAGGCCTGAGAGTCTACACTTTCAAGTTCCCAGGTGAAGCTATTGTAAGGGGCTAATCTATGAGCCACTAGGATCCCATAAAGCCGGGGTTTGGATCAGCTGTTTAAGCTCTTGCTTGTATACTCTCAACTACTTCCATAGGCTTCTCAAATCTCAGGGCCGGACCTTGACGGTTGTCTACATTGGGTCTAGTTTTATATTTGTTCCTGTAGTTACCTTGGAATCCTAAGGTGATCAATTAATTGCCTCTTGATTGCTCCCTTTCACTTTTATGAAGTTTGGAGGACATACTTTACCACTGCAACTTGACCTTTCAATCAAAGATTCAGACACACGTCAGGGAGTCGAAGAGTGATGGTTAATAGGATTGTCAAGTCGATTTGCTGAATGGTCAAATAGTAGAAAGATAAAGCTCAGCAGTAAGTATGTCTATGACTGCCTTCTCCAGAGACAAGACCATGACGGCGACAGCTTTGGCCTGAAGAATGGGTCAATCCTCTGATGGATTCATAATATTATGACATTATTGGAAGTGGTTAAAAGTGGGAGATGAGAACTCGTGGGAGGACACAGATCAGTGGGCTGTATCCTGATGGCTGTCCCTCCCTCTGGCCCCTCCTTCATTCTCTTTTCTCTGTTTCCTGTCTACCATAATGGAAACTCTACTGCACTGCCACATTTGCCTCCTGATAGAGCTCAGACCCCTCCTCCCAGAATCCATGAACAAAATATATTTCATTCCACCTTAAATTTTTACTTAGATACTTTGCTCACGGCCATTTATAAGAAACTAACATATCAAGTGTCCTTCAACCTGCTTTCTCAGAATATGACATCTACCTTTGATTAAGGATGATACTCCCTAAAAGAGGACTTGCCTGAGGCAATGGTGGCAAAGAACTTCTGGGAGTGTCCAACCCATGGCTAGTCCAACTTGTTGCCTAGGCCAGGAGAGGGAGTCCACGTCTCATACTGCTTAGGTAGCCAGGAACCACAGGCAGGGCAGCCCAGAAACCCAGGAGAGAACCAAACAGAACTTCAAAAGACAAGCAAATAAAGCCAATGAAATGACTCCTAACGATATTCTGTTATAGTCATAGGTCAATATGTAGCCCAAACATCATCAGAGGGCCGTCATCCAGCAACCGTTGGGAGCAGATGCAAAGACCCCTAGCCAAACACTAGGGGAAGAGGGGAAGGGAGGGTTGTAGGAGCCAGAGGAAATAAAGGCCTCCAGGGGAACATGGCCCACTGAGTAGCGGATCACAGAGACTGGAGGAACAAACACATACCCAGTATAAGTCTGAACTAGGTTCTCTGCATATACCTTACGGTTGTGAAGCTTTGATGTTCTTGTGGGAGTCCTGATAGAGGGCATGGGAGGGGTGGTCTCTGACTCTTTTGCCTGCACTTGAGACCCTTTTCCTCCTACTGAGTTGCCACACACCAGCTGTGATACGAGAGCTTGTGCTTAGTTTCATTGCATCTCGTTCCGCCATGCCGTGTTCAGTGGATATCCCTGAGAGGCCAGGTGTTTTGATTCTTTTCTTTTTTTTTTTTTTCCTGAAGGAAAACAGGAGGAATTGATCTGGAGGAGAGGGGAGGTATGGGGGAAGGGGCTGGGAGGAGTGGAGGGAGGGGATGCTATGCTGGTGTTGTAATGTAAGAGATGAATTGAAGATGAAGATGTTTGTATGAAAAGATGTTTGGCTGTGGACATACATGGTGAAATCCTTGTAGTCGCATCCATGTGGCCGTGAGAAGATTCTTGCTGACTTTAGAAGTCAGGCTCCTTTGGGAATCTTCCTTCAACATTTACTAGGGAAGCTTTTCGCTTATTTATGTAAAAGAAAATAGGATAAAGGTTAAACATTTCTTGATTTTTGAAAAGGTAAATGTTCTTTTTGAAGAAATAATTTACCAGGATGTAAAACATCCTAACTGACTACAAACATTTCTCCCTGGAAACTTGTAGTTGGAGAGAACAGTTCTCACCAAAAGAATAAGAGTTAGTAAATCCAAGACTCAGCAATCTCTCCCAGGCAGGAAGCTGTTATCTGTCCCTTTCCAAGTGTGTTGAGACCCTTAACAGCTTAAATTTAGCTCTCAGACAGCCTCTCTTGTCCCCATGGGGTCTGAGTGGTGTTAAATGACTAGCAGATGTAAAAGAAAGATACCTCCCAACTACAGCTTCCTTTGACTTTTTGAGTTAGCTCTAATCTCTGCTCAAGGTGGGGAGGGCTGGCAGGAGACAAGTCAGTCAGAGGGCTCTGAATTAACATAACTCAGACTTTTGTCCTGTGTCCTAAATCTTAAAAGAGTGAATGTCCAATTATCAGGTGGCTTGCAAGTCTTTGAAGCAAGGCCTGAAGGCTAGCTAGCGTCCTGCAAAGAGCGCCTACGGCCAGGAAGCAGATAAAGATGGAAAGAACAGGACACAGGCTCCCCATATCACTGCCCATTGAAAACTTCCCTGGTGGGCCCTGTTACAGAAGCCAACTGAGACGATCTCAGCCGGTTACTGAGCTGTCCCAACAGCTTTACATTCTGTGCCTCATTGAATCTTTACAATGACACTGTCCAATGTGTATTCTTGGGTCTCCCATTTGGACAGAGTGCTCAAACAGGGAGATATTAAGTGACATACCCATGGTGACAAAGCTATGGAGTAGGGCAGGCCTAACTTAACCCAAGGCCTACCTAGAAAATACAGAGTGAACATTTAGAATATAATGCAGGGTGTTGAATCATACTTTAGTGTCTGACAGCCTTTGTTATCAGTGTCGGAATATTATTATTATAATTGTCATCATCATTATTATTTTACAAGGACTGATGAAGTATTAGTTCTTATAGCATAAGGTGAGAATCAACTATCATTTCACATGTTATTTTAATTTGACATAACCTTTAATAAGGTGCTATAATCTAAGAAAATATATATTATATTGTCTCATATTTATATATTTTTATTTATCTTAGGGTTTCTATTCCACCATGACTAAAAAGCAAGTTTGGGAAGAAATGGTTTATTGGACTTACAGGGCACTATTCATCACTGAAGTCAGGACAGGAACTCAAACAGGACAGGAACCTTCAGGAGAGCAACCAGTCTTGGACCAACAGATCCCAAATAATGACATGGAGATTTTTTATTATTATGAAAGCTTGGCTTGTTCTCAACTTAAAACTTAAATGAACCCATTTCTATTAATCTACATTTTGCCACATAGCTCCTCACCTCTCCACCATACTGTGTGTCTGACTTCCTCAGTGTCTCGCTGGTGAATCCCCACCTCTCAGATTCTTCCCTCCATGATGTGGAATTCCCCTATGTTTGCTGTGAATGCCACTGGTTAATAAAGGCCAAACCAGTTAGACAGGGTAGAGTAGAGCTAGGCAGGGGAAACTCAACTGAATGCTGGGGGAAAGGAGGCGGAGTCAGGGAGAAGCCATGGGTCCACTGCCAGAGACAAACATGCCGAAACTTTGTCGGTAAGCCACTGCCACATGGTGATACACAGATTAATGGAGATTAATGGAGATGGGTTACATTAATATGTAAGAGTTAGCCAATAAGAAGTTAGAGCTAATGGGCCAAACAGTGACTTAATTAATACAGTGTGTGGTATCTTATTTCAGGGATGAGCAGCCAAGAACAAACAAGCAGCCTTTTATGACAAATTGGCACCTCAAGTCTCTCTCTCTCTCTCTCTCTCTCTCTCTCTCTCTCTCTCTCCCTCCCTCCCTCCTCCTGGAAGTTTCACCTATCTTCTCCTGCCTAGCTAGCTATTGGCCATTCTACTCTTTGTTAAACCAATCAGAAGGTACCATTGGCAGACAAGGAAGGACAGAGACACTTGATATAGTGTGATCAAATATCCTGAAGCATTGGAGCTGGTGCAGGGGCCATGAGTGTGTGTGTGGGTGCTGCTTACTGGCTTGTTCCGTCTGCTTTCTTATAGAATGCAGCACCACCAGCCAGGGATAATACCACCCACAATGGGCTGGGTCATCCCTTATCCATCACTAATTAAGGAAATGCAAACATCCTGTAAACAGCAGGATCTTATGGAAGCATTTTCTCAACTGAGGGTCCCTCCTTTCATGTGACTCTAGCTTGTGTCCAGTTGACCTCAGATTAGCCAGCAAAATTGCAACGTTGGAATATCATAAATGTGATGATGGTAAGAGGCTACCCTCAAGAAATGGGGTGAATGGTTACCCTCCAACGGACATCCACATTCTAGACTCTGGGAATATGACACCAGTTGAGAAAAGAGGCTTTGTAGGTGCAATGAAGTTAAAGGCCTCCAGACGTGGTCATTCTTGGGCTACCAGTTCTCAGTCAAATGACTAGTGAGTGTCCTTTGACTAAGACAGACCTTTGTAAACAAAGAGACAGGAGGGGAGTGAGGCAGTCATAACACAAGGAGGCTTGAGCCATGAGAAGCTGGAAGAGGCAAGGTAGGGTTCTCTGAACAACTTTGGGAGGGAACACAGTCCTGCAGACACCTTGATTGCACATTTTTCACCTTTGGACCTGAAAAAGACTCAATTTCTGACCCTAAGCAGATATTTCGTTACTTATTACAGTTGTCCCTATCAAGCAAACACAGACTCATGGAAGATGGAAGCAGGGATCTGATATTAACACCTCCTATTCTTTAGAATTAGCTTGAATTCTTGTCTCCTCCACTAGCTTGCTCAGCCTGCACTCACTCTTGCAATTCTAGGTTTCATGGTGCTAATGTGTAGCTCAATAAATGAAATAGAAATAACTGGAAGCCTAGAAAGTAGAGGCTGAAGAGACGATGAGCCTGGGATGACCAGATGGAAAGGTTGTGACAAGGGCACAGGGATCTGAAGACAGCCCCGTGAGTCTTCTGTGAGCTCCTGGAGAGGTGCAGAGGTGCAAGCAGGACGTTTAGGGCAATTGCAGTGTTCTGCGTTCTAATCCAGAACAGTCCCGGAAATGAGACTAAATTCTATTAATTATGAAATTGGAAAAAAATGGGGGGTAGAGGAGAGGTAAATCTGAGACCCAGCTATCATTTCTTGTGATTTCACTCTTCAAATAATTATTATTGAAATATCCTAAGCTATACAGTGAAATCTTGCTTCCCACAGCCCATTCATTGACTAAACAAATATTTGTTTAGTGTATGTCTTATTCTTGCTTAGGGAATAAAGGAGAGACTGGTATGTGCTTTCGTGGTCTTCACATGGGCTGAGCTGAGGCATGGAGGTTAGTACTGAGAGAAAGGCGATTGGCATGAATTAGCTAATAGGTGTCTTCAGCTACAGACTCTATGATTAGTGTTTCGTCCCACCTTCCTGAATCCTCATGGCTTCATCTATGAATGTGTCCCATATTCAAACGTGTGTTCCCTTTTTCTGTTCCTTTAGTGTAAGACACATTGTATACAGTGAGCTTTCTTCACTATGAATATCATGGTGCTTCTTAAAGTTACGCTTTCTGTACTACCGGGACTGTTGATTTGGGTGGTGACCGGATCAGCCTCCTATGATAGATTTAGTTTGTTCTCAGTCTCCACCATCTGGAAAAAGATATTGTAATGGATAACTTTGCACAAGCATCATTTGAGGCCCTTGGATAATTTCCCAGAAGAGGAATTTCAAGGCTATATGTGTAAGTTTGACAAATGCTGCCAGACTGCCTTGTATCATGATCTTGTTAGCATCACAGGGACAGGGAAGGAGTGTCCTGGTTTTCCCACAGGTTGCTCAGAGAGGAAAACGCTAAGTGGGTTTGGGTCACTTTGATTGGAAGAATGATAATTGCATGTAATTTTTAATATCACTTGCTTTCCTGAGTAATAGTGAACAATGCTCATGTGTTTAGGAGTCACACGTAATTCTTTCCTCATGAACTCATTATTCATATTTTTGTCCAATTTTCTACTGGGATGTTGGCCTTTTCCTCATCAATTTCTGTCTGCTCTGTATGTCTTATGAGAGCTTGTTTTCTTTTAATTAGTTAGACACATTTTCTCAAGTGTGTTGCCTTTTGGCTTTAATGATAGTTTTCTCTTCCCACATATTTTTATATCTATAACAAAATTTACCAATTTTTTTTACAGCTTCTGAATTGTGAAAGATAATCTCACTCCATATTTATGAAGGAGTTTTCTCTTCTAGTGTAGTTACGGTTTTTGTATTTTACAGATAAGTCTTTGATCTATTTATACTATATTCTGCTGCACAGTTCAAAAAAATGAGTCTAACTTCCAACACCTCCCAATAATTCTATAGCTTTTAAATGAATATATATCCATATATATGTATAATTTCTTTTTAATTGAAGCACAAAATCGTGAAGAAAGTGAAAAGTTGCCATGTAATGTTTCAGCACACATGCCCATGGTATACTGCACAAGTCCAGGTAAATATATCTTTCTTTGCAACAATTTATCATCCTTTTATAGTGAACCTAGAAAAGTTCTTTTAATTATTTAATACAATACTTCTCAATTTAGTCTTTCAGTCATACATGCATCCAAGGTATTATTTTTCATCATTTTTCTGCCCCTCCAGCATCTGAAAATGCACATCGTGGCTCTCTACAGCCACCTGTCTATGAGATCCTACATCAGAACTTCTCGTTGCTACCTTGAGTAGCTTAGTACCCAATGAACAACAGCCCAGCCCTCTTTCCTGACCCACCCACTCCTGGCATCTGAA
>JAQHUG010000057.1:6076297-6086847 GCA_028555095.1 Dicrostonyx torquatus | reverse complement strand
ATATCAAAATAAAATAAAATAAGAGAGCATGCCTCAGAGAGCATCCAATTATTTTGTCTTTATATGATTAAACAGTTATAGAAAAAAGTCTAATTTTAATTAAGATATGTAAACATGTAAGATGTGTAAATCTTATGTAAGTATGTAAAATGCAGGTAAGTATGTAAAAAGATACATACTAAGATGTGTAAATATAATTTAATTTTTGCATCAGCAGACTAGTTTACTGACTTAATATACATTATATGCTAATGTATTTTAATAGGTTTTCCCCCAATGTGGGGATAGAAGACAATAATTAGCCTTTCACCACCTGGATCATATTTCCTCGTGTTTCAATGTTTCCATCTGGAAATGAAGATCTGATCAGACAACTTTCTCAGGTTTCTCTCTAACAGTTATAGAAGAAAAGGAGGCTCAAGCTGCCAATCTCTCGGAACATTGTTATTATCTGCAGGAAGGTAAAGATCTTGTCACTCGTCTATGAGATGTGACCAAATAGCAGCTCTATTGAGGGCTACAGACGTTTACCTGAGAGCAAGCCTACACCGCTCTTGGACAATTTGTGCGCACACTGTATGCTCCTATAAATGGTAGGGTCATCTCTTAAGGTCAAGGAGAGCAGAAAAGCTGAACGCATGACGCAATCTAGTACTTTCCATCCTGGCACTTGGAGAAGAGAGGAAGAAACATACCGGTGTCCTCTTCCACCAGAGATGTCCCTCAGCTGTGATGAAACGGGGCCTGTCAGGGTTTAAAAACAGAACACCGTCACAGAGATGGCACCACATCGTGGCAAGAAATACTTTGCATAGTTTCCACCCTCACGGGCTCTCCTTCCCACTCACGCCCTGCTTCTCTTTAAATCCCAAGCGCCTCTCTCTCACACACACGTTCTCTCCTTAGCCAGGGCCCAGACTGCCGGCAGAGAAGAAACAGGTAGCATGGCTCCCGGAGAAAATGAAAGGGAGGCGGGGCCCGCCAAGAGTGCCCTCCGGAAGGTACGCACAGCAACCCTGGTTATCAACTTGGCTCGCGGTTGGCAGCAGTGGGCAAATGAGAACAGCACCAAGCAGGCCCAGGAGCCTGCAGGCTGGCTGCCTGGAGCGGCCAACGACCCACCGCACACTCCTAAGCCAGTGGCATGCCCCAGTCCCCACCAGCACGCCCCCGAACCTCTATATTCAAAGCCAGATGGACATGCAAGTGGCCAACCCTCAGAAGACACCTCCGAGGTCTCCCACATCAAGAGGAAAGAGGTGACCAAAACGGTTGTCAGCAAGGCTTATGAGAGAGGAGGCGATGTGAACTACCTGAGCCACAGGTATGAGAATGACGGGGGTCCGTCTGAAGCTGTTCAGCCGGAGAACGACATTGACAGGCTCCTTCTCAGCCGGGACTCGCCAACACGGAGAAGAAAATGCACTAACCTGGTGTCCGAGCTGACCAAAGGCTGGAAAGTGGTGGAACAGGAAGAGCCCACGTGGAAGAGTGACAGCATAGACACGGAGGACAGTGGCTACGGAGGGGACGTGGAGGAGAGATCCGAACAGGAGGCGGTGCCGGTGACTGCTGCCAGGATCAAACGCCCCTTGCCCTCCCAGTAAGTGATTGCATCCTGGACCCGTTGTGCCTTGATTACGAAAAAGTTCCAGCCAGTAACATAAATATGGAGGAAAGGGGATGGATTGCTAGTTAGACTGAGTCCTTTAGGGCAGGCACACCTCTGGCCTGCAAGGACGATGCTAATTTAAGATGTGTCCCTTCTGGTCCATGCCGTTTACTGTCTCACCAGCAAGTGGGACCTGACGTCAGCACTATCCTCCAGCTATCTGAGTTCAACTTGTATGTCGACCCCTTTTCTGATGTGGTGGAGATGTATAGTGTAGGCTCAGGAAAGGAGACACCCAGAAACTAAGACACAAACAAAGGAACAAAGTCACAGGGGCAGCAGGAAGGGCTGAATCGGAGCTTGTCTTCACGTGTTCCCTTAGCATGAAGCCAAACATCAGCTTAATAATGTCAGTGACCTCCAAAGTACAGGGTTTTAGGGCAACTATGTTGAAGGGCTTTAAAACAGACAAAATAATGGCTTTTGTGTGTGTGCATGTATGTGCGTATGTGTGTATGTGCAAATCTGTTTGCACACTAACCCCTATGCATGGGTGTGGAGGCCAGAGAAGTATGCCAGGTGTCTTGCTCTGTGGCCCTTCACTTTTATATACAAGATGAGGTCTCACTGAGTCGGAAACTTGATGCTGTGGCTCATCTGGCTGGCCAGCGAGCACCAAGCCTGTCTGCTTCTCAGTGCTGGGATTACAGGATTGGCCATGTCTATATGTGTTTTTATTTTATTTTTACGTGACGTCTGATTCAAGCTCAGGTCTTCATTTCTGCATAGCAAGAACTGTTACCAACGGAGCCATCTCTCCAACCTAGCTTGATGAATTTACTCCCTGCTCCCTCCCCCCATTCTAGTACAAATAATGCTTTCCTTGGACTTTATAGGAAGAATCAGAGGCCTGGATCTCTAATTAGAAAAGTAAACAGAGATCATAGCTGCTGACCAGCAACAAAGGTCCTGCCTTTTATATGGTAATCCTGGTATGTGTGATCCTGATGATCCAATCAACACTGATAATCCCTGGTTAGTGCCAATGCACAGAGAAGCAAAGTCTCCCCAGCATTTTCCTGTGTTGTGGGACAGGGAGCCGAGGTTCTAAGACAGTAGGGTACTGCCTATCCGGTAGGGACAGCACAACCACCTCTCTTCAAAAATATCCCAAATGTATTCATAAATATCCCAAATGCATTCATAAATATCCCAAATGTGGGCTAGGAAATTCAAGCTTAGGCCCTGTGTCATATACTGAAGCTGGGATTCGGGTGAAGGACATTTATTAGAGAGATTTCCAGAACCATTCCATGCAAATAGATTATATATAAAACTCCTGGTTGTTTTATTTTCTGTTCATTTTACTGCAATTTAATAACTTATCCAAATAGTTACTCCCCAAAGGAGAGAACCATGATGAAATGGGCTCCCGTGTTGACAGTACACCGCTAATAAGCTGCATAAAGATCAAGCCGGGTTTAGACTGGACAGATTAGGAAGAATGTCTCTGCTAATAAAGCTGCACTTTCCCAGGTACTTGGCCTGTCACGTCTGCTACGATTGATCATTTTGCATATTCTCAGAGAGGAAATAATCGTTGGCTATGAGAAACTGCACAGGCAGAGAACACTTGAATGAGCTCAGTGCTGGTCTCCTAAGATATGGGTGACACGGTCATTGCTTTGCTGTCCATTTATACTGTATTATCTCTGCAAAGATCAACCTAAAGCAGTGGTTGTCACCCTTCCTAATGCTGCGACCCTTTAATACAGTTCTTCCCGTTGTGGCGACCCCCATAACCATAAAATGCTTTTTGTTGCTACTTCATAACTGTAATTTCACTACTGTTATGAATCAAAAGGTAATTATCTGTGTTTTCTGATGGTCGTAGGTGACCCCTGTAAAACGGTTGTCCGACCCTCAAAGGGGCCACAACACACAGGTCGAGAACCACTGATTTAAACCCTTTTCACCCGAAACTTTTAAGCATACAATAACATGATATTATTGTATTCAGTGACCTAAGAGATACCTAGGACATCAGAATTTCTAATTCCAATTTAACCCTGGCCCTTTCATGCTTTTAACAGTTCAAGATATAAAACCATCCATACAAGATGTTGTTGGCATGGAAAAGATCCTTTGCGGCATATGCCTTCCAAGTGTTTTATAATTTTAAAATAGACTTTTTTATTTATTTAGTTAGTTAGTTGTTCAAGGCAGGTTTATCTGTGTTACAATCCTGCCTGTCCTGGAATTCACTCTGTAGATCAGGCTGGCTTCAAACTCACAGAGATCCACCTGCCTCTGCCTCCCGAGTGCTGGGATTAAAGCAGTGTGCCATCACGTATGATATATATATATATTTTCTAATTTTTGTTTTGTTCCATTTTCTCTTATTTCAGGAACTTACAATATGACAATGAAATGAGATTTAGAAAATGCTTCATTTAAAAGATAGTGGCTTCTTCATAGATTTATTTCCAAACCAACATTAACTCTTATTCCAAAACAATATTGGGCTCCAATACTTAGGGCACCTAAGTTCCTACATCAAAAAAGAAAGCAGAAATTACACCTTAAAAGCCAGAAAGTCGTAGAACATGAAGTTTAAAGAAATCGCCTCCTGATGCTAGCATAAAGTTTTCTACAATACCTTTTCCCTTTATAAAAATTACAAAATAAGAATACCCACGTAGGCCTATTTAAGGAGGTTGTGAGTTCAATTGGTCACCTGGATGCCGATGTAATATTTTTCATTTGTGCATAACATCACTGAATTCTTCAGCCTGGTGCCTCTACACTTTAGTTGCAAATGCAACTTGATGTTACCTGGATTCTCTTTGCGAATGTCCTTTAGGGTGCTCTTCCCACTATCCAACCGCTACCCAAAGAGCGCGTAGGTGCTCTCGTGTAAAGGACAGATGAACTAGCTAAGCAGCTAGGAGCTAGCTCCCGAGTTTGTGCTAATGAGACTTTACTGCCTCACACAACTACCATCAGAAATATCTCATGCTTTGCAGCTGGACGGGTGCTCATTTCCAAACACGCCACAGATTTTCTTCTTTGGGCTAGGCTACGATCGTTAGATCACACCTGTCTGCACCACTGAGCTCTCGGGGATACATCTACTCTTCCAAGATTTCCAGTCTACACTGGGAAGGTCGAGCAGGCAGCTGATGGCACAAGGGGTGACAGCTCGCTTCAGCGGGGCTGACTAAAATCTCTTCCACTTCAGTTGTTGTTACTTTTAGAACTGTTCCAAACTTAAGGGACTGCAATAAGCTTGTGTTGTATAGTGTTGCGTGCCGTTTTTCCCAGGTAACCTTGCGGCATGTTTTTCTCCTCATGGCTATGAAAGTGTTACATCAGAGCCTTCCCTTCCAGTCCCCTGACAGTGAGACCGGTCACAGGGCTTTCTGAAACATCAGCACGGGGGTTAGTGAAATTCCGCCATCTAGTGGATGCTATTTCTTTCTCTGATGACTTTATTGTACTCAAACAGATCTGGTGTCTGCACTCGGTGGGCTGCATGAATCTCTTCCTTATGGATGGAGAGCAAACATTTGTCTCCTGGCACCAGGACGATGAGATGAGTCTCATCAACTCAGGGTCATCCTGACAAAACAGAGCTTGGGACCACAGGGGTAGAGGACTGAAATACCTTAGAAACTGTTACTGTGATTCACTGGCCCATTGGCCATCCGAGCAGAATTTAGGAAGTTTGTGCATTGACAGACAAACCTGGCCCACGCTCGAGTTCAGAGTAGTGAATTCTGAGTGCTCAGAGTCCTGTCAGATAAGCTCGAGAACTTCTTTTCACATCTTCAGTCCCTATGCTTCCAGACATGAGGCCACTTAGTGCTCTGTACAATAAAGGTGGTTGCCTTGGAAGATGGGGTAAATTTTTTTCTTTTACAAAGAAAACCAAAACGACAAAGTCTACGAAACTGGATATACAGAAGCAACAGAGAAGTTTTTCAAGTACAAAATGCAGCAATTTGAAAATTGGGTCTGCATCTTTTATCATAATGCACTGTTTCAAGAACTGGGTTTGTAGTTTTAATAAAATAATGCATTCCAAATCCCAGGGGAACCCACCCCCACATATACACACACATACACACACACACACACACACACACACACACACACACACACCTCCCTATCTCTGCCCGTGCAGGCACACACACACAGGCTTTGAAACACAACCCATCCATCACATGCCATCACTAAATGCTGGTGGCACCACACTGACTTTCAGCTTCGGTTTTGCAGAATCCTTCCTCTGCTATAGACTAAAGCAGCTTCCTTTTGTTTTTCCTGAGACAGGGTTTCTCTGTGGCTTTGGAGCCTGTCCTGGAACTAGCTCTGTAGACCAGACTGGCCTTGAACTCACAGAGAACCTCCTGCCTCTGCCTCCCCAGTGCTGGGATTAAAGGTCTGGCCACAAGTAGTATTTCTTTAGAGTTGCATTCTGACCTCTTGTGGCGTTTTAACTTAGCTTCAAATTCCAGTCTTAGTCTCCCACTTAAGAGTTTTGTCTTTAGGGCATTCTGAAATCTTCCTGGCTTCAGTTCCCTCATCGCTAGCTGACTGAAATATTATCCATCATTCAGTATTCTCACTGTCAGCAAGTGTTTTCTGTTTGTGCAACTTGATGTCTTAAAAAAAAATGTGTACATCACTAACACTCACGTAAATCGGCTCTCAAGAGAAAAGATGCACACAGTTCTATGCGTAACTACTCCAATCTGTACCGTAGAACCAAATATATGTTTGGGAAATAACTAGTTTCAGAAGCCCTGAGAACTGGTTCCAGCTCAGGAATGTTCATTACATAAAACATATTAGAAACATACTTTTACACTATAGGTGAGGGAGGTTTTTTTTTTTTTTTTAGGCTTGGGTTTAATATCACTAGTGTTTAATCTATCGATGTTACAGAGAAAGCAGCCTAGGATATAAAGTAAGAATGATGGAAATTTTTTCACTTTTTCTTTGTAAGTAATAACATGCTAAAAAAATCTACACTCAGATGCATGCACACGGGAGGCACAAAATTAACTGACCCTTCCTGTTCGTGTGTCAACCTTGCTTCTCCACCTTCTCTCCTTCAGGGCGAACAGATACACAGAGACACTCAACTGTAAGGCCCACCGGAAATACAGCCAAGTGGACAGCCTGAAAGGGAGGTGGCAGCAGTGGGCTGATGAACACATACAGTCGCAGAAGCTCAATCCCTTCAGCGATGAGTTTGACTATGACCTGGCCATGTCCACTCGGCTTCACAAGGGAGACGAGGGCTACGGCCGTCCCAAGGAGGGAAGCAAGACGGCCGAGAGGGCCAAGCGGGCTGAGGAACACATCTACCGGGAAATCCTGGAGCTGTGCTTCGTTATCCGCACCATGGCTCGCCACAGGCGAGATGGCAAGGTCCAGGTGACCTTCGGAGAACTCTTTGATAGATATGTTCGCATTTCAGATAAAGTGGTGGGCATCCTCATGCGTGCCAGGAAACACGGACTGGTGCACTTTGAAGGGGAGATGCTGTGGCAAGGCAGAGATGACCACGTACTGATTACTCTCCTTGAGTAAGTGCTCAGGGAAATCAACTTAGTTAAATAATGTATTACTGGTACAAAGGCAAGCTGTGCTGGAATGTTATGTTATCAAGACTAAATGATTTTATATAAATGACTTTTCGCATTATTTCTGAGGTTACAACATAAAGATTGCAATAAGACACACTCAGAACATTTTAGAAGTATACAGACTTTAATACAAAAGCAGTATATTGATATTTGAAATTTCACTTACCTTTTTAGGTAAAAATATTTGGCCTTCATTGATGAAATTATTACAGATTTAAAAAAGCTGACCTTTAGATAACGTTGAGCAACATCACAATATCAGTCATTTTTAGGGGCAAAATTAATTTAAATTGGATAAAATTTAATTGCCTTTTTTCTGAAAAAATAAAAATAAAAAGATGATCACTGGGCTAAACTAGCCCCAAACTCTCAAACTCTATTTCGCTAAGGGTGACTTCAAACCCCTGATAGGTGGGCCTCTACCTCTTCAGTGCTGGGATTGGAGGCTTCTGTGGGATTATTCCCACTTTATAACATGTGAGGACTCAGCCCCAGAGCCTCAGACCTGCCCAGGAAACACACTCTTACCAGAATATTCCTCAGTCCTTTCCAAAGCTATAGGATAACCTCTGGTGCATAAACCGAAGTAGGCACTCAGTAAGACGCCGAAGTTCCCCAGTCAGTCCTTCTCTTTCAACTTGAGCAAGTCACATAGAAACGGATGCCATCAGTGGCCTCACCGACAAAGATGGCGCCTGACCAGGGGGTGGAGGTGGGGGGGCTCAGCTTCATCAACAAGGTTGATTTTCGCCTAAAGCCTTGATGTGTAATGCCTGCTTCCATGATGCAAAAGATGCGCAACGAACAAGGAATACAGAAATTCTATGAAGTGGATGTTCACTGGAGAAAATCTTTCAGAACCACTGAATTTAAAGCTGAGTCATTTCCCCTTTCTGTTCCAAGAAAGAAAAGGCCAAAAACATAAGTCTCTCTCTCTCTCTCTCTCTCTCTCTCTCTCTCTCTCTAACTCAACACACACACACACACACACACACACACACACACACACACACACAAACCAAAAACCAAAGAAAGCTGATAAAATTAAAACGGTTATACTTTGCGCTAACAACAAAAATATCCAATTATATCTCAAAATGACAGGAATCCATAACCGCTACGTCAGACAAACTAGAGATTGTCAAGAATGATTGCTTCAGAGAATTCCAATAATTTAAAGGAAACATATCCCTTTTTCTATACTTTCTGAGTCATTAGTCATGACTAGTGTTTCTAGTGACATTCCTTATGCATGGGGCGCACGTGTGCTGTCAGGGGGAGCCATGTCAGAACTGAGGAGAACGCAGCAGAGCAAGAGCTGTTACAGCTTTTGTTATTATTTGGGTTAGATTCCAAACCATCTCTCTTGTTGGGAATAAAACAAAATAAAACCAGCACTGAAGCTGTGATATTCCTAGTACCAGCATTTCACCCAAGGCTTCAGGAACTCACACGTCGTCTCTGCAAGTTACAGGATGACACGATCCAAAGGTCATCAAAAACATCCTACGAACCCTTTTCCTAGCGCGTGGCAAAGTGAACATCAATGCCCTGCTTGGTTTCTGTCTTTTAACGATGTTGCTTTCCTGCTTCTCAGCATTTCTCATGGTACAGGAACCACTCTAGGTGAGCTGGAATTCTGTAGGACCGAGACCTCTTACCCCTTCTGCTAAGAAAGCAAACAGTCATTAATTCTTCTGAATAATGCTTAACGAGTCAGAAACTAGAATCCTTGAAGGAAAACGCTATGCGTCAGGGGCATCTGAGCAGGCAGCCTACAAGGCTTCACCACAGCACTCTAGCAACCTAATGGGCTAATTATTTGTAGATTTTTAAAGCCTTATTCTATTTTATTGTGCTTAATATTGAATTGTAAGACCATTAGTCCTATAACTTTTTCTGACTTTAAACCCAAAAATATTCTCTCTAAAGGACAGGGAAATTCAGACTTGGAAACTTAAAACATTTTTCACCAAAAAGAAAATATGCTAAGAAAGCTCAGCAAACTAATATAATCATAATTAATTATAATTATAATGGAAGCTAATATAATTATAATGGAAGACCTATTATAATAACAAAGTCCATAAAATAATTATATCATATCATATATAGTTCTAAATTCCTAGTAGCATGGACTTGATCTCCCAAACCTCAAGATTTTCCTTTTGATTTTCAGTTCTCCCTAGTGTCTGTACCAGCAGACTCTTTATAGCCTCCACCTGAATATCTGCAAGTTGCTGATGCCTGATTCCCAAACTCATTCCCCTGCTCCCTCTGCTCACACCCTGAGAAGGAAGCTCTGAGCGTGGGTAATTTCTCCTCCCATACGTGCAGCAAGATGAGATCATAAACACACTCGCTGTTTGCTTTTCGGTTTTTCATTCCCTTTGAAACACCAGCTGCTTTCCTAATTATCAACAGAAAGAATGTAGAATTATCAGGGCCATTTCTTCATGGTACAGTTATAATTCTGTGTAAGCTAGGATTTTGTCACACCCCTTTCTGCTCAGTCATTTCATTAAATCATTGTAAGATATGCCACGTGGCCCACGCTGAAGGGGTCCCTCAACACAGATGTCCCAACTTTATTCCTGTACCCAGGACATTTCCTAGTGCACTATCAATGGTTTTTAATTTACAGGCTGACCTGAACTACTTCAAGTTTTCAGGAAGCTTCTATCATCACAATGCATTACCTCCTGCTCAGACATGCGAGGCATGCCAGAACCTGACAGGATTACATCATACCTAAACTTTTGGGAGTAACTTCTACTCCCCAAATTTCTCTTGAAGGTAAAATTTAAGATATAGAGAAATACATATGCGTAGTCAAAGGTCACTTGTTCGTTTCCTGGTTGCCCAGACCCAAAATAATCAGACAGAAACTATATTAATTGCAATAAATACTGTTTGGCCAATAGCTTAAGATTATTTCTGGCTATGTCTTATATCTTAAAGTAACCCATTTCTATTAATCTGTGCAACACCACAAGGTTGTGGCCTACGGGCAAGGTTCCACCAGGTTCTCCTTGGATGGCTACATGGCTTCTTCTCTGACCCTGCCTACTCTATGTATCTTTTCCAGACTGGCTATATTCTGTTAAGTCATTGGCCAAAAGGAGATTCTTTATTAACCAATGGCAATAAAACATATTCATAACATACAGAGGGGAATCCCACATAACCTCCCATTTTCTATCTAATTAAAAAGGAAGGTTTTTAACTTTAACATAACAAGATTACATACAACAAAAGTTATCAATCAAGAATTAGTTACA
>JAQHUG010000057.1:6058022-6068978 GCA_028555095.1 Dicrostonyx torquatus | reverse complement strand
CAGGCGTGCGAGGACGGTGTGAGCACTACTGAGAAGAACACACGGAAGACAGGCGTGCGAGGACGGTGTGAGCACTACTGAGAAGAACACACGGAAGGCAGGCGTGCGAGGACGGTGTGAGCACTACTGAGAAGAACACACGGAAGGCAGGGGTGCGAGGACGGTGTGAGCACAACTGAGAACACACGGAAGGCAGGTGTGTGAGGACGGTGTCAACACTACTGAGAAGAACACATGGAAGGCAGATGTGTGAGGACGGTGTGAACACTACTGAGAAGAACACACGGAAGGCAGGTGTGTGAGGACGGTGTGAACACTACTGAGAAATACACATAGAGGAGGCTACCTTTAAACACCACAAAACTAAACAAAATTAGGATATCAGAACATGAAGAAAAGAGGTTTTTTTGTAGCGGTTTTATGCTGAAAGAGCAAAAATAAATGGGCTAATACTAATGAAGAAAAACAAAACCCTGAACATGGTGCCACTAAAACTTATTACAGGAAAATAAAATTTTACAAGTGTTTGAAATACAGAACCAAATTATGATCAAAGAATGCAAGAAAATTGCAGCTTTTCCCCATACAATGAGAGACAACAGACTGCAGGTGTACCTGAATATTTAAGACATTAGGGATTCAGAGTAGTTAAGTTTCAAATTTCAAAGATCCAATCAATGCACAGTAAAGCAAAAGATAGGTCCTAATGAAAATCAGCTAGCCAGCATTTTAAAATAAAGAAAAGAAATATTTTACCAACTATATAAAGTATTATACTAAGTACCATAAAAACATAATTTGCAATAATATTCAAGTTTAGATTCTAATGTCAAAATTTCTCAAAATAACTTCTTTTGTAAATAATCTAAAAATATTCTAAAGAATCTCATAGTGAAATGTTCGTGAGACTTACCCTCCACCACCAAATGCTAAGGAATCCATGTCTCCTTTGATAAAAAACATATTATCTCCTGTCCACT
Source organism: Dicrostonyx torquatus (assembly GCA_028555095.1). NCBI lineage: Eukaryota > Metazoa > Chordata > Mammalia > Rodentia > Cricetidae > Dicrostonyx > Dicrostonyx torquatus. The sequence continues at coordinate 6,067,998 of JAQHUG010000057.1, read as the reverse complement.
TAAAGACCTATATAGACGAAAACAAAGGTGTTGAGTACATGGTGGAAAACAGTCACCGATTGGCTCTCCCAGACTCAAGGGAGTTCACACAACAGACACAACAGCATCAAGGTTCAGCAGGAAGGATCTGGTCCTCTGAGTTTCAGTGTTTCTGATTCGTTTTGAAGGTCCGTGGGTGACTGACTGCACCTCACTCTCCACTCGTATTCACACCATAGCCCTTCATATACACCTCTCTCTTCTGACACTAGCTTTTCCTCTAACAGTGAACACAAATGTTTGAAAATCGCTACAGGGCCAAGACCCTCCTGTGGGTTCAAATTTCCTGTTCATTGTTTTTAGATTAACGATGCTTATGATTTTCCAGATTAAAACGCTTGAGAAATCTGAAAAGAAAACTAGACATTAACAGTCTTGTGTTTGTGGATTTTATACATGTGTCAGGGTAGGCTGGGGTACATGCGCAAGAACATGCATGTTGAGGGCAGAGCCATGTATCAGGTCTCTTCCTCTACGGCTCTCAGCCACATGGCATTGGGGCAGGGTGTCTCAGTGAACCAAAAGCTTACCAATTTCCCAAGACTGGCTGTCTACCATGTCCTCTACTGATGAGGTTATAAGCACATGTGGGCAAGCCCAGCTTTTAAGAATGCTGGAGGTGCAAACTCAGATCCACATGATTGCTGAGGACCTTAACCACTGAACTGTTTCCCAAACCCCAACATTATATTCATATATATTTAATTCTATTCTTATAGGAGTTTTACCTAAACTAATTAGTATAGCCCCAGTGCCTTATCTTTATTATGTTTCTCAATATTACTGTGAGGGAGCATGCATGGCCAAGTGAGCACACATGTCTATTTCAATCTAGGTTTTTTATTTTATTACTTTTGTGTATTAAGTCACAGGGAATGGACTCTCTAGTTCAGGCTCCTTCCCATCATTTCTCACAGTGTACTTCTCTTGGGAGAGCAATCTGGTGCTTCAGTTGAACCCAGTTTCCTTTCTCTTTGTCTTCTTTTCTTTAAAAACTCATTTCCTTCCACCTTCTCAGGAAGCTATCTTAGCTTAGCTTAACGTGCTCACACACATCCATTCTCTTCTCAAGAATCTCATCTTAAGCTTGTTGCTTTCGACGGTGTCATGGCTTGCTGGGTGTCACTGTCATCTTCTAGTTTTATGATGGTGACATCCATGGGCCTTACGAACAGTACCCACTCCCCTGATGGCTACAATATTCTGCTTGCAGATTTGCATATACATGACAGAGGAAGGCCTCCATGTTTCCTAAAAGCTACCAAAGCTTCCTCTTTGCCTTTGTATTTGTCATTTTGGCAAGTTACCGAAGACTGTTGTCACGTTTCATCAATGTGTTGACATTTCAGCTGCATGTGATTACTAAATTAGCACATCTATCGGATGCTGTATGTAACCAAAAGGTTTGAGCATAGGCACAAATGCACATGAAATCTGTAACAATGAAGAATTTATCAGCTGATATGTTCTACCAATTAGCCTGCATGAGTTTTCATAATATCTCCTTTTTATATACTTGTAATGTTGAAATAACTTTTCTTACCTCAAACTCTGGACAGAAGGTAAAAACAAAGGTTTCTCCAGTACCATAGAAGCCATCGCTTACTTTAAAGGGCTCAGATGCTAGTGCACCAAAGACCTAAGAATAAAGGGGCACACTCAGCATGTGAACTTCTGATTTATTTCATCTGCATGACCCCCCCCATCACATATCTTACAATGCAATGTAAGACATAAGTCACTAGTAGTTTTCACAACTTCTCGCTAAGGGGAAATGACAAGTTCCTGTATGTGTCACATTCCTATCCAGTACAAAGCACAGAGGCTTCCCAACAAGTGGAGAAAAGACTTCCCCTGGCTTAGAAGTCTAGAAGGGACAAGTGGTTGCACTGAGGACAAGATGCACTCTGTAAAGTAAATCCATGCCTCTACTGGATCACAGTGTTGAAAAAAAGTTATCTGTAACTGATACTTCTCTTCCATTCTCTCATTACTGTCAAATGCTTCTCTTTTCTAGCTGTGATTTTGCTTCTATTAGTGTGCACTGGCTTTAACTCTTACAAACCACCTGTTAACTGATGGGGAAGGAGCCATTATTTTCATTGGTGGTATAGCCACTGATAGGTGGCCCGTGCTCCAAATATAACCCCCAGCTTATGCTGATGCAAACAACCCTAATTAAGCACAATGTGACATAAAACCCATGTCTCCCACAAGATGTGAAAGCAGAAGGGTTTTTTTTTTTGGGAAAGAGACAGGAGTTAGTGCCATGAAGATAACAGAAGCTGAACAGAAACAACACATTAAAAAGGTACTTTTAAATGTCTACTTGTTCTGAAGAGTCTGCCAATCTTTCTTCTCTCTGTAGGCCTCACTCTTACCTTCAGACACCAACCCCTTTTCTGGGCCCCTGATACACCTAGCATTCTGAGTTCACCTTTAAAGATGTTGGTATGATCAAATCATCTCTACAAATTTACTGTTTTCTCTCAACACAGAAACTCTTACTTACTAGGTTTATATTTAGCTTCTAGAATATTCAGTATTGCCTTGTACAATTGATGTCGGAGTGGTCTCCTGTATTTTGTATTACTCTCATTGGTTGAATAAAGACTCTGCCTGGCTTATAAGATAGGTCAGCCCTTAGGTGGGCAGTAGACAGAACGGAAGTTCTGGGAAGAAAGGAAGTGAGAGAGCCAGTCGCCATGAGGCTCCCGTCGCAGATGGATGCAGGTTAGACCTTTCCAGTAAGTCACCACGTGGTAACTTACAGACTTTTATAATGGGTTAGTTTATGAGGTGAGGGCTAGCCAAGAAGAGGCTGGAGATAATGGGTCAGGCAGAGTTTAAATGAATATAATTCTCATGTGGTTATTTTGGGCATAAACAAGCAACCAGTGGCTGAGCAGGCTGGCGGCTGGGGGCTGGGAGCTGGGTGCTGGGAACAACCAACCCACACCTCTCCCCCATTTACAACATACAATAAAACAATAATTAGAAATTGTGCACTAAAATACACTTTATCCAATACGTATGCTAAAAGTTATTGCTGAAGGACAAAGGATCTACAGAATCAGCTGTCCATACCTGTCCATCACTGTCTTTAATCACCATCAGCACTGGAGTGTCTAAGCCTGTCATTGTCCTATAAAGGGTCTTCAAACTTGTGCCATGTTTCCCAGTACCGTAAACGAGCGTCCATGGATAGCCAATGGTTCTTGGTGGAAGATGCTTAGTAAGCTTAGAGAAACAAATAGTATCTACGTGACTGCAAGCAGCAACAGATGGAACTTAATCACACATAGAAAATGCAGACTAAAAAAGAAACATCAGAAGCTGTCTTCTTACTGATTCTGTGATGTTTCAATAAAAGTCACACGCTTCTTATCAAGAAATATCATTGTCTACTATAAAATGAGTCATGCCAAACCAAAATGTCAACAGAGATAAGAAGTATGGCTTACTTATCACTGGTACTGTACTGAATTAATGAAAATACTGGGTCAACTTTTAGCTTGATTATTCAAAGGGAATATGGCATCAGATTATCAAGGCTTGAAAATCTTTTACAGTTGCATGGAACTGAACAAATTAATGTCTCTACATGAAAATTTTCTTCACCTACAGAAATATGCCCAATAATAATTTCTAATTTCTAAAACTTTGATAACAAACGCATAAGATAACACACAGAGACCATGTAACCAGGCACAGAACAAAGCAAAGATCACCAGATGTGGTGAGCACTAGCATCCTAGCACTAGGGCTACGGCCGGGAGTCAGGAGTCTGCAGTCCAGCTCAGGCTCCACACGAAGACCCCGCCTTAAAAAGCAGAACAAGAAGCAAACACTGGCCACTCCAGTTTCTCACCTAACTTTACTTTAGCATCTGTTGCAGGGTTGCAAGCATTAGCCACTCCCACGTCTCACCCACACTCTACTTCCGCTGCAGGGGTTGCTCTCCTTTGCCCACTTACTCTTCATGAAGCAGAAGAGCAGCAGTGGCCCTGCAGCTGGAGAGTAACTGGAGGCTGCTCCCTCTCACCACACACACTCAGATGCAGCCGGTGACATGGCATACCTTTTCAATCTGATCAGGCAGTAAGAGTTCACTGGGGTCACTTAGGTTTGGTCGGAAAGATTCAGACTCCAGCTCTGCTTTCGCTGGGGCAGACTGCTTTGAATTTATGTCTTCCTTTGTAGTAATCTAAAATAGCAAAAAGCAGTAATGTGTTAATACACAATTGTGATACACTCTGCAAATTCCAGCCTTTTGAGTTAAATGAAACCTTATTAATCACAGGTGGCTAAAGATTTCAAAGGGCAAAGGACACCCGGTTCAAGTACAAACAGTGTGCCCCAGCACAAGAGTTTAGAACAAGTAAGCTTCATCCACCACACGAGGAGAGGCTGTCGAGAAGCGCTGTGGCCCCTGTTTCCGGGGGACAGGAAGCTTACATGCACAGCTTAGCCCTGAAGGACAAAAGGAGAGCCAGGGAGCTTTTTAACTAAGCGTTCTTTAAAATATGTGCTAGTATCTTTTTTCCACACAAAATACAAAAGTTGTTAAAATTATTAATAGAATTTCTTACATTAAAAATGTAAAGAATGGTAAGCTAAAAATGATAACTCTTTTCATTGGGCTGTATTTATTTGCTTCATTGATGCTACCACTTTGTAAAACTGTCTTTTATTTTTGACTCATTAAAACAATTACTTTTCATCTACTGGAACCAAACAATCAATATTAAAATGAATTTGCTCATGAATAAAGGTTAGATTAATTGGTTGCATTTATTTGATAGAATCAGCTCACTGGTATTCATAAAATGACAAAAATGGTAATTAAAAACTTACTTTATAACCTATTGCTAGGGCTTACATTTTGTGTAACATGAGGGCTGGCTTGTTGGGGTTTCTGTCCTGCCCAGTACCACACAGCCGGCAAGCCCCAAAGAAAATCACACAGAAGTCTACATTAGGTTATTAACTGATTGGCCCATTATATCAGGCTTCTTACTAGCTCCCATAAGTTATATTAACCCATTGTTCCCATCCATGCCAGGCACATGGCCGGTACCTTTTCTCAGCTGGGACAGGGACACATGCTGCTTCCTTGGAGATCTGTGCAGGAATGCCAGGGAAGCTTCCTGCTTCCCAGACTTTCTCCTCGTCCTGCCTCTACTTCTTTTCTGGTTGACACGCCTATACTTCCTACCTGGCCAATCAGCATTTATTTAAAACATGATTGACAGGATACAGAATTGTCCTGCACCAATTTTGTATTAATTTGAGGATCCAAACACAGTAATCCTAACAAATAAAGACCATAGCTACTTTTGATGAAACATTGAAACCCACGGAATCCTACTGGAGCAGATGGCTAAAATGCAGCCGAGGGCAGAGACTGACACCACTCAGGAGCGGAATCCTGGCCCTCCAGCAGATCTCTTGCCAAGTCCGGACAGTATGGATTTTCAGCCAATACATGTTCTACAACTGTATTGTTTCTGATGAGAAGCTAAATATGAAGACTTTCACATCATCATATTTTACCTTTATTTCAATGATGTGAAAAGTGAAAACGGAACAGAACAGAAATCCAAGGCAGCATTGGGAAAATTAAAGAGAACTATTCAGTCAATCCAGGAAAGCAACCAAAGCAGAGCATACTTTCATAAAAAGAAAACACAAACCGAAAAATGAGTTTTCAATTTCATTACTTTGTTTTTCAACAACACAAAGATTACTTCAGAAAATTTAGCTAATGTATCTAGCTCAGATGGCTTTCCTATTCTATCCCAAAGCATTTCCAATACCAACCCAGGAATGCCTCAAGAACAAAACCAATTCATCTCAGTAAGATTCTATTCAGTTTCTACAGCTGAAATGGCCTTGAAGAGAGAATACTTAGGCCTGACTTCCCATTAAGAGTTTTATAATTTTCCTACTGGTATCTTTCAGATTCCAGTCAATCAAGGTTCATTCACAGACCAAGTGTTCTCCCAATGTCGAAATTAAATGAAAACTCATAGCTCAAAGAACTACATAGTGATGAGAATAGTTCTCAAGTGGCTGAAGGTTGCTGTGAGAGCTTTTCTAGTGAAAAGAGACAACAAAGAGACATAATAATAAATAAATAAATAAATAAATAATAAAGTAGCTCTCCAAGGTAAAACCACCCTTTAAGCCGAAAAGGAATTTATTTCCTGGTGGCTTATTTTAGTGCGCTTCATTCAAGACAAATTCATCTAATGTGAGATTGGTCTTGAGGAAGGACACTAAGAGCAGGGTGTGGTCACTCTGAGGAAGTTTAGACCGCAGAAGGGGCACCTGGAGACGTCTGCAGAGTGTGCGCAGCTCCTCAGTGTTTAGCGCATCGATCCTGCGGTGGTACTCGGCCACTGACACTACCTGAGTGTGGAGACAGGAAGACAGTGACTCACTGACCGCTGAGAAGGGAGTGCGTGCATAAACAGAGAAGACAGGAGGGAAAGAGAGGGTGGTAAACTAGACATCGCTCCTAATCCACACTGGAAGTAGAAGAAATTCATATAGAAACAACAGTCAAGATACACACGAGTGAGTTTCACCAGTACATCCACCTGGTAGAAAATACATTTGCTCCCCTGACTATTTAACACAGACTGAACTGAATTTAAACACACGTGCTGTAGGGTGGGAACTATACCCTGCTTTTCTAACACAGGTGACATTTAATCAAAACCGTCTTCCGGTTGCCAACGGGAGTAGTTAGCGGCCATCCTCTCAAATCAGCCAAGCTCAAAGCCAGCACACTAACAGCCATGGTCCTAGGATTTCTCTAGGCCCATGAGACAAGCACACTCGTCTGTATCACAGGAGGAGAAAGGAAAGGAAAGGCAAAAAAAAAAAAAAAGTAAAATTCATCTATGAAAAAGAGAGAAATCCAAAAAATAGGAGCGCTTTCAAAAGCATGTCTAATTTAAAAGCTCTTAGATCTGATACATTAACTTGGCCACAGTAAAACGGATGCACAATACAAAAAACAAACAAAAAAAAACAACAACAAAAAACAAACTACAAATGATTTCAAACCCCATGCGCACTGGAGGTATTTCAGGCAGTGTCTGCCTGCTGCACTGTGACAGTTCAGTCCTGCCGGGTCTGCGCACGCAGCATCTGCACTTCCCACTTCTCCTCAGTGCACCACGCTACCAAGGCCCACACCACCCACACCACCTCTGCTCCGACTGTTCCTGGAGGAACGACGGTGTTTCGGCTGCACCATGGAAAACACAGTTGTACAGGGCCTCGACCATCTTCTCTCAGCATAGGCATATTAAATTAGTACATCTCTGGATTGTGCTATCAGACATCTTGATTGTGAAAACTTCTGTGTGAATAGCTGACGAGGTTTGCACACCCTTGCACACACACTCACACCCTCAGTAAAGTTTCGCTTAGGATTAGGGCAGAAGTTCCAGTAACTTTTGAAGCGTCCCTAAACATACTTTTGTCATTTTGTACTAAATATTTATGTAGTGTTTTCAGAATTGACAATTATAAAATCATTAACCAAAAAGTGTTGATATTCTATGTCCCATATTAATAAATATTCAGCAAGACTTAATTTCTTAGCAAAACAAGCACATTTATCTCATTAACATGCAGATTGCTTTTGTTTTTGACACACTGCCAAAAGATTATTTAAAAATAAATTTCTTTATGATCTGTTGCTGTTAAATTGATTTTTAAACCTATTTTATATACCCATATATCGGGTGTCATGCAGAAATTCCTGGAGTGACAGAACTCCTCACACAGTGCCCCGCTCTGCTCACATGCTCCTCGCTCCCCACCCCATGTATGCGCTGAGTGCAGGTGTGCTCATGTGTGTGTGAACATGCAGAAGCCAGAGCCTGACCTGTCCTTCTCTCTCTCCATCTTGTTTCGTGAGACACGGCACCTCCCTGACGTGGAGTTTACAGCTAGCTCCAGCTAGCCTGCGACCCTGGAATATTTGTCCCTACCCTACTATATCCCCTCCCTTCTGTCTTCTGAAAGGACTGCTCCCGCTCCCACGCTCTCCTGCTTCTCTTTCACTTGTCTGTGGTTTGTTCTGTAGCTGCTATTCATGACAAAAACCTTTACTTTCCCACATTCTGAATTCCTATGTGATATTCTTAATCTTCTAAACCTGCCTCTGCCACTCCTCCTGCTTGGAGCTGAATTGGAAAACCATGTATTACAGGTAAAAGCTATTAGGGTAAACACACACAAAAACCTCACAAGTTTCCTCAGGTCGACACGACAATTACAGATTTTGCATACCACAATGTAACTACAGAAACTTCCCACAGCACACAAGTGTAGAGACGGCACACACAGGTTGATTCTTCTGAGCTCTAACACTTCCTGTGAGGTCACATTAGAGGCTGGGGCTACAAAATGCATTTAAGCTAACTCACCCACAGAGGGACAAGACTTCAAAGGCTGGCTCTGAAAGGCTCTTGCTTTAGTTAACTAAAATGAACTGGCTACCACTAAAGCTGTGCTGTGGTCGCTGAAAGCTGGGCAAGACTTGAGAACAGAAAAATCGAAAGAAACTGGGCACGTCCTAGTGCACGGCTGCTGGCATCTCGGCTTCTGCTAAGCAACAATTCACGTGCTCTGAATTACAGATAAAGATGCTGGCACCGGCCAGCCTTAGACACTTAGCTACACCCGAGATTAATGAGAGTACAAAGCAAACAGGAGGTTTAAGTAAGCAAACGAGGACTTACTTGCTTCTAGAGGACAGAGTAACGACCAGCACTGTCTGTGAGAACTCCATCGCTGCCTTCAAATCTTACCACTTTCTGCCAGTTCCCCAAGGATTAGAGAGGTCGAATGGCACCTTACATATTTGTGGGTTTTATTTTAGGTTTAAGATAACTATTTTTTGGATGACAGTTCTGCAATTAAAATTTCAGTTTCAGATTGACAAAAATAAAGATCTACCAATAGGAGATCACAACTTAGAATACAGAATCAATAGGAAGAACAATGGCAAACGCAGAAAAAGAAACAAACAGAATCTGTGTGCAATTCTCTCGGGGTAGGCTAGGAGGCAGGGGGTTGGGGAGGAATGGTTTCTCCAAGAGGCAGTTTGAACCTTTCAAATGCTAACACTGTAGCTGGCAATCCTCAAACTACTTGTGACTATTAGTTTAAAATAAACCAAATAGACTAGTAGTTAAAAATGAACCAAAAGAACAGCTTGTGGCCCTAAAGTGGCCACAAAGACAGCTAAGGGATAAACTGATGTGAGTAAAAAGAATTTTCTGTCTTCCTGGTTCAAAGAGAGCAAACAATGAATAAATTCACAGAGATCAATTCAATGAGCTGTCTCCCACTGCAGGCACACACTTTCAGCTTTGGGCCACACAGAAGAGGATGGAACTCACTGCACAGCTAAGCCAAGAGTTCAACTACTGCATCCTTAGTTGGCCTCAGAAGGTAAAGCAGTTTCCATGCCCAAGGCTCACCTCACCATGGAGGGAATGAAAGCCTGAACAGATGCAGCCTCAATTAGACTAGATCTCTCTTCTTTCCCCACTCTGTGACTTGTCTCCTCTTGAGGGGGCTGCTTCCCTTTTCCTGGATGCTGGTTCCATTTAAAGATACTTTAGCCTTTGTTCTGGTCCGTGTTTGGTTCTTGATGGGCGTCTTAACTGCAGGCCATTTCACCCAAGGTCAAGAAGATGCCCCTTAACCTCAGGCCACATCGCCCAAGGACCGAGGGGCTTTCCAGTTCTCCTCTAACAGTTCCTTAGGAGACAATGTCACAGCGTATGACCCAGGTTGGTCACTCTCAATCCTCCTCCTCTCCCCTCCTCACTGCTGCTGAGGTTACAAGGTAGGGAGGACCCATAGAAATAGTGACCTGAACACACCTCAGGAGGCAGAGGCAGAT
>JAQHUG010000057.1:6034734-6048026 GCA_028555095.1 Dicrostonyx torquatus | reverse complement strand
CTCCAAAGGGAAATAATACTCAAAACACACCTTGCCCTCTTTCTACTCTGAAACTGTGAGCAGGAAGAGCAGACACTTCAGGGACATGGACAGCACACCCAGAGTGAAGGTCTCACTCTAAGCTGAACCGTTGTAGTAAGATGTCCCTGATTCATGGATGTAAGAGACACGATAGGTTACTACCTAAAGGTGGTGTACAGATCACGAAGGACGACTCAGGCTCGGCATTTAGAATAACACTCAGACACAGAGCTAGCTGCAGTCATTATCTCCATCACGATTACAATCACCGATTCCACAGCTGATGTGCGGCTGCTTGGGAAGTCAGCGTGTGAGCTAAGTCTTAGACATGTCAGAAATTCATGAGCAGTTTCTGCTGTGCTTCCACATACAAAATACCAAATTTTAAAAAACTGTCTCTTTCACATGAGGACAACCTAAAATAATCAAAATGGTGAAAATGCACTATTAATAAAAAATAATAATGTTAATATATAATGCTGAAGATGAATTAAACTAAGCCTAAATTTTTATCAAATACTTCCCAGTAAGTTAGAGTTTACTGACAGACATCAAAAAGGTAAGAATTGGCACAAGTGTCGATCAAATACATGAACAGCTCCAAGCAAATCAATGACTGGAAATTAAAGCTGAAGATGTCAAGCATGAATTTTAAAAGCAGCCTTAAGGCTAAAAAAAAAAAATTCAAAGAAATGAAAGGAATAAAAACAAAAGCAAGCATAATTGGGTAATATGATTCTAAGTTGCAAAGGGTTAATTTTATCCCACACATTTTGTCCGAGGCATCGTCTACCTACTATTATCAGTGATTATTAAGATAATGTTTATCTACTGTGTACATGTGTGAAGGGGCCAGGGTGCATTGTGGAGGTCAGGGGACAGCTTTCAGTAGTCAGCCCTCTCCTTCCACCGCATGGGTCCTGGAGACTAAAGTTAGATTACCAGGTTCTGCGGCAAGTGTCTTTACCCACCGAGCCATCCTGTCAGCCCTGGTAAAATGTTTGAGTTCAATTAGCTCGTTCATAAAATGAACATATCTCTTATTAGCATCTGGGTAAACTTTAAGGTCAAATTTGACAGTAGATATACCAGTACTTAGATCTAAATATGTGACCACCTTAGCAGCTCCATAAGACAGTTTATCCTTGAAGTCCCTATCGGATGTGTAAAAGACAGGAAGCAGACTAAAGAGCAGTGACACAGAGAGAAGAGACGTCAGCTTTCCTGTGTTCCGAAACTGCTCTCACAGGAGAAATACGCTTTTGCTTTCAGTTTCGACACAGAAGTGCCTCGCTAAGTCAAGACTCTTGGCCACCCCTTAGGAACCCTCTCTTCCCCTTCCTACACACCTAGACCCACCCGTCTCAGGTAGGGAGACTGGGCACTGAGCTTGACACACGTGCGGACACACGCTGCTACCTAGAAACCATCCCTAGATGAGCTGGTGAAGTGAAGTCTCGCTAGCTGTGGCTGACTCTGTGCCACCAAATTTCACCCCAGTCCAGAACACTCCATGCTGGCGTAATCTCGCTACTGCATTTAGGGAAATATTGCATGTGTGTCTACACCACAGACACAGAAAAAGCTGAGAACAAGGAAGAAACAGGAAAGCCACCTGAGCTAAAAATCACCGAAGAGTTTCTTCCAAGCAGAAGACTTGGTCTGTGTAATAAGCGTGTGACACGCTTACCTAGGAAGTTCAAAACACCTACGGTTTCCCTAAATTTATAACTTAAATATTTTAAAAATTAATGGTAAGTGTCATTTAGCTTAAAAATTAAATGGTAAATAAAACATCATGAATACCTTTATTGCTCTTAGTTAAAAACTTAAAAGACTTAGCTAAATAGTTAATCTGATAAATTGGATTTCAAATCTAAAAATTAATATTCTGAGGTGCTTATACCATTCAGAGCTGATGTAATAGAAAATGAAAAACCTGAGATTATAATTAAAAACACCAATAAAGGGATTTTGTCATTTCTGAGATGCTTATCATTGAGGAAACACAAAGAAGCTTCCTGAGTGGCTTTACAAACCAGTCTTAGATGACAGAATAGCAGCCTTTTCTCACGAGATCCCAATAAGTTGTAACAGAATCCATTCATTAAAGCTTAGCCTCACTCTCTCCTCTTCTCTTAAACAAGGAAAACAACTCAGAATCCTTTCTTACAAGATTAAGTTTAAATGAAAACATTAAGGCAGTAATAAATATTTTCTATCTTGCTTTTTAAGTGAATAAAAAACATATTTTTAACAAAGCAAAATTCTACCAACATATTCATCCCCTTTTGAAAGATATTTAGAATTCCTAACTGTATCTTAACAGTATTTTCTGCACTCACACAGTTTCTACTCTATAAATACTCTGTTTAAACAGTCAAGCACTGGAGAAGTTTGTATAATGGCAGACAGAGACCCTGCAGGGACTGATCAGGATTTACCAGGCTGTATCTATGGCTCACTGGCTGATGTCTTCTCCCTTTTTTCCCATACCAGAGACGGGACATTTCCTTCCCAGGTCACATTAAGCTTCAGCAAATCACGGAAGACCCGTTCTCAAAAGCATTCTTCCTCTGTCACAGATACATTTCCAGCACCAGGGCCCTGCCACAGTGACAAAACAGTTGGCTGGCAGCACAGACGTGATTGACATGGCAGAGAGCTAATCACTAAGTAGTATCCATCGAACAAGATAGTCCTGAGTGGAGACCGTAAAGCTGGGGAGGGAAGAGAGTGTTTCCCATGCTTAAGTTCGGTTGCACTGCACCCAAATGTGCTAAGAAAGGGCTCAAAAGTTTAAAGACACAGAGCACATATTTCCATGGCACTAACAGATACACTGAATACAAGAGTGCATTGTGTACAATCTCCAGAATCCCTCCCAAACCACACATGGGACTGCAGTTAACAATGCACTGTTCCTTCATAGAGTTAGTTACACAATTCTTCCCTATTTCCTTTTGTTAGACTTTCATTCTTTATAGCTAATAATCCTATAAAATTTAATTTTATGGGGTATTCATAGATTTAAAATGTTTTCTAGCATTATTTATTGAAAGATAATTGTATTTACTGTGTCTACATAGGCTACCCTTCATTAATAAGCGTATATGGAATATAAGCAGAGCTTATTTTTTTAAAGATTAAGTACAAAGTACAACTACACTTAATTTAGATGTAAACTAAAATTATCTGGCATTCAGTTTTATCTATGCTATAACAGTAATATCCAAATATTTCTTCCATTTTAAGGCAAACTTGCTCTCCTACTAATAGCTATGTGTAATGCACAATGCCATCTCCTCAAATACACGCTATGCAAGTACATACAAGGTGTGCCCCACTGAGCCCAGCACACCCTGCAGCTATTATTCCCCTCTCTGTATGCCGGCCACACCCCTCCCGTTACTTTCCACCACATCCTTAAACATGGAATACACTGTGGTCACAGTCCATCCCCTTAACCACTCCCCAAAACAAAACCATCAACAATACTGAAAAAAAATCAAGGAATATTTTAAAAACCTGTCTAACTACTAGAAAATCTTTCTCAAACATGGAAACAGGTGCTTCAAAATGAAGGGTGCTATGAAGAACAAAACCAAGCCCAGCACAGCCCAGCACAGCCCAGCACAGCCCAGCACAGCCCAGCACAGCCCAGCACAGCCCAGCACAGCCCAGCACAGCCCAGCACAGCCTATTCTGTTTGCTGTCCATTACACAGCCACACCGAGAAATGTAATATCCCTGTGTTAACTGTACACATAACATAAAGACTCTCTTATTTTGGACAGTTTCAACTGAATGCATTTTTAAAAACTAGGCTGAGAAGAGATTAGGAAACCTTTTTGCTTTTACTTTAATATACTAACTCAATTTTAATATACATGTACCTAGCTCTTTAATAACAATAATGAAATGCATTTAGCAGATACCATGCTAAATATGCAGCTTCAGTCGTCTGCATAGAGGACTTCTTATTAGAAGTTGCAGCAGTATTAAACAGGTGTTTTTCTTTGGAAAATCTAATGACTACAGTGATAACTCTACTTAATGACAGCTGTGCAAACAGAACTCAGTCCATACAATAGGAAAAAAAAATCCAGTAATGATATAATCAAGCTTAATGGTGTAGAAAAAAACATTAGGTTAAATATTTACATGTATATAATCAAACTGGAGTACACTGGAAGTTATAATCAAAATCAACATACAAATATTTTGAAAACTTAAGCCAAAAGGTAGGTAATAAACTTTTTTGAATCATCCTTTGGGAGCTTATGTCATAAGCATGCAACCTATTAATTTATACTAAAATGAATGACTTGACCTTTGAGAGATTGAGAAATTCTAGGTAATATCAAACACCGGAAAAAAGAATCAGGATCTAAGAAACTAAACACAAAATGAAACAACAACCTATCAACACTTAGGCAAGGGATAAAGGTAGAGAACAGGTCGGCGCCTTTTCTTCTGACAGTGATTTCAAAACTGAAACCCCAGTTATGGAGATGGGACAGCTGGCAAAGGTGCTTGCAGCCCGGGACCCACATGGTGGGAAAACCAACTCCTATAAATAGAAGCGATGATAGTTCTCAGATCCCTTTTTATAATGCAATGACTCCTCTGATGTGTCATAAGTTGAAACGTGGCTCAACTTTCCCCCTTTGGATGGAGAGGAACTCACACATAATCTCTAACATTGCCCTTTCTTCCTCATACTTCTAATGCTGAAATTCCTGCCTTTTCTAGTTAGTCATTAGACTCTCATTTATCTCTATATTTTGTAGATGAAGCTCTTTTAAGGTATCTTTGAAGTTTTCCTATCCAAGCTACACAATCTAGCAACTTTGGATGCCATGACTTACAATCGTTTAACACACCCTAGAGTGATGCTGACGATATCGACAACGGTAGACACCTGAGTTAAGGGAAATCGTTCTGTTCTGGGAGGAGATTGAAGGGAAAGACAAGTCAGTCTTTCCACATCACAGTCATATATCCAGAATGGGGCTTTCTGCTATTGATATTCCCTACAAGAAGAAATAAAGGTGACTAGATCAGAGACAGTAACAAAGAACTCCCAACAGACTTGTCCTGAGATGGAAGGCACCACTCTTCCAGCACTATCACTGATCTGAAAACGAGAGACTAGTGTAAGATGCAAAATGAGAAAAACCAGATGGCAGCAAAGTTTACTTTCTAGCTTATCATTTCATACTCAGATTTCATAAAATTTATAGTTGAAAAGGTTAATTGTGCATAACAAGTTGTCAAAGCAGTCTGAAAAAAGTCTGACAACAGGGTCTTAGAGCTCCTCTTCCTTGGTCGCATTACCCATATTCAAGACCTCCAGAGCCACAAACAAGGGTACTGTGTTAGACCACTGCTTCCAGCAACACTCTTTCCAGAAGGTACATATTAAGTTTACAAATGGAACTTTTCCTGCTACATTTTGTTTTTTTGGGGGTAAGTTTTCCTAGGACAAATGAGGAGATATATAATCTTTAAACTGTAAATTGTAATTCTCAATACTTCCCCCAGAAACGGAAGCTTTTTCTTTGATTCAGAACAGTCAGCAGAGGGCATGGTAAGATGTAGCCAGTTAAGGTACTTGTCAGGTAGAAAAAACTAACTAACTAACTAACTAACTAAATTTGGGAGCTTGGAACCTCAGAAGCCATATAAGGACCAGGTGACAGTGGGAACTGCCGGTAATTTCAGCTTCAGAAATTGAGATGGGGATCCCCAGAGCAAGCTGGGTGTGGAGGCAGTGTCTGTGAACTCTGGGTTGCACTGAGAAGCGCTGCCTTAAAGAATGAGATAGAAGAGCAACCAGAAGATTCACGTCAACCTCAGCTTCTGCATATACAGATTCGAACACATACTCCATCCAGGCCACACACATGCAAACATCCATACATTCACACAGAAGCACACAACACATGCATCCACACGAAATGAAGAAAAAAGAAAATGTCAGTAGTTGCATATTTCTAAACTTAAGTGACCCAGCCAAAACTGGGAAAAGTTCTCCATTCTCTTTCGTGATTAAAAATACTGCCACCCACCATTTTACTGCCCTTTTAGAAATTTCATCATAGCCTAGCTGCCATTAAATCCTCGTCCATTACATAACATCTTTTACCAATTTATCTCCTCTGTGGTAACCTACTTTAAGCTGCTGCTGCCTTAAAACTTGTACACATCTTTGGAAGTCTGGGCACATTTACCTTCTGAGACAAGAACACAGCTAGAACATGCAGTTACCATGAGAAACCATCTACGGTAGGTGGAAACATGTGCCCAGCCCTCTCTGGGGATGCCCTTCATGCCTCCTCCCTACTCCTCGGTTTCCAGGAACCATGAGTCCATGGACTCCAGCTACTTCTGTTCTGACCCCACACCTTCCCCTTGTATCCCACTATTAGCTATGAGATTCGCCCATGCTCAGAGCTTCCCCTTGTATCCCACCATTAGCTATGAGATTCACCCATGCACAGAGCTTCCCCTTGTATCCCACCATTAGCTCTGAGATTCGCCCATGCAGAGACCTTCCCCTTGTATCCCACCATTAGCTATGAGATTCGCCCATGCACAGAGCTTCCCCTTGTATCCCACCATTAGCTATGAGATTCACCCACACAGCTGCTTACATCATTAGGTTTTGATTGGTCTATTGCTTAAAATTTTATAAATATCTGCAAATTTGCCCATCTGCTCTGCTGATAGTAACTCAGGTCATTACTAATTTGGAGCTGATATAAATAAAGCTGGAATTAAGATTAATACTTTTCATTTAAATATTGAAATAAATGTATAATATGCTGTCTTTCCTTCCCTTCATCATATTGACGACACAGTAGATGGATGTCATACATAGCACATGATGTTAAGACAAAAAATCAGGAACACAGCTCGAACAGAAGACACACCATGTACATCTTAATCATTATACACGCTAAGAGCATGTATACCTTAGTCATTATACATGCCAAGTGCATGCACATTAAATTCATAGTACACAAATAGTCCTAAGCTCTAACCAAATGAATAATAAAATTCGACTCCATACATTTATTATCACATTTTAGCATCTGCTCTGTTTTCTAATAACATCAAGAAGAGATTAAGATAAAAATACAAAAATAATAAAAACATTATCCTATCAACATTCCAAGACAGAGCATATAAAATGACATAATCTTATTTTTTTTTTAATCTATGGGAAGCTGTTTAAAGAGTTTATCAGTATTAACTTGGACAATGCTTAAAAATTCATTAAATTTGAACATTTAAAAACCTTTTTTTAATATGAAATTAGCACCAACTTACTGTCCTCACCTTAGCATCACCGAATTCAGGTCAAGATAATGCTTATTAGGCGTGAAACTTGGAAATGACGGCTAATTTTTCTAAATGTGCTAAATGAGCATTCTTTCATGTATAAGAAAAAAAACCAGATAAACAGGAAAATTTTTACGACAATATAATAGCAATTGATGTTATTTCTATTTTTGTCACGTTATCTTCCTTTAAATATGTTAAAATACATCTAAAAATGACTTTATTGTTAATGATCCAGTATTTTGATGTAAAAGCAAAAACCATATATGTGCATGGACTCTCAGCTAGGCCGTCAAAAGCCTGCTTTTGTGCAGAGGATTCTGCAGTTTGTGGCGTATCGTAGGCCATAAATCACACAAGGCAAAGGAAGCCAACAGAGCCGGTGGCGTCTCCCTCTTACCTCCCATTCTCGGGCTGCTTCGTCGGCAGCGGGATCTTCGTTTGCGTCAGACTCCTCAATCTTCTTGACGACTATGAACCCAGGCTCTCTGGTGTATTCGCCAGTGTCTTCTGCATAGATTTCCGGACTCCACTGAATGAAGAAGGCATACAAGTGCTCTGTCCTGTTAGAGCGAATGGTTATTAATAGGCCTAGTATTATCTGCTATGAGCAAAAGTTCAAAGACTGTAAAATGTTTTGACAGAAGTTGAAGACTTTCAAAATATACTAGACTTTATTAAACAGTAAAGCCCACTATCAGGAAGACATTTTTTTTTTGAAAACTGATTTAGCTATAATTTGTCAAGTTCTAAAAACATAACGCACTAAGGCTTTCATTGGAAGGCTTGTCACTATACCAACCGCAGCGTGCTGCTTTCCTACGTAAAGACGCTAGCAGTGGGAAGGAACTCAGCACACAGTGTCCAAACTGAAGCGGCAGGACACTGTCAACTCTTGCTTAAGCAGCTGATGATCTAATCTTTCCCATAACTGCTTCCCCTTTCTGGGTATTTTGCTAACTGCAGTAAACTGTACCGGCTGCTGTGCTGTGAACAAACATGTTCAAAGATCAAACGTCTATGCGCTTACTGGCTTTAATGAGCATGGAGACTGGAACTACAAAACTGAGCTACCATGGAACAACCGATAGCAATGGCTCTAAGAATGATGCATCCATCCCATGATCTAAAATGTCATGTGACACCTGACCTATGAAAGGGGCAGCAAGTTTTACCTTCCAGGCAATTAGTCACTAGCAACAATTCTCTTAGGTTTTCTGTCTATGATAATGCTCAAAATTCCAATAATAATAATAATAATAATAATAATAATAATAATAATAATAATAATAATAAAAGCCAAGGTACATCTTAATTATGACTTGCAATGAAATTTCTAACCTGGGTACCGAGATGGTGACGCAGTGGTAGGAGGGCTGGCAACCTTTGGCCAGTTAAGGTTGCAACACTTGGGTTTGGAACCAAGGACAACATTAAAAACAAAATTACATCTAAAAATTAAGAAATAACCAAGAATAATAAGAGAAATGAGATTTTTACGTTAAATTTCACTAAACAGTTACATTTTCATTATGATCACTTTAATCCCACTCTCTTACTCAATAGGATCCATTTCTTTCAAGTAGTAAATTGTGCAAATCTGTTCTAATTACTAGCCTCCCATTTTAAAAAAGAAGCCCACATTTTCTGGTGTCTCTGGCAGTTGGGAAGGAGGGGAAGTGCGGACTCCACTGGATTTCCAGGACTACCACTCCTCCCGCACCTGCCACTTGGTTAGCTCTCCAAGGCCAGTAAGACGCATTACAGATAACCTGACTTCTGCCTCAGGGGTGTTTTCCCAACCAGAACATAAGGGACTACTCTAACACATTCAGTTTCTTTAGGAGGGCATTAAAAGTATAAACACTCTCAGGCTTATCAACTTTGGCAAAGATGCTAGGAATAATTCTACATAAAAAGTCTTTGCTTAAACCGGCCTCTGGGCAAGGAACTGCCCATACCTCAACTACTGACAAAATACATAAAAGCTGGAAATGGATAAGCAGAACTGTCAAATCCTGCCAAGACAGGGTAAGATGGTTTTGAAAATTTTCTTGCCTTTAAAAATAATCTGTCAGTTATTCTAGGCCTTAGCCAAAGTTGGTTGCTTCAACACTGCAAATGTGACTTTGGGTGATTGCCCAGGTAGCCAGCTGTCTCTGTGACTTGTTACATATTTTGGAAGTTGTTTGATTGCACTTCCTAATCACTCAGGTAATGTTATTTCCCTTCTCAGATCTTTGATTGGGTTGAAGATTAGATAAATGTAGTTAGTTACTTTCTTCTCACGACTTGGCCAATTTATTGATTGCATAAGAATTAAGCTAGTTGACTGAGATGGAGGGGGGAGGGCCTTGGGCTTCCCATAGGACAGGGTATCCTGCACCATCATAAGGAAGCAGGGGGAGGGCAGTGGGGCAGTGGGGGAGCGGGAGGGCCGGGAACAAGGGGAGTAAATGTAAATTTTTCTTTTAACAATAAAAATTTTAAAAAAAGTCTTTGCTTGTGAAACCCTGTCTCAAACAAGAAAAAAATAACTATACATCCTTCAAAAAGACTGTGCTAATACATTCATGAATCTTCAGTCTAAGATATAAGTACTTTAGTGTTAAAATATTCATGTTCCAATGTCTTCCAATAAACTAAATATGAAAATTTTAAAAGCATAAACTAAAAAGTATCAGATAGCAGTTGATTTCAATAGATTCAAGCCACCTTTGCCGACTTATAGCAGAGGATGGCCTTGAACTGTGCACCCCTGAACTTAACCTCCCCTCTCAGCCTTTCTGGTGCTGAAATTAAAGGTGTGCACCACCACGCCCACTTACTTTTAGTCAGGAAATGGAGGATTTTCAGGATCTTGATTCTGGTGTTGTGATCTATAAAAGAATCTTGTAAGAAAAGCAGAAGTTTCGACGTCTTTAATTTACCTTTCTTGTGGCACTGCAAACCAGTATTCGTGTTTCTTATCTCTTTGTGCATACTGCTGCATCGTGGCACTGGCTTGAGACACAAAGGTTTTCCTCATCGGTTTTCCAACTCGGAGACACAAGAATTTGTGTAATCGATGCCTTCTCTTATCCTTTAGAAGTGAAGACCCTAGAAGGGTTATGGAAGCGGTGTCCATTCAGTCGTAAAGTATATCCAAGTGTCTTAGAGGAAGTAATTTTACATTCTGATTCCCAATTATAAAATAATGTGTTTTACTGGTATTTGCACATATTCAATTAACTAATATTTATTTATTTATTGGCATGGAAGATACAGGTACTGAAATAGCAAGATTAAGTGAAAGAATCAAGTTAGTGAACTAAAATTTTGGTGAGGGCTATTAGGAAAAAATGCAAAATCTCAGACTTTTCAATGAGTTGTTAACAACAGCTACGCTGAACTGCCTCTATCTGTAAAGCACTCTGTAGATTCTCTGTTAATCGTTTAAAATCACACCTAAGTCAGCATAGAGAACTTATAAATGGTTATTTTAATATGGCTCTTCAAATAAAAAACTTAATGCAGCCTCCAGTCTTTCCGTCCACACAAAGGAGAGAAATGAGCAGTACACCACTAGCTGCGGAGCGACGTCAGGACTGCTAATTCTGTTTAAGTGACGTCCAGCCAGAGGCACAGAGGATTTGGAGTCTGACAGCAGGATTAAGTCTGTGACACGGACATTCATTAGCCTGCTTCAGGAGCAGCCCCTGGAGGAAGGTGCGCTGTAGAGACATCCCCCGCCCCGTGCAGGAAAGTACAGAGTGCACAACCTCCGTGCCCCAGCGTCAGCCATGGTTAAAAGGAGGGGTGCTGGCCGCTCTTGTTCTTTCCATATTTTTTTTAAATATTTATTTATTTATTATGTATACAATATTCTGTCTACATGTATGCCTGCAGGTCAGAAGAGGGCACCAGACCTCATTACAGATGGTTGTGAGCCACCATGTGGTTGCTGGGAATTGAACTCAGGACCTTTGGAAGAGCAGGCAATGCTCTTAACCACTGAGCCATCTCTCCAGCCCCTTGTTCTTTCCATATTGTATGCTACAGTTTAATACTTATTACAATGCCTCCATCTCATGAAGTAATACATTTCAAAAAGCTTGAATATTTCCATGTTATACACTACTGCTATCTAAAAATGGTCATTTTAAACTAATGTTTTATTAAAAAGAGGAAACCAATGGAACGACTCAGAGAAAGCTATTTCAAAGTGCCTGCTCATTTTCTTCTATTGCTATGTGGCTATAATAATCTATTATATATTAATTCTCATAACCTATAAAATTATATATTTAATATATTAATATTTATATATATTTAACTGAACAGAAATTACTTTCTAACCTTTTTCAAAGATTTAAAAAAATACATAAGCCAAATACTCTATATAAAGATCTTCATGCCAATGTTACTTATACCAAAGGGAGTAACCGTACCAACAGTCTGAATTGCTAAAAACAACAGGTAAATGGCTGGATAAATTGTAAAGACCGATAAAATCACATTTTGACAAAACTATAATGGAAATACAAAAGTGAACACCACACAAACGTTAAGTGAAATGAAGCAGGAAATCACCACATAGAGTACAATCCTGAGTTTATACTAAAATCTGTATGTACAGATAGACTCATTTATCAATCAAAACCAAAAATGCCTTCCAAAGAGATCATCACTGGCAATAAATGCCAGATAATTTTATAAATTGTGTTATAATTTCTTGCATTTGACAATGTTCCTAACAAGTGTTCATTGTATTCTGAATAAAGAAGAAATACCGTAGAAAAAAAACAGTTCACCCTTTAAAGAAATTGCTTTGAATAAATGTATTCCTTAATAACTAATCCCTGTAATCTTAGGTTTTCAAAGTATCTCAGTGGGATAATACAAAGAGAATTCAGTGTTTTCAAAGCTGACTGTTGTGTGCTGTAGCATATGTGTTGGAGGCAGAGCGAGGACCAAGGCCTTCTGGGACAGAAGAGACCTTGTCTCAAAAGAACAGTCTTATTTCTTAGGCTTTTGAGACAATCCCTTGCTGGGCAGTCAAGGTTGGCCTCAGCACTGAGGGAGTTTTCTTGTCGCTGCCTACAAGGTGCTGGAATTACAGACAATTACCAGGATGTGCAGCACTCAGACCTCAGCAACTGTGGAAAACAAGTGGATTCTCAGAAAAGCAAAGGGTTATGGCATCTGGCAATTCCTCTTCTGATATATGGGAATCACTGCCCCCCCTCAAAAAATCCAAAAACTGAAAGGAGGGACCATAGTGATACTTTGTTTATGTTTTAATAAATAAAGCTTGCCTGAAGATCTAAGTCACTAGAGGTCAGGCAGTGGTGTCACACACCTTTATAACCCAGGATTTGGGAGACAGAGGCAGAGGGATCTCTGTGAGTTCAAGGCCACCCTGGGCTACACTGATCCAAGTGGTGGTGGCTCCGACCTTTAATTCTAGTACTGGGGAGTCACATTCCTTTAATCCCAGCACTAGCGGGGATGTAAAATGGGAGGAAACAGAGCCTCAGGGCTCAGGCTGCAGCCACCCAGCCTTGGTAGAGGTGAGACTTCTCTAGTGACTTGGCTACTTTGCTTTTTTGATCTTTAGCTTGAACCCCAATATCTGTCTCTGGATTTTAATTATTTGTGCTACAAATGCCACCCAAGCATGTCACAAAAATTTACACACAAAGCTTGAGAAAGCTTAAAAAAAAAAAAAGGATTCTAGATGAACAAGAACAAAGTCAAGCGCGGCTTCTTGGTCCCAGCATTTCCTTGGGTGGGCTCTGTTTGCTGGTGGTGAGCAGAGTCACAGCTCCTTCAAGAGAGGCTTCCTAACTCAGTTTTAGCAGCAAAAACCTCGCAGTTCTCTTAGAGGCTCTGCCACCAAATGGTGTTTATGAGCAGCCAGCATCAGGCTTCTTGGTGGT
>JAQHUG010000057.1:6006827-6020756 GCA_028555095.1 Dicrostonyx torquatus | reverse complement strand
ACACACACACACACACACCCCAGGACAGGGGAACTTGAATACTAAAGTTAGAAACTACAAGTGGAATACTAGCGCCAACACAATTGTGAGGCAAATTAATACACAGTTTGTGGTTGGTTATTAGTTTGCCATTTACAGCAAATCCTGAGTGTAAACCGGGGCAGGAAATAAAAAGGTGTCTTCTAAGGCCAACATCAACCAACTTCCCAAAGACTCTAAGCCACCTAATGAAAGAAGAGTCTCTAATAAGTAACCAATAGCATTACGAAATGGAAAATTATAATGAGTATTAGTTAATAAAGAAAAAATTCTTTTTGGAAAGACATTTACAAACTCATTTGTAATTATAGCTTATCTAGAACATTTTCTCCTTACAAACGCTGAATAAATTAACCTACCATATTAATACTGAATAGAATAAGAAGATTCTTATCCTTCAAAGGCAGTACATACAAAATGAACTCAGTCTAGAGAGCTCCAAGTACTAGTATGCATGGGCGTGTGCACATGCATGCACACATACACCTGTACACACGCAAATACAGATTCCAGAAAATAAACACGCAAATTGGACATGACCTTATCTCGTGTTTGTTAATTATAATTCCCTGAAAAATTAAATTTCTTATAAGATGGAAAGGATGAATGTCTTGGACAAAGGCATATCAACCCAAGCAGAGCAGGATGAGTGACACGTTTACTTCATGAATTCTACAGGAATAGCCGGAAGTAGGGTACTCACAGTGGTTTTGTCAAACTCAGCCTCGGAGGACGTCGACAGAGGACTTACTGGGCTCAGAGATGGCGAGCTCTCAACACTGGAGACATATTCAGGATCAGGAACATATAAAACCTGTAAGAAAATGTTCATATACAGATTCAGAAAAACAAACACCAATGGCCAAATAATGTCCTATAAGGAAGCATTATTTGATACTGATCTTCGGCAATAAAAAATTCAGATTATAAGGGTAGAACAGTATAGCATATGTCATAATAAGTATGAAAAAATAAAAATAAACACTTTAAAACTAATTTCACAAATTAATTTTTTATTGGGCATTAAAACAAGCACACAGCACAGAAACAAACCTCTATACTACTGTATGTGGTCATTTTAAAGACAATTTGGCAGTAACTAGAGAGATTAACTACGTATTTCCTTGGCCAAACAAGGCTATAGATAGGAATTTATGCTTGGCATGTATATAAACCGGACGCAGACAGTGTCCGCTGCAGCAGTGTTAACATGAGCAAGACAGCAGCGACGCTAAGCCTCACTGTGGACTACTTACAGTGACATATCAGCACAGCCACCGTCACAGACAAGGAAAGCTGTCAGAGTGCTGTACTCACTCAGGACATTTGCTAAGGGTCACAGACAAAAACAAGCAAAACCCCCTGATACAAACTAGAGTATTTCCAAAAGATTCAATCTGTTAACTTGCTTACGGGAAGCAAGTCAGATTGAAAGACAGCTTACCTTTACAAATATGGGAACTCTGTCAATTTCCATGAACTGTTTTAAGTCTTTTTAAAAGTTTTGAAGTCTATATTTGAAACATACTGAGGATTATTTTCAATTGTTTTAAGAAGGGCATTAGTAGGCGTGACTTGCACTTTTATCTGGCCCAGTAGGATTTGTTCCAGGAACACAAAATATTATGCTCATATTTTCTACATTGTTAACTACGTAAAAATGAATAAGTTCTACCTAATAATTTTAAACATCAATAGATTTAAATAATAACAATACCTGCCCAGTCACAACAGCTCGGGAGAATAACTTATTTAACTGAACGAGCTCATTCGGTGTGGTATCAAATTTCAGGGCTATGCTATTCAGAGAATCCCTTGATTCAACCTGTTTAAAAGGAAAAACAGATTACTTCCAACTGTTAACACAGAAAAATTAAATTATAATATTGAGTGATTATGTAATAGTAATACATCTTGAAAACAATCTTATGTTTGATTCATAAATGATAAATTTTGGGAAAAAACACTCTAAAAATATCACATTCTACAATGATCTCAACCTAGTAACACACAGAGCATGGCAAAATGTGTGCTTTGCCACTGTCCACACCGGCCAACAGCTAGAACTGTTTCCAAATACAAACTCAAACTTTAAAGCTTGTTCCCTTTACGGAGGCAGTGAAATAACTCGGTAGAGCTGCCCCACCGGTTCATGCCTAGAGCCAGAATCTGAGCCCCAGTCCCAGGTTAGACTGCTCCCAGTGACCTGTAACTCCTGCTCCACCGGCCTGAGTTAGCTTCCTCCTGTGTACATACTCCCATCACACACAAGTTAGAGACAGAAAAAATGCAGCATCATAACATGATGGAAGAGCTGCAATTTCCCAAACAGGAAGTCACAGCAGAAAATGCAAGCGTCCGGGAAGGAAGGAACAGAAAAAAAAAAAAAAATATATGTGCCATTGGTCAGGAAACTAGAAATGACGTTAAAGAGGAGAAAGGGATCCTAAGGAAAAGGGGGGAAAAGAGGGTACAGAGAATGCATGAGGGTCCTATTGGAAGAAGGAAGGAACTAGCCAGAAGAGGGCAAGGGATGCTTGGGGAAGGGAAAACAATGAGGACAAAGAAAATAATGGCACATGTGTATGACAAGTGCATGACAAAGCTGATTATTTTGCAGGTCACTTGAAACTTTAGTAGAAATAAAGGAGAGAAAAAGTAAAAGACAGAAATGATCAACAGCGGCAAAAGAAAAAAGCCAATGGATTTAATAATTGGAAAATATTTCAGTAGAAAGATATGCTAAATTATTAAAAATGATAGCGTGTAACATTCTGAATGTGTATACAGAGTTTATAAACATGCATGTATATGTTTGTGTGGACATGTGTGTACAGGAATGTGTAGATGACAGAGGTCAATGAGCAGTGTCTTACGTGAATGTTTTCACTCTTATATTTTGAGACAATCTCTTGTTCACATTCGAGCTTATTAAACTACTCTGGCTGGACACCAAGTTCTGGAGATCTGCCTGTTTCCATCTTCCCTCTGCTGACTTACAGACACACACTCTGACACTGTGGCCTGGCTTTCTACATGGTTCTAGGGATCTGTAGATAATAAGATCCCCAAGCTCGCAAGGCCAGTGTTTCACCAACTGAGCCATTCCCAGACAGCTTGCATGTATAACATTTTTATGGCCCCACTTTAATTCCCGTTGAAAGTGATTTTACAATTAAAACTGTGTTGTGTGTGTTCTGATTTTAACTTTTAGGCGACTTAAAATATAATGATTAACTTTATGCCATATAAGATAGTACTGGAAATATATTTAAGCTAGATAACATTTATTTTTCAAATGGCTTGTCAACGTTCCTAGAACTCTTGGGGTCAAACAATCCTGCCTTGCCTCAGCCTCCAGACGGCTGGGACTACAGCTGCACACAACTACACCAAGTAAGGAGCGTAAGTATTTGAAAGGACAAAGCTTGAAGAGTGCCTTGTGCTCTAAGAGAAACACATGCAAATACATACCGCAGTCAGTACAAAGTTATGTTGTGTGAAGATGTGATAGACTTTATGTAAGGATTTTAAAGATTATAGTAACAAACAACAATATCTCGCTTTGACTTTTATGTTTCTTACATTTTATAATTTGACATGTGCAATAAATACATTCGCTCTATTAGATGTTTTATGGTTGCTGGTCAGTATGTGAGTTTTGAAAGAGTCACTCACGAGGAAATTTGTTTCAGATTTTTATGGCCTGCCCTCACTCCACAATAAATGGTTCTTATTTTAACTTTGCTTCAGATGTCTTATAACATCCCAAGAACAGCAAACTCCTAAATTCAAAACCAACAAAATCTTATAGTTCATGAACATCAAAGACAATATCATATATAATTTTGTAGCATAATGATATACCTTATTCTCAAATTTTAGCTTTGGAAGCATTTAAGAATATACTAGATATTATTACTTCATTTTTTACTATTTGAACTCATTTTCTCATCTCAACCATATAGACACAAACATATGTAACTTAGGGTTGTAATGGGCTTTAAAATCCAATTCTTTTGACAGAAGTTAATTTAATTCTACTTAATATATTGTTTCTAGCCTTTTGAAAATACTTAATGACAAATTTCAATATATATGTGTATATATATACATATATATGTGTATATATATATTTATAGGCATAACTCAAATTTTGATAATGCTCAAGAATTCACGGTAGTCTAGAATCATGCTGGAAGGTCGGAACCTGAAGAAGTGTTAATGTGTTGAAGGTTGCTACTTTCTCCTTCATACAGCTATAATGTGTTAAAAAAAATACCAAGTAACAAAATTAATGACTTCATACATTTGCCTTACAACATGTTTATTAGCACCATCTAAATCAACCACGTTTACATCCAGCCAAATAGGCAAAACACTACACTCCAAAATAAATTTGTCACTTCAGCTGTCCACAGTACCCACAAAAGAGGAAAAACCAACATCTCAGAGACCTGAGGTTGGTTCAAGGACAGAAAACCCTGCCTTGACGGCTGAGGAACTTCGTCCTCGCCTTGGTTGTGAGGGTCCCACCTGCCATCAGCCCCGCTGGGAGCCACACGAGCACACCCCTAAGATGGCAGGCATCTTCCTAAAAGCCTAATTAAATAAGATGATTGCGAAAAAGGAACTCTGACTCTAAATTATCATCAATATTAAACTTGATTTGCCAGGATAACAGTCTTTGTAGAATACAGCAAGGAAAACAATTATAAAATGCAATGAAGAATCAAAGGACTATCACTAAGGAAAGTTACACAGAGGTTCCGATTTTTTAAAGGAGACAATTAACAATACTTGGCTCATCTGCAGCCAAACAGGAAATGCCTTTGGTAAGATGGTTACAAAGATAAATGCTTTGCTATAGTAACTTACGGTATACTCAATAGTTCCTTTAGGCTTCTGGAAAGACATCCTTCGCCCATCTTTCTTGTCTAGGCTCTTCTTTTGGCCAGTGTCTACAAAAATCAAAGCAAAACGCCTGTTAAATTCATTTTCCTAAAGTAATGCCAACAACTGCAGGAAGGCGCTCACTGCCAGCCATACAATCTACTGATCTGCAGAGACATTACGATAACTGCTACTGCTATTATTAACTAATCTCTACAAAAGATACCAGTAATCTGCACAGGAGAAATTCTCCATAGGTCATTGAGACAGTCAGCTCTATAGTACAACATGAAAATGCTAACTGTAGATGAAATGTTCATTTCTTTCATCTGTTGGTCAAGAGATCTCATGGGGCCCCTTTACCATCAGCAACGGTGATGCTCCTGGCCTCAGTCTGAAACCTGGGCCTCTTCTTCCTGTACCAGTGCCTACACGTCCTGGAGTGGCAAACACCACATCATCCAAACATCCTCAATGAGTAACGTGAAAACCCCTACAGTACTAGCCCAAAGTTTCAGAATTAAACAAGCGAGTGAATGCAGGCAGGTACTAGAGAAACCCAAAATTAAAACCTCTCTCCAAAACAGATTAGGTCTGAAACTGAAGTCTGTGAAAATGCAGGTTTCTCCTACTATCCAAGCCTACCTGCCGCAGACTGGACTGGAACACACTTACTTGTGACCAGTACATCAGCTGTCAGAGGAACCGTCTAAGCAATAACAGACAGCAATGTCTGAATTCCCAAAAACCAAAGCAGGAAGTTAAAGCTGTCCTGAAATCTGCTGATAAGCAAGGCCAACCAGTGCTATTAATTATAAGACCTTGCACCTTCACACCATCCGCTGCAGTTTTACAATTGTCATCTGTGTCTTTGATCTCTCCCACTAAACTATAACCTCCAATATATGGGTTTGCTTCCTTCTACAATCTCCCTTCAGTACCTAACGAAGGGCATGGAGTATGGCAGACAACTAATTTGGACAGACTAATATCCGACACAATAATGTCGATTAGTGGTACTATTGCAATTAAAATACTGCAATTCTCATTGTTGCAATGTTCAATAAGGAAAACCTAGATACAGGCCAAAAAGGTAGCTCAGCAGGTACAGACACCTATCTCCGAACCTGGTGACCCCAGCTCTGGAACATGGGGCACAGAGGCACACACACACATACACCATGAATAAATAAAAAGATGTTAAAAGGTTAGATAAGAGGTTGCCATGTATCCATCACAGAGGAGCAAGGACAGGTGTGTGTGCACACAGAGAGACATCTTCACTTCTGTACCTCGAACATCTGAAGAACTTGATGTGGGGGACATCAACACTCAAGTATCAACAGTGGCAAAAGACGAGGTCAGACGACTCCCACGGCAGTGCAAACAGGGCCTTTGCACACATTCCGAGACGCCG
Source organism: Dicrostonyx torquatus (assembly GCA_028555095.1). Classification (NCBI taxonomy): domain Eukaryota; kingdom Metazoa; phylum Chordata; class Mammalia; order Rodentia; family Cricetidae; genus Dicrostonyx; species Dicrostonyx torquatus. Next base: position 6,014,407 of record JAQHUG010000057.1, on the reverse strand, counting down.
AGGTCCACAGACAACCAGGGAATGCAAATTTAATCGGTGAGACTTATTTCTCACACACCAGATTGGGTAAAAATTCAAATGCTTAATTACATACTGTCGGCAGGAAAACTGGAATGGGCCCGATTTCTGGTGGCGTGTAAAATACTAAAATTATTTAAACAGTATATTAATTTTGCCCATCAGAATATTATTTTACCCTCCCATATACATCTGAAGTACATATCAATTGTTTGTCTGCAGAAGAAATAAGTTCCTTTTACAGCTTCAGAAGTAGTTCAATAAAGGGAGCCAAAAATGACAATGGGAAAGATGTCTACAGATTCTTATCTCACCTCCCTTACTATGGGGAAATGCAAAATAAACTTGATCATTCTCTTGGTGTCAGACACTGACATGACTTCCTTTGTCCAAAGGAACAAGGATAAAAGTGTTCCCAGCCGATTAAAGTAGAGCTGGCATTTTTAAATTTTTAGTTATTCTCTGAGTCTTTTACACCATGTATCGTGATCCCATTCATTTCTCCGTCCCTGCCCACTGTCCCTGCACTCTGCCACCCACCCCCAAATAAAACAAAATTTAAGAGAAAAAAGGAAAAAAAAATCAAAATCTCCTAAGAGCAGCTGCAGTGTGGCCCTGTGAGTCATGCCATAATCCCCTCTGTCCATGCACGTTCACTGCAAGCGCTCACTGCAAAGATTCAGTCGTCTGGGTTGAGGCCTCGGGCTTCTACTACACTGCAGATACTGGCCTCTCTCTAGGATTCTTGGCTATCCTGTCATTGCCCTCTGTTGTGGACATCTGCAGCTTTGGGTCTGCGGGTCAGGTCACACGCTCCAGCAGACCGTAGATGGGGTGGATGGTGTGGGGTGGGTCAGGACATAAACCTGGATCCGGGCCTGGGCAGCTGCAGGGTTGGTTTCTGTGCCAGTCCTCCCCCGTCCTCACCACCAGGGTGAGCTCTCTCCAGCACGGCCCTAGTTATTTCAGCTCTGCAGCAATGAGCGAGGGGTGGGGGGCGGTCTTCCTGTTTTTAGGCCCTCAGGGTGGGTTCTCCCTCACCTGCACCACTAGGGCCAGCTCGATTGGAGCGCCCTGGTGAGACACAAGGGCACTTTCCTGAGCACTGCAGCTGGTGAGGGGGAGGGGCAGTTCTCCTGCTCTGGTGACCCCAGGGCCAGCTCCTCCACCTGTATCAGACACTGATGGGCTGGAGGTGGGGGGAGAGGGCATCTCTCTTCCGCCCACGCTACCACATGTCAGACGAGAAATGGGGACATAGAGGTGCCACTTTTTGTAGCGTTCTTTTTTCTGTATCACCAATCGGAGATGACTCTCACACAGGTTACTCCTCCACCAACACAAATCCTCGAGAAAAGACGCGAGTCCTAAGAGACGACTCCACACCAACTGAATGCATATCCCCACAAACCTAGTCCTGCTTTTTGTTCCAGATTAAATCAGTGTGCATGAAATATCAGAGAGCTATTCAATAATTCATGAGTGAAACGCAAATTGAGTAGAGGAAAAAGTGAACAGTCCGGATTGCACGCGTATGAAACTATCATTCGGTGCCACAAGACTTAAATCATAGCGGCCTTATCCAAATGGGAACCGCAGAAATGAAGAACACACAATAAAAGGTCCATTGATCCAAAATACATTATAAAAAGGTGACTAGTAAAACCAAATGTGAACGTTATAAGCACACAAAGTGTAAAAATAACAGTGAGTACTACCATGTTATAAAAAGAAAAAAAAATAGTAGAAGAAACAGCCCATCATAAAAATCGTATTTAATATGTTCCACTAAAATTTAGTAAGATTCTAACAGTTCCAACTTACTGACACTTTGAAATCGGACAGACCTTTCAAGTATCTTTCACTAAGCTCCGCCCTTTTCTAACTAGGCACTCAGAAGAGATTCCAGCAACAATGATTATTCCAATAATAATGTCTCTCAGGTTAAATTGATTCCCAAAGTGCAATCTTCAGAATATTACAGCTTCTCCTTAGATGAACCAGTTCCCCCAGGGGAAAAAAAAGTCTCAAACACGCACTTGGAAATCCAGTTCCAGGGCTCTGCTAAGTCAGTTTAGAAGAAGAACAGGGCCCTCCGGCTCTGGGGAGAGAGGACAGCCATCCTCAGGACGAATGGTAACCAGACTAGCAGAGACTGTGAGTTCAGGGAAGTTCTCAGGGAATGAAGCGGAGCAGCAATGAAGAAGACACCAACGTCAACCTTGGGGTCCACACACAGTGTGTGGGTGCGCACACACTGGAGCCCACGCAGGCAAACGTGCATACTTACGGGCACACACTAAATAAACGTAACAAAATAAAATAAAATAAAATAAAATAGAGCTTTCAAAGCTGGAATCTTAAAGGATAGTCAGAGCTATTTTTTTCGGTGTTTTTTTTTATTTATTTTTGTTATCTTACAGAGTTTCTTCTATCTATTCATAAAATAAGGAATAACTGAATTGTGTTTATCCTGGATGCCCAATCAATAGGCTGATCTTTGTCTTAGGGATACCGATTTATATCAGATTATGTCTTGCTCTTTTGAATAACTGCAAGTAAACAAAAACAAATATTTAATCTCTGACATTTACACTTGTTTTTAAAACATGTTCCCTTGCCTGCAACAGCACCAATGATGTAGTAAAAACTGTAGCAAGACTCTTAATGATAAGGCTGCTGGTGACTACACACAAGGACCTTTTATGGGGTGCCCTCTTCCCTTATCTGCGCTCTCAATCTGAGGTACCAGTGCTCTTCTGCTGATCACAGTTTGAAAACATTTAGTGAAACCGTGCAAAACTATAAAATGGGCTACAAGTCCCATGCCACTCTCAGCAGCGTAATGAACTTTATGTCACCATTCTGCCCACGTACAATCCCTGTGCCCAGGGCACCTACCCTGCAGCCACCACTCAGCCATAGTCAGTAGCCATACAATCGGATCAACTGTCACCGAATCATTATTTAATAGTGGCCCTCAAGTTCAAGAGTGGCCAATTAGAATGCAGAACACTGGCTGGAATTAGTAGTATTTCACGGCTTCCTACACACAGTTCCAAGGGCTCTGAAAGCAAACCAGTCATACAAATAGCTCTCTTGCAGGTCCATGATTCAGCAGACAGGATTTTCTTTTTGCAGCTGAAAAGTGAAGTAGATCTTATCACAGAATTTATTGCAGTGACCTTGTGGTTCAAATCCAAGGGAACGAAATATAACTTTCTGTTTTGTTTCTCAAATCAAGCACCCTGACAGTTATGTGAGCCATTTCATCTTAGCTCTCCATATTTCCAAAGCACAGATATAAAATTCAGTAAAAAGTTTAGCAAATTGAGAGACAAGGTAAATACCCAAGTCAAAACAATCAAACTTTCTGAAACAGGAGCATTGGGGATGAATCAGTTCAAAAGCTCTGGGTTACTATCCACCCCCTTTTTCATTGGATCATTTATTTTTCAGCTCTATATATACACGAAACATTATAAATGGCTCACTGTCCAGTTCACCGTGTGCAGCTGAGGTCTGTGGACAGTACTAAAGACGCCGATCGCCACTTTGAGTTCAGAACTTACAGACATGACAGCAGCCATTTTAGCAGAAATGGTTCCATGACTACCCCCACTTCTGCTGCCCTCTACTGTTTACCTCCCCAGCCAGGAGAAGTGGAGGACTAAGATGGACAAGGGAACCAGCTTCAGTGTCTTCTCCCAGGCCAGGTTAGAGTACTGAGCTGGGAGGAGGGAGAGATTTGTAGGCGGGAGGCCACACCCTCTTTCCATTTCAAATCCAACTGATCTAGGAAGTAGCCACAGTAAGGAGATAGGTGGAGCTCTGAAGTGAACACCCAGTACAGTGTTTACTCAGGGCTGAGCCCTGAATTCAGGCAGGTCTTGGGGTATATCAATCAAGTGCTACACTCCTAGGCTGCGATTGAGCCTTTAAAATAAGGACAGCTAAATTAAACATAGTCTTTAGGTCTAAAAAGGTAAATGAAAAGAAAAATGAAATGGAGCTATTGAAAGGTTCCTGCCATCAACTGGGAAAACAAGGCTGATGAAACAGTTTTGGCAGAAGTTAATGCTTAGGTTAACTCGTCAAGTCCACTGATCTGTAGTTACTGACTACGATAAGATTTACTGAATGTTGTTAAAGGGTATAGCATGTAGGCCAGTGGTCCTCAACCTGAGTTCTGTAACCCGTGTGTAGTTGAATGACTGTGGGAAAACAGTTATGATTCACAACAGTAGCAAAATTACAGCTGTGGAGTAAAGACGAAATGCTATGGTCGGGGGTCAACACGCCATGAGGGTCACAGCATCCGGAAGGTGGAGAACCACCAGGGTAGGCCATTGTCCTAACCCAAGAAGAACAGTGTCTAAGGAGGGAGCAGGTTTTAAAGTATGGATGTTATAAAGTATGTTTCTTCTGTAATTTTTGTTGAGAACAATGTGGCGGCATCCTTACTGTGCCTGACTGTGCTTAAGTTGCCATCTCCCTAAGGAGATTTAACTCAAAAGCCAGAAGCTGACAAATGGGAAGGGAGCTGCCCTCGGAGGGGTCAAGGCGACAGAACTCAGCAGCCTTATACACGGGCTGTTTGCAGAAAGTAGAAAATCAAACTGCGCGACCTAAGTCTTCTCTGGTCTCTCTTTCTAAACTGTCCAGCAAAACCATGCCACCATTATCCTTAGAACCTGAAATGATAAGAAGCAAGATCTCCAACAACAGACAGGGCTCCAGGCGGCAGACACCTATAGGAATGTCAGTGTCTGTAGGTAGAAGACAGACATGGGAAATGCTGGTTGTAAGAAACAACAAACCTATCTCAAAGAACAGCAGAACCTAAAGGGTGCAGATGCAAGAATGATTCAGGCCCAAACCCAGCTACAAGCTCTAAGGAATAAAATTCTCACTAGAAACAAAGACTGCTCAGAAATCTTAAAAGCAGTTTGCTGTAGACAAACCTATGCATGCTGCTTCTCAGAATCAGCAGAATGTAGGGAGCTCACGTATGCTGGTCAGGTGTTCAACCTAGAAGCTGTGTCCACAGCAACTGCTCATTGTAAGGCAGAGAGTAACCAAACCTTTGGTAGGGCACTTAGTTCTGTCTTCAGAACTCTGTATCATAACTTCAGAGACATGCCCTATTTTGAACATGCTACTCCCTAGCTTTCTCTTTCACCAATGTCACAAGCTTTGCTTCCAAACGGTAACACTCTATAGAGCTGAGAACCTGAGATTATTTACACCAACCTCATTCACAAACAAGGAAACACAGGCCTTAAAAAAAAAAATCTGATAACTTGTCTATGTTCTTTGAGAAGTTATTGCTAGGATCAACCCACCCACTCACGGTGGTCACACTGCCAAGGCATCTCAAGGAGTCTACACTGTGAGATTTGGGGCAGCATAAACCTTAAAAAGGATGAACAATGAATTCAATAAGCAGTTTCAACAGAAGAGACATTTGGACAGCTTCTGACACTGTAATTCTGAAGGAGAGCGTCAGACCCAGTGGGGCTCAATGCGTGTTCAGGAACGAAGGATCTGTATGGGATCTGGACGACTTTGTATGTATCTCTGAGCTATCAATTACGTCGCTTTCTCATTTGATAGCCATGCCTATTCTATCCTCACCCAATCAGGGGCTGAGCAATAGCAAGTGTCTTCAAGTTAGGAGACTGAGTTTCACTTCTAAAAACTCTTTACTCTGAAGTTTCAAGTACTGTTCCTTCCTGGCCTCCACTTTAAAGGGATTCTTAATCCAGCCAGTAACGTTACAAAATTACAGCCTCCACGACCTTTCAAGTTTTCTCTAATTTCAAAACCAGGAAGAGAGGAGGAGTTCTAATGAAGAGACAAGGCGGGCGGGCGAAGCAAGGAAAGATGTATTTAAAGGGACATGCCGAAACTAGATTTAGAAAGTTCAGTTTCTTCCAATTCCAGAGCCACAAGACGACGAGTGATGAACACTCCTTCCTTCAAGGCTTCAAAATGCATACATTGTACTGCAGGGTTACGGATCAGTTCTGCGTGCTTTGTGCTTCCCTCTGCTGTTGACTGTGAAGTGCTCCCACGGGCACCCTTCAAGCACCTATGAACCTATGAAGACAAGCTGGATCACACTATGAATGGCTGATCCTACAGAAAGCCAATAAGGCTGGGAAAACAGCCATATGCATTGCACCAAAAACAGATGCAGCATTTCCACGTCTCCTTAAGGGATCAGTAACATGCCAGTTTAAGGTCTTTAAAGAGCCTACAAGCCGCTGCCACGGTCGCAGAGAGAGAACACAGAGTTCAACGCAAATGAGAAAAGTTTCCAGGTTGGGCCTCAAGAAAACACTCGGTGCACACAAAACTCACTTAGGTTCCCAGATGAGGGAAGCGCTTTCGATTACAAAGTACCATTTGTTTTGCTTTGGTTTGGATTTTTTTTTTTTAAGTTAGGAAATGGGTCCCCGCAGCTGGCACGCACCAAGTTAAGGGAGTGTGGCCAAAGCCAGGGCCGAGCAGAGACACGGCGTTCTGGAAGTCTAACTCCGCAGACGTCACAACTGGTTGGAGGAGGCAAAGGAGAGGAGGAAGGATCCCACACGGAACCGGGACAAGTCGGTGGCGCCCGTCCCGCGTGGGGGGAGACCAGGAATGGCCACCAAGCCGCCACGCAGCCGCTGCGAGTCTTCGGGCGGCTCGCACACCTGCCCGCGCCCCCTCGGCGCGGCGCCGCCTCCCGGTCCCGGTCCCCGTCCGCGCGCGGGGAGGCGAGGCGCCGCAGGGACGGGGGACTCACCGGGTCCCTCGGGGCTGACCGGCGAGGGCGGCCGATGCTCGGCGGGCCCGCAGCCGGGGTCGCCCGGAGCCGGTTCCCGCAGGTAGTCCTCGAAGCGCACCTGCCGAGCTTCGCCGCCGCCTCCGCCGAGACCCCACAGGCGGCTGGCCGTGCCCCGCAGCAGCCGGCCGCTCTTGCCGGTGAACGTGGTCAGGTAGTCCATGCCGCCTCTCGTCGCCACGGTTCTCGGAGGGCCGCGGCCGCCGCGCGACAGCGCCCGCCCAGCCTGCCGAGCCGGGGGCGGCGGCTCCGCGCCTGCAGGCGAGCGGCGCGGGCCGGGCCTCCTCGGGTCCGGGGCGGACCATCGAGCCACTCGTCGGGGGAGCCTGCGAGCTCCGAGGGACAGGAAAAGTGCTGCTTCGCGTTCCAGCTCTCCGGTCCGGGCAGATCTTCACTTAGAAAAGTTTTCGTTGTTGTCTTCGATGGTTTTTAGGTTGGAAACGGCTGGACCTTTAAGTCTCCCGCCGCTGTGTTCGCCGCCCTCCCCCACCGTCCCGCCGCGGTGGAGCAGCCCGTTCCCCCCCCCTCCTGCCCCGCCCCGCCCCGTCCCGGAGCCAGCCGGACTTTCAGGACCGCCGAGAAAGGGAGGACCCTTAGCCTCCTGCCCGAGGGCAGCGTGGGGCCCACAGGCGGCCTGGACACTCGACTCGGCTAGACTTCAGGGGAGTTCTAGGGGCTAGCAAAGTTTTTACTAAGTGTGTGTGTGTGTGTGTGTGTGTGTGTGTGTGTG
>JAQHUG010000057.1:5986774-6000309 GCA_028555095.1 Dicrostonyx torquatus | reverse complement strand
AAAAAAAGAAACTAATACAGAAGACATTATGTTGGTATTCTGTGGATCCAATTTAAAAATAATTCTGACACACATGTGGAATTTCCAATCAGAAAAAAGTTGTGAAAAATGTAATACATGTTTTCATCAATCAGACCATAAGTTTTACCCTCTTACCTTAAGTCTAAAACACAATCACCATATTTTATTCTTAGAAAAGGAGTAGTACTCTGCCTTTTCCTTAGTGATGTCTTGTCTCATGGAAATAATTTTTTCACTAGCTTTTTAAAAGAAAAGGGAAATATATACACATGATGAAACAAAAGTTCAGGGAGTATAAAAAGCTACATAACAGTAATTTTTCACCTCTGCAAAATCAAGGCTCCATGGTTTCTTTTGGAGTGCACACATGTATATGTGCACTACTGTGAGCATGTGTGCATGTAGATACACGTATCCTTTCATGTGAAGCACAAATGGAAGTTTATTGCATCCATTGTTGGTGCGGGAGGCCCTTCTGTCTCTGTGTTGCTTTCACTGGTTAATCAATAAAGAACTGCTTTGAGCCTCTGGCAGGGAAGAACAGAACGAGGTGGGAAAGCCAGGCTGTATGCTGGGAGGAAAAAGGGCGGAGTCAGAGAGACATCATGGAGCCACCAGAGATAGACATGACGAAACTTTGCCAGTAGGCCACAATCTTGTGGTGATAAACAGATCAATGGAAATGGGTTAAATTAAGATGTAAGAGTTAGCCAATAAGAAACTAGAGCTAATGGGCCAGGTAGTGATTTAAATAATACAGTTTCTGTGTGATTATTTTGGGTCTAAGCTAGCTGGGCAGTCGGGAAGAACAAGTGGCCCTGTCCTCCAACAGTGTTTTACTTAAACTTATTTATATCAAAGCCTTTTTATACTAACACACGTTAGAGAAAGTTCATTGTTGTCCTAGTTTTGACATTGAATTTATTGTAGTCTACTGAACAAAGCTGTTTGTGAGTTCCAAGAGTATTCAACTCCATGACATTTATTTACCAAACTTTATGATGTGAAAAACTTCAGAAAAGCACTCTGCTCATTGGTTGGAGCTAGGTGCCTACATGTACTGACACTATTAGCTAATTAAAGAACAGTTCCCTTAGATCCCCAGAATGTAAAGAAAGTCTCCCCTGACACCCTTCTCTGAGGATGCATTGTTCTTTTGATTTTGTAAACAATTGCAGCATCTATTGTTTAAAATAAGACCAGTAACTAACTTACCTTTGAACATGAAATTTTCAAATAAAATAATCCTTTTTTTTTTTTTAACAAATGTCTGTGGATCAAATCCTGTGTCTCTAGTTCATGTTACCAAATGCTTTCTGCTGAGCCGAATCCCTTAGTCCACCAAGTAAGACAATTTTTGCTGAAAGTAGAAACTTGGAAAAAAAAAAAAGACAAGGAAACTGGAAAAATCACCCTGTTTTTATTATACCCAAAGGTGATACATTTAATCATTTAAAAACAACAGGACTATATTTTCAAAATATATCAGTTTGTGCTTTTCAAATTTTCCTACTGGGTCATTTACGTCTTAAGGAAACTCTTGTCCAGTTGGAAAGTTTGCTGTGGCTGATGAGGTCCTGGTTACTATTGTCTCTGTGATCCTTTCCCAGCTCCCACCCAGATCACTCAGTCCCACTTCGCCAAGCTCTCCCAGTTCAAGCTCACGTCTTATCTTTTTGCAAATCTGACACCACGTGACTTTTCTATTGATAACTCCTTCCTGGCATTCTTTCTGGCTCATTGCAACTATTAGAGATAGATTCACCACTGTGTGCATTACTTTTGTCCAAATACTTTCGAATGCCAACGAAATTACTGGATCTTGGAGAGCTGGGATTTTACCTGAGAGCAGAAAATCTAGACGTTTTTCTCAAACTGAAGGACCTGAGCGGTGGGCATCTGGTAGCAAATCTTTACACAAAGTGCTAAAGTGCAATTCCTATCCTGATTAAAAGGCGAGCCACATCAATAAACAGCGATAAACACCTGGATCCTCCAGAAGTGAGACTACGTCAGAGCATCTACCTGGCAACGACTAGAGCACAGAAATGTCAGCACTCCCTTTCTGATGGGAGAAGCAGAAACAGCAACAGACTTCATGAACCCGACACTGGGCAAAGATGTTTCAAAACTGTTAAGAAACAGGGAATGCATCTCTTACACAGTCAGTACATGACGATCTGTCAGTTAGCCTACAGCCTAACGGCACAGCCAGATGCTGGCAACCCAGGACTTTAACTGTTCTTTTCTTTTTTTAACAACTCCCCCCGCGCCGCCGCCTTTTTTGTTTTAAATTCAAAGCCTTTAGTGCCTCTCTGTCCACAAAACGGCTACACTTCCAAATCAGGAGCGTTCCAGTGTATCAGAGTACCGGACAGGAAGATGAGAACATATTCAGCTATGGTGACAACACTAAAACCTTTATATGATCTCTCAGTAGAGGAGGGATGGACCCAACAGCATTGCCCTGTATCCCTACTGTACATCAAATAACTGTTTTTTTCTTAATTCTGAATATTAAAAAGTTAGTTCCCACACTTATCAGAAAGCCACTTCCATGTCAGTGCAGCAAAATGGGGACCTAGCCATACCATCATTAAGAATAATTAAAACCCAGGTCACAGTAATTCACATCAACTTAAACATAGAATTATTTTACATCCTACTGAAGGTAATAATTACAGTTACATGATGACAGCCTTAAAGACTCCATCCCTGGAATGAGGCAGCTTCTGGGGCTACTGGATCAATTTCACTCAACTCCTTGAGTGAATGCCAAGAGTATCATGATATCTGCCTGCAGTTGTGAGACCCCAGCAAAGGAGTTTGGGAACAGGGCTATCCAGAATCTCCAGGGAATAATCTTATATTGTGGAGGCAATTCTAATTCTAATTACAATGAAACATTCTAATTCTCCTTCCAGCACAGGTTTCTGCCTGATTCTTTGTGGTTGCAGTAGAGAGTGTGTCTGGCAGGGGACTGCACCCCAGCCACGGTGTGCTCCCAGCCTTTGGATCCTTGAGACCCTTTCTGCTGCTCACAGCCAGAGTGTGCTCCCAGCCTCTGGATCCTTGGGACCCTTTCTGCTGCTCCCATCCACAATGTGCTCCCAGCCTTTGGATCCTTTGGGACCCTTTCTGCTGCTCCCATCCACAGTGCGCTCCCAGCCTCTGGATCCTTGGGACTATTTCTGCTGCTCACAGCCACTGTGCGCTCCTAGCTTCTTGATCCTTGAGACCCTTTCTGCGACGCTTGTTTCATTTCTTCTGCTCTCAACTCTATAATAGGTCTTTACATACTACTCTGACTTACTCTGTTTATTAATAAAATATTCGTATTCTTCTTAAAAGGATTAGGAAAGCATTGTAATGTATTAAATACCTCATTTTAATGTTAATGTCAGACGCTTAGACATTTTAAAGTTATATATTTAATTCTATTTAGAGATTCTCTAGGTTAGAATTATTAAAAAATAATTTCCCTGTCTTTGAATTTGTAACTTTTTAGATGAAGAATAGAAAAACAGAATGAGAAGTGTAAAAGAAAGGGCAGTTATACTTTGGGGAGACCCTAATTCTGTTGCCAATTATTACATGTTTTTATGCAGAAATCCAAGTTTCCAAATTCCCACTGTAGGAGGAAAGCTCTCCCTCCCTGCTTCCCTGACAAGGAAAGCAGTCATGGAGACGGGTGGATTCTGAATCCCGTGGTATTTCAGCCTTAGACACACTGGAGTGTAAAAAAGAAACAAGAGCCTGCCTTTAAGGCTGTCCATCTCTCTCAGGGTGAGTGCAGTGTCGCAAGATCAACGTTTCATCAACATGCCGCACAGCCCGGCTGCACCGGCAGCAAGCTGACAGGACTGTACATTGACAGAACTGCTTCCTTTCCTAAGGGTAAGTAAGGGGCATGCCCCGCTCCCCACCACACCCCTTGAGAACCACGCTAACAGTGTCAGGTCAACGCCTTGTAAATGTCAGCATCTGGGGAAAGAAACCCAAACCTGGACAGGCATCCTTCAATGATCCAGCCGTGCCTAGAGAACTTCGATTTCACAAGGAATCAGGCACTGGCTACTTCCTGCTATTCCAGACTTTGTTTTACTTCTCAGTCTCCCCAGAAGAGAGCGGACACAGCAATGCACCACATTCAACATCGCAGACCGTGTTACTCTAACAAACGTACAGGTAGCCCTGACTCTCTGGCTACCCCATGAGAGAAGCAAGCAAGGCGCCCACACCCGTCCCATCCGTTGCCAAGGCACTCAGGTGTTAGCCCCGGTGGCAATTATTGATTGACCTGGACAAGGACTGGTGGGCCGTCACTTTACACTTGTTTGCTTAGTTGCCTAGGGATCAGGAAGGAAGGGGTGGGAATGAGAATCTTAAAATATACAGGGAAATTAAGATATTGTTAGGACACTGCATTTGAGCTAGCCCTGCTAACAGGCAGCAGGATAGGCGTACACACGCGTGCCCACGTCTTCTCACTAAACACCATATAAAGTGAGCGTTGCAGCCTCTAGCTTCTCTCCTCTTTAGTCCAGCCCAATAACTTCAGACACAGTAAGCTTAAATTCTCATTTTTCTCTGCATTACAAACACCAGCTCACAAGACTTCCTGTTGATAATGAGGATCGGCTGCGGGACTTTTTAAAGAGCAAATTCCCCAGCTATCCACAGACACACCAATCCTAGGCTGACAGAGTGAGAACTCATGAGTCTGTACTTTTTAGACTGTTAGCCGAGCTTAAGATGTTACTTCACAGTTCTTCCAAGTGACTTCACATCTTCGCTTCAACAATACACTAAGTCATAAGACTAATTCTGGCAGTCACTGAGCAGAAATTACATATGTGCCTTACACACATGTGTGAAAAACCATCACTGTTCTCCAGAGCAGTGGTTCTCAACATTTCTAATGCTGTGTGACCCTTTAATACAGTTTATGTGGTGGTGACTCCCCCCACCATAAAATTATACCATTGCTACTTCATAACTGCAATTTTGCCACTGTTATGAATTATAGTGTAAACATCTGACACGCAGGATATCTGATATGAGACTCCAAGGGGGTCATGACCCACAGGTTGAGAATACCGCTGCCCCTGCCTCAGTACCCAAAAGAGAAACATGTGTCAGATGGTGATGCTACAGAAGCAAGGTGCTGGATCATGAGCCTAGATCCCTGAGTCATTTTGCAGGACTAAACATATAGTCGAGAAATTCATTAAGAAATTAAGACTTATTATCTAGCAAGTCACTGAGGTTTAGGGCTCCATTTAACACTGTGACGGAGATCTAGCTTGCCCAGAAGGGTTTTAGCAATGTTTAGTTTGCATTATTAAATCCTATGCAAGACTGATACACCGAGGACAACATGAGTGATACTGTCAGGCTAATACATTTGTTTTTCTCAGGCACCTTCTGCCATCTCTGTATTTTGAAGACTGTTCTGAGATCGCGAGACAGAAATTGGACTCTCATGTGTGCCAATATGGATTCTCTTATGTAACATAACCAGGACCAAAACGACGAAGCAAAGGAAAATGGGTAAAATGGAGGGGCACAAAAGCTGGAGAAATTTATCAGTTATCTGTGATTTACACTGTAAGATTTTAGTTTCAAACCGCCCCAATTCTCTCAATAAATAGCCTTACAATCAGAAAATATTAAACATGTTTGTTTACAAAATTCATGTTTTAGATTTCACATATTTGTTTCATCCAAAGCTATACCAGAAAGGGTTTAAAGGAACTGCCTTTCAGAACTATAAAGTTTCAATCCTTTTTTTTTTTTTTTCCCCTGGCAGGCAGCTTGGATCCAGAGCCGAAACCTAAGGTCTTCCCTGTTTTAGCGGCAGCCTTAACCTCCTACCTGTCTGTCTAGTAGACAGGGCCTGGGAAATAAGTGTAGGGCACCCCCCCCCAATTGGGATTTGAGTAGAGCAGAGAATTCAGGCCTTCCCCACAGGAATGTTCCTACATCAAATTTCTATCTACATTTTACTCAGGCATTAGCTGTTCCTCTCCCAGTCCACCCCAAACACTGCTGAAGTACCAGGAGGACCAAGGTTTTCCAACTGTGACATTCAGCTGCAACTGTTTTTGGTGGACCGGTTGACTGGAAGTTAACATTTACATAAAACAAGAGCAGATAATACCTATTTTGGAGTTTATATATGAAAAGAAAGAGCATGATAGATATTATGGACGGTGTTGGGCACCTTACGTTTTTGGACTGAATATATTTACATGTATTATCTTCTGGCTTTAGCTGTTGCTCTGAACCAAGAGATGGAAAGCCATGGCCTATGGATCCAGTCTGGTCTTCAATAGTTATTGTAAACTGCATGGTATTGTAACACAACAGTGTCCAATTATTTATGTGTCGCCCATGGCTGCTGTGGGGCTTCAGGACAGAGACCGCAAGTTGCAGAAAAACTTATTACCTCCAAGACTGAAAATCTTTGCTTTGTTTCAGAAAAATTTTGTTGACTTATTCATCCTGGTTTGCTGAGATCACTTTGAAACTACTCCATCCACAGTGCCATTTTAATGTCCCATTAGACTGAATCAGCCACCAATCTGCCCCTATTGTTGTGACAGGTATTTAATCAGATGGGAAGGAGTTATAAGAAACAAGATAAAAAACTACTTCTGAGTTTGACAGTGATTTCCTTGCATTGAATACTTTAAAGAAGGATCAGTCCACTAGATGATGTGTAGCTGAGACATTCATTTCCTGACCACCCAGACCCAAATTAGTAATTACAACACTGTTTGCCCAATGACCTAAGTGTATTTCCAGCTAGCTCTTACATCTTAAATTAACCCATTTCTATTCATCATTGTATTGCCACTAGTCTGTGGCTTACCAGCGTCAGCATGTTACCCCTTTGGCAGTTACATGGCATCTCCTTGACTCCACTCATTCTCTCTCTATATCTCTTCCAGCCTGGCTCTATCCTGCCCTTCCATAGGCCAAAGTAGCTATATCCATTAACCAATAAGAATAATATATACACAGAAGGATATTCCGCATCAATGGTGGGCTTTATTTTTGAACAGTATTGTAGATTTGCTTAATGTCTTCCTACCATGTAGAAGATAAAATAAGATTTGGAGTGTAAATCGTCACTGTTTTCCTCCCCACAGGTTATTTCAAGCCTACAATGTTTCCATAGCCTTCCATTTCAATTCAACACCATTTTCTGAAAGTTGATGTTTTGGTTTGAATGTGCAGTATTTCCCACAAGCTAGTGTGTTTCTCGTCTCCAGATGGTGAAGCTGTTTTGAAAGGTTCTAGAACCTTAAGGAGGTGTAGCCTCAGTGGAGGAAGCGGGTCACTGGGGGGTGAGTTTGAAGGGTTATAGCACTGTCCCACTTCCTGTTGTCTCTCTGTTTCCTGAGTGTGGATGCCCTGTGACTAACCAGCCTTCTGCTCCAACATCCACACCTTCCATGCCTGTCACCATGTTTCCCCAGACTGACGGACTTTATCTCTGCTGAACTCTAAGTCAAGATAAGCACTTTCTCCCTTGAGTTCCCATTGTCAGGGTATTTCATAGTTCATCACAGCAACAGGGAAAGAAGCTAACACACTCTGATTGTTTGTGCAGCTAGAGTTGTCTCGAAGAGTTTCCATCACCCAGATGGAGACTATCTAGCGCCACCAAATCTGATTTATCTTCTTAAGGACATACCAAGACTGTGTTTTTCAGATTCCTTTTGGTCTGAGGGTCTCAAGAGACTGATTTCTTCCTCTCAGATGGATTTTAAGATAATGTGTGTTGTTGCCAGGCCCATCACAGAAGCGCTCAAGATGGTGGGTCTCCATTCCTTTCTCTCAACAGCTTCACTGATGAGCACGGTGGTGTACTATGCCAACTACTAAGCATGGCTGTGCCACATGCCACAAGTGACATGGGTCTACAAACACATGTGGTGGTACATACCTACAGTTCCAGTACTTGGATGCTGCTGAGGCAGCTGGATGGTGAGGTCTGCATTGGCGAAGCCAGCCTAAATTCCATACTGAGACTTTGTCTCAAACAGGAGGTGGAGGAGGACAGGAAAGAGGAGAAAGAAGCTGAAGCAGCAAAGGAGCCAGTACGTGAACCTCGATTCCAAAATGTATCCTTAGAGAACCACCCATCACTCAGCTCCTCTCAGGAACTGCAGATTGAGCAAGCTGAGATTTGGATACAACAGAAACATCTAACAATATATGTATACACACACACATATATATGTCACATATACACATATACACACACATATATGTCATTCATACACACACATATATGTCACACACATATGTCATATATATAAACATATATATAAACATACATATGTTTGTGTGTTTGTTTATTATAAGGTACAGTATATGTTTTCCAAATATATCATAATTCCTCCAATGTATTACCAAAAGGTCTATGGTTCTATGGCCACATATAAAATTTCTCAATAACTCAGTTTTCTGAACCAAGGAGTTGACATTCATATAAAGTAGCTGTGGGGATCCTGGATGCACATCCTCATCAGTCTTAGCCTATGCACCTCTACAGCCTGGCGCTTCTCTTCTTTATTCAGTTCATGGTTGGGGATTAGAAGAAGAGAGCGCATGGGAATTAAACTTTGACCTTCTAGTAACCTGTAAACAATGTACAGCTTCCTCAAAAAAGATCCTTCCCTGTCCTGCCGTCCAGTGTTAGTGTGTGAATTCCCCTCTAGTGAGTTCCTGCTACATATTTACAGCCTCACAAGAGGTTATGGCCTTATGACACTCACTGAAGAGTTTTCTGCCATCATTTATTGATTGATGATTTATACCTGACAATATGCCATTCCTGCTTATGCTACTTTTAAGTGCAAAGTTCAGCAAAGATCTTGTCAAATCGCATTATTTTCTTCCCATTTCCCTTTCTCATGACTTTCTTTCAAGAGGAGTGGTGTTGACTTCTCTTCGTTTTAGACTTTCAAATTAGACTAAAATACCTCCTGTTTATTTCCTGTCTTTCTATAGGATTGTAATGAGAGCAGAGATTTTTTCCTCCTAGTGAGAATATGGTCTGGCACTCAGATATGTATTTGTCGAGTGAATGAAAGAAATAATTGTTTCTGCTCCCTGCATTTGGCCCAGATGCTTCCTACAGCCCCCAAGTTGGAAAGAACACAGCTAACACCCTTCTCTTCTCCGCAAACGCCCCACGATTATATGACACATTTTTCTCCGACTACTCAGCCTCTGCTACATATTCTTGGACTCCTGACAAGTTTTGAAAATCCCTACAGTCAGGCCACACCCAGACCCATGAAACGCAGAGGTGTCTATTGTTGGATACAGAGAGCCAGTAGGAAATGTCTCAGCTGATGTCAATGCACAGACCAGGTTTAGAGTTACTACAGGCTTCCTTCCGTTGTAGCTTCCTATCTTGTTCATGAAACTGTACTCCAGAGACGAATAAATAGCATGACAATATCTCCTGAAGAATCGCTGGATAAAGCAATGAAGATGACTGGTTTCCCATGCAAGCCTTTGCACTAAGTGTTTTTTTCCACACATTGATTCAAGTATAACGCACACTGTCTCTGTGAAGGTCATAGAGCTGCCCTGTGCAACCAGGAGGCTTTCTGGAAATCCCTGAAGGTGACAGCATTTGGCGGGTCAATCAAGTGTCCCCTTGCATTCTCTTTGAACTGATTGACACACACAACTCAGGGGTTTGCAGGTACAATATTTCACTCTCTACCCAAGTAGGGTTCCTGGATGGTCATGTGGCTCAGCTAAAGGTATATTTCTGATAAATGGCATTTATATGGGTTATATCTATGCCAAAAATGTCACTTGCTGTTTGTCTGGGATTCAGATTTACCTAGGTGCCCCCTCATTTTACTTATTAGAACTGGCAACCCTACCCATAGGGATAATTTGACAATATCTGCTGAAGCAAGGATATACCATTGGAATACACTAGGTTGAGGCCAAGGATGCTGTCAACAATGTCACAATGCTCTAGATGTCCCTTCAATGTCCAGATTCCAAGGTCAATAGAGCCCCCATTGAAAATACTGGTTGAAGAGACATTGGGAAAGATTAAGTCTTCTCCTAAGTACATCATGTCCCTGGGGAACTTTTATAACACGTTTTAAGAACGGCTTATTTTATCCTGCATCTGGTCACATTATCTAACATCCTTAACACTTGCACTTGATGTGCTCCACGCGTAGAGAGCCTTCTTTTGCCGGCCCTGGTACTCACTTCACAGGGATGGGGAGGGGCGCAGACTGCTGCTAGCTCAAAACGTGTCTGTCTGTGCTCGTTCTTGCAGCCTCCCGTATATCTTCCCTAATAGCTTTGTGGTTCCATTGAAGACATCCTATCTCTGATGTCCTCTTTACACCAGTTGAACTTGGCTGCAATTAGCGCAGCGGAATCTGGGACTGAGAAAGGAGGTGTGATATATGCCCATATGTTAAGGGGAGAAGAGAGCTGCGTGTGCGGTAGCTTGCAGGATGGTGCTTCTTTAGCTAGTAACCACCATTGCATGAGACTGTTATTGATATGATAGCATGCATTTAATAGCTCTGAAGTTATATTGCTGTCCATGAACATGTTTTCTTACGTTAATGGAATTTGGAATGAATTTAATCTTTGCGATTATTACAGAAAGTGGATAGTAACTTGTCACGATTAAGGCTAAGTCGACTTAGCTTTATTTTATGCATATAGTTTAGTTTGATTTGGGAACTTGTAAAAGTAGGTTGGGTAATCTTGCAAAGATTATGTTTGAATATGGTGTGTATTTGGTTAACATTTAAAGAACCATTTCTTTAAGAATTTGTGTTTAAACATTTTCTCATGGTAGAATTTGAACTTCAAAAGATTAAATTTGTTTTAGCAGGTGTAACCTTAATATATCCATTTCAACAGGCTTCAGAAAATTGATTTGCAAAGTAATAGATGATTGTGGCATAAAATGTTATAGCTTGAATTCTTTTCTCAAAGTAAAAGTTACTTGTTATTCAGTATCTGTCTGTCTGTCTGTGTGTGTGTGTGTGTACACGTGAGTGTGTGTGTGTGTGTGTATGGTGTATGTGTTTGTATGTGTGAGTGTGTGTGTACTGTATGTTTGTATGTTATTTTTAGACAGAGGGTTACTGTGTTTTAAATGTGTTACACTAATTACTTTCCCCAAAAAAGATCCAACCACGAGTTTTGAATAAAATTAAAAAAACACAATACAGGTTACATACAGAAGGAGGGTGGTTAATGGGAGAAGAAAGGAGAGCGGTAGGGGTGGGGTTGGGAACAGGGAAAGAAGTCCAGAAGAGAAGCAGCAAAAATAAAGTGTATATGAGCTTCCATGGTGAAAACTATTGCTATGCTTATTCTGAAAAATTAATAACAAACATAAAAGAGCCCTATCCCAAGGTCTGGCCACCCACCCTTAAGATCCCTGCATTATCTGTTTCAGCTTCCTGTTGTTATGAAAAAAATACATGAAAAACAAAGGAAATGTTCAATTTTCAGCTTTTGGTTCCTGGTTGCTTGGAGATGAAAGGAGGAGGAGGAAGATGAAAGGAAGGAAGGAGACAGACAAGGGGGAGGGGAGGAAAGATGAGAGAGGAGGAGGGGGAGAGGAAGAGGGAAAGAAGGAGGGAGGGAAATAAGACATATCCCAGTGACCTCCTTCCTCCCAAAACTCCTGCCTCCCAACAGACAACTCAGCTATAAGTTCATCAACAGAATATGAGGCTAACACTTTGATGAAACCATCATCAGAACAGAAGAGAACTGGTCCATCAGCTGGTGCCCACACATTTAAGACCTGAGCCGGCCAAAGACACAGGGATTCAAACTATGACTTGGAAACCTAAAATAGAGCTAAAGGAAATGTATGACTTCATATTTTTGGGTGCCACGCCCAGTAATAACAGTACTGTGACTGCCATTTCCCCAAAGTTTGATGTTGCTTGTAACACACATATAAAAGTCAACGTATGGGTCCCAGGGGTGTTAGTACCGTAACAGATAAAGGACAAAGAGTGGTGTGCTAACCCCAGGGCCTTTTCCTTGGCCTACTAGAAGGAAACTAAGCAAAGAGATTACCAACCATGGCATCCCTGTCTGTGAGGATGGCGGGAAGGTTATTAAGCGTTCAGTCCACAGTGGGTGTGGACTGACTTGCCAATGTCTCGCAATACATTGTTTTGTGCCTTTATGTGCCCGTCTTTGAGAATGGGAACCATTATAAGTGTCTACATTAATATGGCTCTACTACTTTCCTGCCTCTTGGATCATCTAGAATCATTCTGAAGATATCAACTCTCAGGATAAAGCATCATTCAAAGAGCACTATGGACATCTTTGAATACTACCTTACAACCCGCATCTTATTTTAGGAATCTTGAGCAATCACATAAACATCCTGTTCAAGCCTAGACACGTTGCCGTACTTCGAAACTCGCCTTAAACCACACTGGGCATGTGAAATATCCTAGTGACGTCCCTGTTTGCCTCCCTCCACGTTCTCAGGACTTTGAAGCTCCCATTGGGATGAAGTTCTCCTTGCTGTAATTAATCAAAGGATGACCCTAGAGAAAGGAACTCTTCTGAATATTCAGGAAGTCAGTTTTAAACCAACCACCATTACATTGTGGACTCGTAAATCCCATTTATGTTACCTTCAGCTTTTGCATATCCCTCCTCTGTTATTGTTTTTGACTGAGTTCCTTTAGCAGTTCATCCTTACGACCAAGCCAAAACGCAGTCCTAGGTATTCCATCATAAAACCCAACTAATTAGAAACATCTTATCTAATTGGGACAGGACTTCCTAGCTAGAGCTGACAAAGCCCATCACAGCGTCTAGGAAGAGATGACAATTTATGAATGGCTTGATAGACTATTAGGATCTGGGACTATGTCATTCATTTTAGCGAAATTAAGTAGGGCATGTGGGTCCTAGGCTAGACAAGAGAAATGTTGGAAAAGGGTTGACTGAAAAGCTAACCTGTAACTGTCAGCCTGAGGGGTCTGAACTTTGAATGTCAGCAGTAGGTAGTCTCAAAGTACGTGCTGTGTATTTAGGGATTTAGTACAGCTGGTTCAAAAGCATTTGCACTTGAAACCAGAGTGTGCCGCTGTAGATCATAGGAGCCAATTTATAATTCTGTTCTTTGCATAGCTAATAACAATGCAAAGTCATTCTGGCCTACAAGTAAACACATCCTTACCTATGCAAACTCTGTCCAGTAGACATTGGAGTGACTTTCCCCAGCAGTGGAGAAGCGTGCTTCCACCTGCACATCCACAGCAATGGCCGCCACCGGCAAATAGGCCCATTTTGTGGGTTCTCCTCTGAATTGTCTGCAGTGTTACTGGCTTTCCCATTAAGAAGGGAAATCCGGGATCTCTGTGAGTTTGAGACCAGCCTGGTCTACAAGAGCTAGTTCCAGGACAGGCTCCAAAGCTACAGAGAAACCCTGTCTCGAAAAACCGAAGAAGAAG
>JAQHUG010000057.1:5942821-5986509 GCA_028555095.1 Dicrostonyx torquatus | reverse complement strand
TTAGTTTTTATCTTGTTTTGAGAGATGAGTCTTGAACCATATTGTATTATTGCCTTATTTCTACATAGAACCCATCTGGTTGTACACACAAAGTGCTCACTTATATGTATATAAGCTCACTTATATATATATATATATATATATATATATATGTATATAAGCTCACTTATATATATATAATATATATATTAAAGCTTTTCCTTTAGCTGTAATGCTTTTTCAAATAGAAAAAGGAAATGTGATTGCTGATATATAGCATTTATTACTTTTGAGTCTTTCAACTTTGAAACTATACATCATGCTCCCTTTCATACCCACCTGCAGTAGTAGAAACATATTCCGTCTCAAACTATTGCGATATTTTATAATAATTTCAACAGTAGCAAAGATATTCACAATGCTAATTACTCTCATTACAAATTTCCTCTGTGAAAATTAGAACGGTGTGCCACACAGCAGGCAACTGAGAGGCGGAGAGATGCATGGAGCATGTTTGTAGAATGCCAAAGGAATGATCCTAACTGACTTCCAGGTTTTGCTTGTACTTAGGCCTAAGGAGAAAGAGAATATTAGACAGGAGCTATTCTTGTCAAAGGGTCAGAAAGACATCCATTGGGACAATATGTAAGAAGGAGAAAAAAAAATGTCTACAAAGCTGAAAAATTCCCTTCTATGAATGTGCCTTCCTGAAGTAGGAAGCCGGGGATGGTTGGCGTACCTACTTTGTAAGACGCAGCACCGAGCATCAGCAATTCTGCCTCAGAGTTGGAGCCAATGTTTTCTCTCCTGGCCCGCTCATTTTCCCCTTTATTTCTTCTAACCTATATTTGTCTAAATAGAAACTTAGATCTTCTAGATTATTCCTTTAAGTCTAAACCAATACACTCTAACATAGTCTCATACAGAGGGGCAGCTTGTATTGGGGATTCTGGGAGCCAATCCATGCTGGTCTCCTGACCCACTCTGTCAAGCCATGGTGCCTACTGATCCTCAGACATGAGTGGTTCACATGCAGGCAGTATGGTGGCCACCTCTGGGGATGCCAGATGTGTTTATTTTCTGGTCTTTGGGAACTGCTCTCAGTTTCTCTGGAAGAAGCCTGTGGATCTATAAATGTACTACCATAAACACAGTCATATAATAATTTAAAGGGGGTTGGTTTTTAATAACTTGTGGAATTCTTTTGCCATCTCTTTGTCAAGAAAGAAAAATATGATACACTTTATAGTGCGCAAGTACAGTGAGGGATTTATACGCTGTTAAATGGCGTGTCTTTCTATATGACAAATACATGCCAGCGGAAAGGTTCCCAAGTGGCCACATACTTCAAAGGTCTTAGGCTGTACTCAAAAGAATGGGATCAGTACACGACTCTCTAGTAAATGCTCGGTTTCAATGAGTAGGTAGCACAGCAGTCCATCAGTGGGCCACTAAAGTGGAGTGCCAGGAAGGCGTGCCACGAGAAAAGACGCAGGCTCAGACACATCACCACAGTGCTGATGTGCACTTCGTAACTGTGCCATAAAATCCCAAACCCATAGCTCACACGCACAGAGTATAACACCCACCGTGGGATCATCTTGAGGAAGGATGCTTGATAGATCTGTAAGTCCTTTCAACAGAATGATGTCTAAAATCGCCCCAGACCAAATGAATTGCCCTGTACTTAAAATTTTGAAGAAAGATTTCTGGCATTAAACGATTAGCCACGTTTACTATATGAAAATTCTCTGTCACCTCTTCTTATAAAATTGGTTAGGCCCAAAACGAATCCTTTCAGTCTTTAAACAAGTTTATGGAAAATTCCGACACACCCAAAAGTCGCAGAATAGAATAGCCAATGCTCATTAATTTTTAAAGTTTTGCTGTGTATGCATGACTTTACCGTTATTTTCTTTGCTGAGACATCCTAAGGGCAACTCCAGACAGTCATGCTTAAGTGTGTGTATGTCTAAACTTCAAAGATTTGGGCATTCATTTTAAAATGTCATTATCATACTTAATGAAATGTGTAGTTGTCCTAAGGCAGAATTTAATAACTAACCCTTGGCCAAAATTCTTCATTGACCAAAATGTAATTTTTGTAGTCAGTTGCTTAACTCGCCCAACAGGTCTCTAGTTATTAAGACCAGTGTTTCCCAACCTCCTGCTGTAAATTAATCAGTTGATGATCTTAAGATTTGGTGGAGGCAGCCAGGAAGTGATGGCACATGCCTTTAATTCTAACACTTGGGAGACAAAGGTAGGCAGATCTTTACGAGTTCGAGGCCAGCCTTGCCTACACAGTGAATTCCAAGACAGTCAGGACGGTTACACAGTGAAACCCTGTCTCAAACCCCTCCCATTCCACCTCCCCTCCCCCCAGCAAAAGATTCAGTGAAGGCTGGGAAAGGCCAGTTATGCTACACCAGTGACAATCTTCCTGTGTCCCTAAACATGCTGGGATAAAGCATTGAACACTTCAAAGCGATGACTAGTAAAAACCTCATTGAACTTGTTCACTGCATGCCCCTTACAAAGGGTCAGTTATCCTGAGCTCTGCCCCATGTCCTGTTTTTGCGTGTTTTCTTCCATGTGGTCGTTATTATTTTAACTTTCCTTCTGTTTCTATAGCAAAGTGATAATTCGAAATGACTCAGGCTCACTTGCTTCAAACATCTTACAGAATTGAGTGACTCAGTGAGCTATTCCTTCTGTGGATCCCAATTCCTCTGCCTTTCTAGTGACTGTGGTGTTACAGAGAGAGCATCAGATGTCTATCAGTCAGTTTCTCTCTCCCTCACTTCTTACGTGTGTCAACCTTAAACTAGGTATGGACACTTCCGTAATTTTGTGTCTTCACCTGGGAATGGATGAAATGATCATTTCTACTCTAGATGGCTACCATGAAGACAAACACATGGTAAGTGTCCAAGAGATGTATGTTGTCCTTATTGGTGATTATGAAATCTTTTTCCTTCAACATTTTCAGTTGTTACAACACTTCTTTGAAGATGAGTGTTTCACCTCTTTGTCCATTTTAGTTTCGACTATAATTAGGTAGCACTCTTCCTGGCTTCTGTGCACATATCACAAAACTTGGAGAATCTTAAATTATAAATTCTAAGCTTTTGGATGTTCTACTTTTCATGTCTTAACTCCCCTTTCACGTTACTTCAGAAGCTCACCCAAGTTTTCAGTGATTCATCATCAGATTTAAATAATAAAAAATATAATACAAAGTGTTTTGGAAACAACCGGAAGAAGTAGAAAACACCAAGGGAGTTTGCTGTTTAATCCTTTAAATATAAAACAAATATCAGCCCATAGAAATGACATGGCCTTCTAGGTGTCAGCAGAAATGCAGTTTGTATGAGAACTTAAGATAGTAACCTTGAAAGAGATTACCGAACTCCCCAGTCTCGGAATTTTTTTTTATATTTATGGAATAGGCCAGTTCAGTTTGGTGAGACACCTCCCCCAATAATATCTTGTGATTTGAAGAAATCTAAACTGCTGTGGGAGGAGGCTGAAGCTAATACTCGATAGTGCCATGCATTCTGAACTTTATGACTGACTTCGACTTTATAAACACAGCAGATGACTGACGTGAACGTGAAACCTGCAATTACAAGGTGAAGCCCTGACTTGTAAATGCATCCTTTCCTTAGAGTAAATCCCATCAGCGCAGAATAACCTAGGAGTCGGATGATCAGCCCAGAGACAAATTAGGTCATGAACCCAACATTATTTCACTCTTTATTCCTTTGAATTTGATATTTATCAGATATTTCTTATAGATCTGTGAACATATTTGTTCCATAGATTTATTTTCTTAGTATAATATTATGGAGGGGAACATAGGAAGTTAGAATTAACAAGGACTACTGAGACCAAAGGGAAACCGTTGATGGCAGACGTCCACGTGGCAGTAGACTAGAACGGTGTCACTCAGTCATCAAAGCCCTGGTTTACCATCTCATAGGCTGTGGATTATAGTACTTGCATATGACATATGAGTGAAGAACTTGAGATTGCAGGCAGACTACGTCATTACATTGACAAAAGGAAACAAAGTTTTACATGAAAAGAGGGCAGCATATACAGTGTTTTCGTTTTCCTCTTTATCTGTCCATCCCCTAACCACCTACCATCCTTCCATCCTTCCATCCGATCTCGCACTGAAGCCAACATCCAGATGAATATAGAATAAGCACTAGCCAACAGAGGAAGCACATCTAAATTTAGATAAGAGTACTTTTGACAATTTGCTTTATTTTCAGACATTGGGATGCAGTTCGTCTGAAATTATTGATAAAAGCCAAACATACAAGGAAGTAGATGGAATATAATCACTCAGAAGCAAAATATTTTTAAAAACATATTCTGATCTTAGGCCAAATTCGTTTTCAAAAATTCAGCCATTTGAGAAAAATCAGAACGTGTTTTAATGAATAAATGCTCAAGCAATTTATGACATTGCAAAGATAAACCTACAAGACTTGGAGAGTAGGGTCTGTTTGATCCTAACCTCAGAACTCACTATTTTATCTCTCTGAACTGTTTTACTAAAATCTGAAATGTGTATCTAATTGGATGGGTTTTATATCTTTTCTTTCCTTTCACATTTTCTAGGAAGCCTATTTTTCCAGCCTGTGATTTGGTTTGTGGACTGTATCAATACCAATTTCTCAATGAATATCGATAACCTTCTTTTCTAGGACATATAAACTAAACTTTCCCAGGGACTCTGGTTTTCTTTTCATTTCCAGACTAAGCATGTAGCATATCTTTGGAATTGCATCCTAATGAGGCTGTAGTTGTACAGGGCACACCATAATAAACATTAGAGTTGGCAGTGTCCTCAGAAGATTGTCCTAGGGCTTCACTGATGGGACTTTTGTTCAGTTAGTAATTAAATGCCCATATTAGCACTATATTCCCTGTGTCTGTTTGCATTGAAAATCACTAAATGTTTATACAATCTTATTAGACACAATATTTCTTAGTAGACTGATTATGATCTTTAATGACCCAATTCAGCTCATTACAAAATAATAATAGCTGTGCAGTAAATACTGGTTGAATGAAGAAAATGGCAAGAATTAGCAGTGCAAGCAAAACTTATTAATGCTTCCTATAAGGCCCAAAACTAAGCTCAGAACTGTGGAGTATTTTAACTTCCACAAATATCTTCTACTACATTCTTGGTTAAAACCACTAACTAACAAATGAAAAATACAGCGCATGAGCAGTTTAAGGGCGAGTATTTCTGAAGACTTTGGGTTGTTTTGCAATTTGAAATCCTGTTCTTATGCACCTAGTAAAGTTGACTATCATCCTCACATAAAGCTAGCAATGGTCGCTCCAGGGAAATGTGAATGCGTGCTGTGAAGAACAGGAGAAGAAGGAACTGTTGCTAATGCCCATTGGGGAGCTCAGACTTAGTTCTGCATGGTGGCCATCAGTGGAGAGCTTCCTCAAAAATTAAAAATAGAACTACCCTGTGACCCACTGACTCCAATAAATGGTCTGTACTCCAAAGAACCAAAGCCAGCTTGCTTAAGGGAGCCTGCACATCCATGTTTACCACTGCACTGCTGAAAATAGTAAGTCAGGACTCCAGCTTAGATGGACATCATTGTGGATGAGAGAATGAACAATGTGGTATACATAGAAATACATTTGACATTCCTCCAGCCACAAAGAAGAGCTAAGTTATGTCATTTCAAGGAAAATAGATGGAACTGGAGATCACTGTGCTAGGCAGAAGAAGCCCCCACCCCAAACTTGCATGATGTCTCTGCTGCCATGTAGACTCTAGGAAGAAGAAGACATGAAGGTTGAAGGAGGACTATCGGAGATATGAAAGAAGGAAAGAAGAGGGGGGAGAAGTGATAGTAACAGTGGGGGTGAATAGAATCAAAGTATGTTATATCAATATATAGAAGTGTCATATTAAAACTTTATGCTTTGTACAGTTAGTATGAATTTGTTTAAAAAGTTGTGACATTTTAGAAAACCAGAAGTTGCAATTGTCTGTTTGTGGTCACGTAGTTATGTGTTATTTAAGAGAATAGAGATGCTCTACTTTTGCAGATGTGGAAATCAAGAAAAGAACTGAAATATCAAAATGTTTCAGTAGCTTCCAAAGTACAGAGGAGCCATTCAGCTGTCCCACTGACGATCTTCAAGCTCCTCCTGTCTCTATTCTAACCCCTCATCTCTCACCACATGTATGCTGCTCTCCTGATCCTTCTTCACTGAACCAGTATTAGACATATTTAATTCATCTTCAACATTGAGTTGTCTCCATTCCAAGTGACAGCTCCCTGACTCCCTGCCACCCCAAACAGTCCCATGAGCTTCCTCACTTCCTTCTCTGCAACCCACTATGGCACATAGGAGCACAACATAAAGCAAGCTGTGATGACCATGGTGAGAGCTGCCTGGAATTAAAGAAGAGTCCTAGAATTAGAAGCCCATTCAAAATAAGGAACGCATATTGGTAATTCTATACACTTAAATATACAGTGGATATTTAACAATGAGATCTAGCAAATGAAAAGTTCTAGTTAACAATAAATATGCCTCCCCATGCTTCCTCTTTTCTCATCTGCCATCCAGTCGCTTGCTCTTCTGCACTATCTAATGTTCTCTGTATTCTACCCTAGTGCATATCAGTCTTGTGTCTATCAATGATAAGAACACACATGCCCCCAACTACCCAATATCTAAACAACAGCATAATACATCCCAAAACAGAATAATACTGGAGCCAACTTGAGTGAGACTTGGTTTAGAGACCTCTGTGTGAGGCTCACAGACATAGAAGCTTCCGTTCCTGTGCCCATTTTCTTAGATGGGAGTGGGAGATGGAAGGATGTCGGTGTTAGATTTCACAATTGGGGGATTTTTTAGTCTCGTGACTCTAACAGTTATTCCATTTTTGCATGCCATTAATTGTTGCAATAACCTTGGAGGCCAAGGGCATAACATGTCCCCAGCACTGTAGATGAAGTAATGAAATCTAAGGAATTGATGCCTTCACTATCTTGAAGTTTACTTCTTTGAAGTAACTTCTGCCCATAACAGAAGACAAGGCAACAAAATGAAACTTTTAGGGCTCATCTATAAATTACTAGACAGATTCAGGAACTTCTTTGAAGACTAAGACTGTTATTTATAGAAATACTATCCTGGGGCTGGAGAGATGGCTCAGAGGTTAAGAGCATTGCCTGCCCTTCCAAAGGTCCTGAGTTCAATTCCCAGCAACCACATGGTGGCTCACAATCATCTGTAATGGAGTCTGGTGCCCTCTTCTGGCCTGCAGGCATATACACAGACAGAATATTGTATACATAATAAATAAATATTAAAAAAGAAATACTACCCTGTATTTCACTCATGTTAACTATTACATTACTTTACACTGTAACTATCTTCAGAATTAGATCAGATTTTGCACATACTGAATGCTACCCAAGAATGAATGGGGGATTCTCCTACTCAAGGGTTTTGTTCTCTCTAAAACAGTTTATTAAAAATGTTTGCATTCCTCCTCAGTAGAATTACAGAGAACAATGACTACTCATGTGCTTTTCAATTGGTAAGGTACTTTTGACATATGTAAGCTCTTTAAGGGATGATGTAGATCATAAAAAAAGCAGCTATACAACTTGAAATAACAATATATAACTGAAAGCAAACACGTGCTTCTGAGTTTTTAAATGTTACTAAACATGAAAACTATAATAAAGACAGTGGCAATAACTGTCTGCTTTGTCAGTTGTACCACGGACTGTTCGGGGAATAAGGATCAGTTGGATGCCTAGGACCCTGGACCAGAGGAGAGAAGATTCAAAGCTCCAGTCTCAGAGCCTTTGCTGACTCACTGAGTGGCCTTGTGCTTATCAGTTGGTTTCTCTCCTGCTTTTAGATGATAAAATTTAGGACTGATTGTGCATCCTCTAGCCTCCTAGGAGTTCTGTGAGTGTTGGTATGATTGTAAAATGTTATTTAAAGGAACAATAGATGAGCAAAATAGACAAAAATAGATTAAAAAGAAACATTAATAGAGAATAAAAGGTGTGGCTGCTACTTTTTGAGATATGACTTTTTAAAAAATAAATCCTTCTCACTTTAATTGTTTGGATAGGAAAGTGCTATACATTTTCCCCCACTCCACAAGAACTCCTGAATAAAATGGGGAATGGGAATTACCGGGTTTTTGTTGTTGGTGGTGGTGGTTTTTTTTTTTTTTTGGTTTTTTTTTGTTGTTGTTCTTTTTTTTAGGAAGGTTTTCCTTTTACTTTATTGTTTTAAAGTACTGCTTCTCCTCCTCCATCTTTTTTCTCTCGGGTAAAAGAATGTCTTTGTTGCCGGACAGTGGCTCATGCCTTTAATCCCAGCACTCGGGAGGCAGAGGCAGGGGGATTTCTGTCAGTTCAAGACCAGCCTGGTCTACAAGAGCTAGTTCCAGGATAGACTCCAAAGCTACAAAGAAACCCTGTCTCGGGAAAAAAAATAAAAGAATGTCTTTGTTTGCTGAAGAGAAAAGAGGAATGATGTCAGAAGGCAACTTTGAACTCTGATGGCTCTCTGATAGCCCATTCATTTTTTAAGCCTGGCTGTGCTCTTATCCAGCAATCTCACTGAGTGCTGGTTGACCTGTGACTGAAGCCCCACACAGCACAGAAGCAGGAATTCATCACTAAAGGGAGTGCCACATGCTTCAAGACAGAATTAAACCTGCCACACCCTGCAACTGTTTAGCACGTGCTGGGTGCTGTGCCTCGTGCTTAGCTCCGGGGAGGCAAAGCCATGGGAGCTAAGCATCCGTACCAACAGAACTGCCCACAGATGAGCAACGATAAAGACACACTCATGATCACACTGCAGCATGGTGAAGGCAAGGATGGTGGAAGAGAGAGCAGATGAAGACTGAGCATCTCCAGAGAGCCAGTGAAGTGGTGGCTCGCCTCACCTTGGGGGACAAGGGGAAAAAGAAAAAAAAATTTTTCTAAACATTGTAAGTTTTATAGTAATGTGGTTCTAAAAATGAATATTTAATAAGTGGAAGTGTACACAAGGCAGGGTGCCAGACAGCAGTAAGATCTATAAACCCATCAACTTCAGCGTTGGAGAGATAAAATTACAATACTGTTTCTAACTATAGATGTGACCTTGGGTGAGTTGCCCAGCTTTTCCAAATATGCTTTAAAATAACTTTATTTATAAACTAAAGTTTATGAAAAACATCTGTATTTCATGGGGTGTGGGATATTAATAAAAGAATACACAGAAGCAACCAGACCAGACCCTGGCACCGGAAAAAAAGATAAGTTCTCAAAAGATGTTGATCATATGATTTATTCTTTGACTGATTTTCTAATTGATCCCTTACAGCAACACATAGAATACTTTTTGACAGTATCTTAGTGTGAAGAGAATGGAGAACACAAGAGATACTTAGGAAGACAGATCACCAAACATTAAAACCTTGCAGAAACCATGATAAGGCGCATAGACCATGTGAACGGAGGTAGTGGGAGAGCTTGGAGGATTCTTGAGAGAGAAAAATCACCGAGCTATGTGTCCAAAGGATCCGAGGGCAGTGGGAAACAGGAGGAAGGAGTTCCCTTAGAGGTACTACATGAAGCCATTCTGTGCGTGAGCAGGCATGGGGGATTTCTAAGTGGGATACTATACTTTTAAAATGTCATACAAACATCCACCTTTCCTAATGATCGTCCTGGTATGGAAAACACATCAAGGCTCCTGGTAGGTTGAGTGAGAATGCTCCCCATGGGCTCCTATGTTTTAAATACTGGCTCCTTGGTTGGTGGGATTATTTGGGGAGGATTTGGAGGTATGGACTGGTTGGAAGAGATGTCACTGGATGTGGGCTTTGGGGTTTCAAAAGACCAGGCCATTTCTGTTTAGTTTTCTCTGCCTCATGCTTGTGGAAAAAGATGGAAGCCTTCAGCTAACGGCTCCAGTGCCATGTCTTCCTGCTTGTCACCATGTTCCCTCTCATGGTGGTCATGAGCTCTAACCCTCTTTAACTGTGAACCCCAAATTAAGCATTTCCCTTTATAAGTTTCCTTGGTCATGGTGTCTTATCCCATGAATTAAAAGTACCCAAGACAGAACTCATGTCCCAAATGCTTCCGCTAACCAGAACCCCCATCAGCAATGGAACTTTTGAATGTTTTTTTTTTTTTTACTATTACTGATTGCCAAGAGGTCTGAATTGTCTCTTAAAAATCAAGACGTAAGCAAGCTAAGCTCCTCGCTGGAAATAGAAGAGTTAACTATCAGTAGGCTGTTTCTCTGTTGCTAGAAAGCAACAGAAAGAAGTGTTTGGGTAGCCTGCTAACACGATCGTTTGTGCCATCTTTCCACACTGGTGATACCACGGTGATTCAAGAATAGTCAATCAAGGGCTAGAGAGATGGCTCAGAGGTTAAGAGCATTGCCTGCTCTTCCAGAGGTCCTGAGTTCAATTCCCAGCAACCACATGGCTCACAACCATCTGTAATGAGGTCTGGTGCCCTCTTCTGGGCTGCAGGCATACACAAAGACGGAATGTTGTATACATAATAAATGAATAAGTATTAAAAAAAAAAAGAATAGTCAATCAAACGCCTGCCACAGAGGTCTCCACAACAACACAGGTTCTCGTCACCACACCGGTGCAGGCTTCTCTTACAGCATCAGCCGGGAGCTTTCACAGTCCTTTGCTGTTATTTGTGGAGAGAATCCATATAAGATGTGGGGTCTGAAAGGCAAAGGACACTGGAGATTCTTTAAAATGTGAAGAAGCTAGATTGTGTGGAAGGACTGTTTCCTTCTGCTCACCCAGCAGGACCTACAGAGACACCACAGGAGAAACTAAGTTGTCTTGTGAAGTTTCTACATGTCAGTCCCTAACTCTCCTTTTTGGCATGCCTCTGACCCAGTTTTGATGAAATTGCCATGATCTTTTGACTCAAGTTGTTTATGTGACATCTACATGTACATGTAGTTTGTGATGTACACATGTATCTGTGTGTGCTTTGTGCCTGAAGGCACATCTGTTGTAAGTGGGGGAGAGATGCATGTTGTATTCCCGGCACCCAGCTCCCAGCCCCCATCTGCCGGCCCGCTCAGCCGCTGGTTGCTTGCTTATGCCCGAAATAACCACATGACAATTATATTCATTTAAACTCTACCTGGCTCATCATCACCAGCCTCTTCTTGGCTAGCCCTCACATCATAATCATGAAGCATTAAATTTATCCAATGTGTTAGAAAAAAAAATGTGTCCCAATTTTTAGCGAAGAAAACTACAAGATCTATCTCATGTTTATGCTCTTGCAATAGTGGTTTGGAAAAGGAACGATTACAAGGACCTATAAATATGCTATAAAATGCTAAAATAGTAGGCCAGATTGACAGATTGTTTTTCAAGTGGGTGTCTCAGCAGAACAGCAGAAAAGAAATTAGAATAAAATCCTCACATTTTTTTATCTTAAGTTTAATAAATGAGTACTCAAAACAAAGTAA
This sequence comes from Dicrostonyx torquatus, assembly GCA_028555095.1. Lineage (NCBI taxonomy): Eukaryota > Metazoa > Chordata > Mammalia > Rodentia > Cricetidae > Dicrostonyx > Dicrostonyx torquatus. The sequence continues at coordinate 5,974,980 of JAQHUG010000057.1, read as the reverse complement.
GAAAACGAGCTATTTTGAAAGCTATTCATAACAAAGATTTCATCAGCCAGGTGGAGGAAGTGGTAAGCAAGCTAGCAAAGAAATGAGAGGCAACAGTGGAAGTCCATCAACACAAAAACATAGAGAGGAAGGCCGGGCGGTGGTGGTGCTTTCAATCCCAGCACTTAGAAGGCAGAGGCAGGCGGATCTCCCTGAATTTATGGCTAGCCTGGTCTACAGAGCTAGTGAGTTCCAGGAGAGCTGGGGCTATTGTACAGAGAAACCCTGTCTCAAACAAACAAACAGACAAACAAAAAAATGAAAAGGACTGAATTAGAAAAACCACCAAATTCCAGTCAAGGCTTTGTTATACAGAGGTTGACAAAAATCAATAAAAAGCATTGGTTGAGCCTAACTTTTGGAAATGAATGTCGAGTTTGTTGAGAGCTGGAGATGGCTTTAGTGGATGAGAATGTTGGCTGCACAAGAGTCAGAAGCTGAGTTTGTATCCTAGCACTCACATCAAACGCTGGGTGTATGCCTGGAACTCCAGTCCCATAGGTGCTGAGACGGGATAGGGCTAGGCCACCAGCCTAGCTTCAGGCTGATGGAGAGAGCCCTTCTCAGCAGCGTAGGGTGGAAGGCGATAGACCAGGATATCTGATGTCCTCCTTTGGCCTCTAGACTTGCACAGGCACCTGCACCCCACTTCCACCATACACAAAGGGGTTTTAGTTCATGGGCTGAGACAGCCTGTAATATACTTTTCCACAATGGCTTATTTCTAGCAATTAAAATACAAAGGCAGAACGTGTAGCATGGCTATATAGCTCTGACTGAGATGATCTGGTCTTTCATTCACTGTAGCAGTTTTGATTTTCTTTTTTGAACAATGGTAAGTCCTTCAGTATTAAAGCCACAAGTACATATAAATTCTGGGTGAAAGGAAGGTTTCACTGTTTCAACAATGCAGAGTGTGACTGGAGAGCCAGAGCTGCTTTGTGTATCTGTAAAAGGTCTTCAACTCTGAGACCATTTGAAGTGAGCCTTTGTTTATGTATGATACTCAACAATGGAATATTTGTAGCCTGGAGCACATCTCAAGAACTTCATGACACTTGAGGTAAAATGAAAATAGATATTTAGCTGGGGCTAATCAATTACACAGCAAATTCAAGTTGTCTACTGTTACTAAATAATCATCTGTTAGAACATACCTAACAGGCATTCAGTGCTGTGGGCATAGGTGAGGATCAGCTCTGAGTGTTAAGATGCGATTCTGTACTCCTCCACTGACCACACTGGTTGTCCTTCCTGCCATAGTTTGAATGAAAATGGATGGCCCCGTAGGTTCACAGGGAGTGACAGTATTTGAAAGGACTAGACACTGTGGCCTTGTTAGAGTAGGTGTGGTCTTCTGGAGAAAGTGTGCCCCTGGGGATGGATGAGCTTTGAGGTTTTAGAAGCTCAGGCTGGGCCCAAGGGGCTCACTCTCTCTTGCTTCTGCCTGCCTCTCCAGTAACGTGTCTGCCTGCATACATGCAGCCATGCTTCCCACCATAATAATCAAGGACTAAACCTCCGAACTGTAAGCTGACCCCAATTAAATGTTTTCTGTTATAACAGTTGCCTCTCCACAGCAATAGAAACCCTAACTAAGACACTTCTATTTGTTGAAAACAGCCAATTCGCCCCAAGGCCCTTCTCAACACCAGCCTTGCTCTTCTGTGAGATCCTTTGCTGTCCCCCTTCCTATCCTGAGCTCCAGCTCTAATGATACCTTCTCAGAGATGCCCCATCATTACCCAAACTAATTAGACCACTCCCCGCCTACTGCCTCGGGCAATCACATAACTCTATTATTTTCATCTTAGCCTTTCTTATCTAAACATTTAATTATCTGTTTAATGGCTTGTTGATAAAAAGAGACCACCACTAAGCTCTCCGGACAAGGACCTGAGGTGCAGCAGTCTGCCTCTGAGCTGGATATGACTGTTAGGTTTTGGGTGATGGTGGGGTGATGTGGGAGTGGTCTCCTGTATTTTGTATTACTCTCATTGGTTGAATAAAGACTCTGTCTGGCTTGTAAGATAGGTCACCCCTTAGGTGGGAGGAGTAGACAGAACGGAAGTTCTGGGAAGAGAGAAGGAAGTGGGCCAGTCACCATGAGGCTCCTGTCGCAGATGGATGCAGGTTAGACCTTTCCGGTAAGTCACCACATGGTGACTTACAGACTTTTATAATGGGTTAGTTTATGAGGTGAGGGCTAGCCAAGAAGAGGCTAGAGATAATAGGCCAGGCAGAGTTTGAATGAATGCCGTTCTCATGTGGTTATTTCGGGTGCAGGCTGCCAGCGGCTGAGTGGGCCGGTGGCTGGGGAACATAACCCACACCTTTCCTCTAATTACAACAGTGGGGAAAGTCCAGAGTGATTTGGAGTGATGGGGAAAATGATCAACTGAAAACCTGACTTTCCAAAGAGAGGCACTGCTGGGAAATGCACGCAGTATGTATGCAATTTCTACCAAACAAACTGGGTAAATGACCTTCCATACTGTTGAGTGTTGACAGCTAAATACTTCAGGAAAGTTGGCCTAATACTTCAGCAAAAAATAAAAAAGTGGAAAATAGGATCTATTGTTCTGGTTTGCTAGTACCCTGTAGCCTAAACCCTGTGAAGAAGTGGTTGAGTTAGTTTGGGAGACCTGTTCTTCAAAATGGTCTACATGATGCACTTGTGTAAGACGATATCCTACCGCAAGTTAAATTCAATAGTCCATCCAGTAACTGATTTGAATGGACTGTCGAACCAAAACACTCGAAACAAAATTTAAACGTCTCTCCTAATTGGTTCTATCCTGTGGGGGCAGAGTTCTGGGGGAGGAAACCTGTGTCTCTGGCATTCTTTGCTTCTTTCAAGAATGACTTTGCCAGTGGGTTCTTTAGTTCCCAGTGACTGCCTCTCTCCCCAGATTCCAACCTTGGCGTTACTCCTTTTTTGCTTTATTACTGGACACAGTCGTAATTAAATGAACATGTTCATATATTTCCCCATTACTTTCCATTTCTTTTACCATAGTGCACATTACTTTATTTATACTATGTCAAAGAAGCCTTATGCCTTATTTAAAAATAACATTTTACATATGATGGTGACAAGCCTTCGTTGTGAATGAGTGTTCTGTGTGAGTCAGATGACGCTGGAGTTTTCTATCTAACGGCATTGAAAGCACGTGGAAGAACTCCTGGGGGTTGGGGCAGTGCAGTTAGTGGTAGAGCCTGTGACTTGCATGGGCTTTTTTTAATCACCGTCAATGGGAAAACATCTTCCTCTTTCCCTTGGTTGCTCGAGGTCTGCCACCATCATGAACGACAAAGTAACCACCTGGACCAGGCAGACTATGTTCAACCATCTACTCAAAAGGAAACAGTCATTGGCATCTTGTACCCTTGAAGCAGTAGTGCCAAAGACAACCAAAATATATAAAACCTTCATTTTTGTGTTTGAATTCAGAACCTATTCTAGTATAGCAAGACATGGCTTCTGCATGATTTATGGTTCCTTGGAAGAAAAGGCGTGGCCTGCATGAGAAGCAAAAGGCTTCAAGGAAGCTATACAAGATACTGAAAAGTTTTTGACAGGCAGAAACAATTTAGGAGAGAATCATCTTTCCAACTGGTGACTACGAATGCCCTCCATCCAGTCCAGTTCCCACCCACATATGCCTTAGCACAGCACCGTCTGTTCGCGCTCTTACAAGCAGCCTATCCTCAGAAACGACATATCCAATAAACATTTGCCTCTTTACAAGATAATCCACAGGGGCGCATGTCCTTAATTCCACAACTTTGCAGGTAGAAGCAGGATGATTAGGTGTTCAAGGCTAGGCTCAACCATATATAAGGTCACGTATGCTTCATAGGGCTCTCATTAGAAAAAAAAGGCCTAAAATAAAACAAAACCCCAACAAATCTTTTATTTTCTCATCACTATAAAATAAACACCCTTATTTAACACTACCATCTTAAGGACTTGAAATATTCTGTTTTAAAAAACACAATACGAGTATTTATTTTACTCATGCCTTATGATTTTGGAAATGTGAGATCCAGTATAATAAAAGGTAAATATTTCAGGAAACACACACTCCCACAAATAACCTAACCAGGTTATCTTTTTGTTTGCTTGCTTGCTTTGTTTTATTTAAGGACCTAAGAATTTGGTTCCTAGGTAGCTGTCCACGCCTGTGCTCTTTCCTGAGGTTCATTTATAGGATGAAACCTTAAAATTTCAGGAAACAAATGGTGAAGTTTGAAACCTTAAAATTTCAGGAAACAAATGGCAAAGTTTTGTGACAACTTCATTAAGTCGTTTCTCCTTGCATCACATCCCCTCCGTAAATGCACAGATAGAAGGACAGAGGAGGGACCTCTCAGCACTATTGTGAGTTGCAGATTTTACTCAGTTAGCATTAACTTATACCTATAACTCATCCTGTCGGCAGGGGCGGGGAGTCTTTGTTAAAATATGTATTCATGTTATTTCATTTAACATCTCTGTGGACCACAGGGTACCGAACAGACAGTCAGGTAAAGTTGAATTTCTTTGACCAAACACATGAAGAGTACTGTCACCTCCTTGACATGAAGGGGTTAACAAACCTGTCACAAAAGACTTCCTGAAAGTCAGAGTGACCAAGATAGGCATATGTTAATACATTACCACAGGAGCACACACCTTGTTCTGGGACTTTCGGTGATGGAAAATTCACTGCTAAAAGCACTAGGTTCTTTCTTAAATAGAAGGAACAAAGATAGGGAAGGACTAGGAGAATCTGTGTCTTTTATTTTTAATCCCCAGGAGATGCTGTGGGCTGAGGTTTGCTAACTCCATAAAGGACAGATGTTCTCCGAGGCTGCTGTATGCTGACTGCTGAGATTCAGGATAGACAGATGTGGAGGGGTTCTGGGCGGGCACCCTCCACAGTCCTCAGCTTTATTTCAAATCGTTTATGGATCATGTCATTATGAGCAATGATAATTTAAAAGTTGAATGTATCATTATTAGTTTTTAATTAATTGTATAATTTCTTCTTTCCTCATGCTTGTCCTAACATATGAACCTAGTAATAGCTTAATGTTGATCCTTAAAATTTATTAATTAATATTTACAAACCATAATTTAACAGTACTGGGTGGCTTTAAATACACTCTCACATATATCTGTTTCACCTTCAGTATTTTTATCAATTATTATTGGTGTGCATTGCATAAGGCATGCTCATGAGACAGGTGCAAGTGTGCGTCTGCAGGTTCAAGGTCAGCTTTGTTGAGCTGCTACTTTTCCTGAACTCAGTGGCTAGGTGTTTCACAAGCGTCTGAGCCCTCGCACAGACTGAAATCCAGTCAGATCCATTTCCGGGTTTGCTTTCGTTATGCTGGAGATCGAAGTCAGGCCCTTGCCCATGTTAGGCGAAGGAGCCACATCCCCGGCCACCATTTTTAGCGCTTTTTTTTTTTTTTAATGATGAAGAAAAATACTGCTTCCGTTCTCTAGATGGAAGCGTGGAAATTAATGCTGCTCACTGTACATTAAGAAGCAGAATCCTGATACCTGCCTTGGTCTTCAGTATCAAAGTCATGGTCCCTTTCCATTTCATTACAGTTGAACATTCGCAACTAAATTTTTAATAATAATCTCTGAATGTTTTCCAGGCTTCCCGTAAGAGTTTTGGGGAGGAAAAAAAAAGTAGAATCACCATACAAATACACCAGGGAGGAGCAGAGCATTAAAGAGAGACAAAACGGGCCATGAGTGAGCCACATGAGGAGAAGAAATGCGCTCACAAAATCTGAATATAAAGTATATACTATACAAGTAAAATATATAAAATATATATTATATACTATATATAAAAAGGATAAAAATATATACATCCATATATTTACTGCTGTATTTATCAAACCAAGATGCCATGGGTTGTGTGATAAAACACAAGGACATTTTCTTTTTTAAACGTGGTAGGTCTTAGAGTTCAACTCAGCAGTAGAATGCATGTCATGGCTGACGTCCAACACCGTAAGATAATATTTAATAGTAAAAGACAATAATGCAAGCTTTAGAAGACGTATCCTAGACTCAAGGTAATACCTGCAGTGATTACAGGAGAGCATAAAAATTCTCAAAATCAGCCATCATACAATTTTAGTTGACAATCAATAAGCATTTATTAAGTGACTATAGATAGGTACAAAGAAGCTGACTGCATCACAGAGGTGAAGATGCTTAAGCGCTATACGTATGAAATATTCATTGCTCTCCTTCAGTTTCAGAGGGATGACAACTGGGGAGGGAAGCAGACTCCCTTGGACAGGGTGCCCGTGTGTGGAGTCGCCATGGGATATGAGTCACCCCCCTTAGGAGGAATGGAGAGAAGGGGGCCACTGCGAAAGGGGGACAGACACAGGCTGGAATGGCAGAGAGATGACGAGAATGGGTTCAGCTGACCCAGGCAGGACCTTTGATAAAATTTAAATGTGGTCTGAATCCTGTTCATCTCAGATCTTCCTATTCCAGAAAATGTAAATTCTACTTCATACATGAAATGAATGATCCATCAGCCTTGAAAAGAGTTTCTTTTTTTTTTTTTTGGGGTAGTATCCATAGAGTCGTATCTAAAGCTGCCCATTTTTGTGTATTTTTTAAATTGACCATAATTTGATTACCATTAAGATCTGTACTAAGTTTAACTGATTTCAGCATTCAGTACTGCTTAGAGATTCAGCTCTGTTGTGAGTGTGATGACTAGCCTCCCCAGTGACTTAAAGGCTTAAAATTTATGGCTTAAAATTTATGATGAAAATTAGAGTTGTTTAGCCGGAAAGCAATTGCCTAAATATTTTTTTCTGACGATTTTGCATGCATTAGGATTATTATATCGTATCTGTGTGATGAGCTAGAAAAATAAAATTCAATTGTTTATTTGTAATTATACCCATGCCACTTTCTGCAATGGGAATTACACAAATTGTTCTATGATGTGAAATAATCGTATTTTAAAGTACCCAAATGACAAAAAGAAACACACAACCTTTTAGCTGTTCATGATGCCCACCAATTCGTTACTAATTTGATAGAACTAACATCCTTTAATATCATTAAATCATATGACTAAGTGACAAACTATCTTATATATGCTGATGTTGACACACACACACACACACACACACACACAGCTTGTGATTGACAAAATACTGAAGTAGTTAATGGTAATTACATTTTTGGAAAGGCAAAACTATAAATAAATCATAATGTAGAACAATTTTGTTTTAAAAGTCAATAATGAATTCCATCTGCTGCATGCCATTAACTATCGGGGGGGGGGCACTTACACGCTCTGCTTCTTTTTATACCTCAGTCTTGCCACTTAAAAGTCCAGGTCGATCCATCAACGGTAATGTTAGTTTGGTTTGTTTGATCAAAAGTTTAAAACACGAAAAAGGAGGAAGAAATAAAACTCTTAAGCCTCCTATTTCTTTGAGGGTTACAGGACTTAAAGTCATAAATAAAACACTAAAGGGGGAAAAAATAAGCCAGTTTTTAAGCAGAAGGTCAGAAGATGGTTTATAAAATGGATCACAAGTCTCTGGAACCCAGAATACAGGGTTAATAAAAGAAAGAACGCACGGCTTGATCGCTGTCATTATGAGTCTGCATGCCTTTTAGTTAAGGAGATACGGACATTGCTGTCATTAATAACTTTTACAAATGTCACTGCACACAAGACAGACCAAAACTATGGTCTGAATCCGTTTATTTTGGAGCACGTCCCTTCAGAAACACCATCACTACCAGCTCTTATAGCAAATCACAAAAACCACACACATAAAAACATCTTTTGAGAAACACATATTCAATTTAGATTTAGTATTTTTGATAGGATTTCCTCTGCCCTGGCCTCCCCACTAAGCATTCCCTTTCTCTCGGCAGTAGCTTATAGAACTTCCAACTGTACTGTCACATTCACCTAGCTCACCTAGATTTTTAAACACACAAGAAAAGAACTGAACCCTCCAAACCTGCTTAGCCTAAGTTCCCGGAGCGCCTCGGCAAGCGTTTGCACCGACCTTTACGTGTGCAGAACATTGCTGCAGTCCTCCCTGCGGGGCCCACCTTAGCTGGCAATGTGCTGCTTTCAAGAAGCCAAGCCTGGGATTCGGGTTGGTATGCTTCCCCAGTAACACAGCACTTCCTTTCTGGAGACTGGCCTCTTCTCTAGCCCAGCCCAGTCCCTGAGCGCTGGTGGCAGTGTGTAAAACTAGAGGCTCCTGTTTCACAGGCAGCCTATTACACAAGCAGCCTACTGTATCTGCTCTCCGACCGTGTACCTGCTCTTGCCTGGGTGAACACTTTGGAAGCTGTGCCAGAACGTTCTGCATGACGTGTTACTGAGTTGACCCGGTAAAGTCTGCGGTGATGAGAGATAAGGGAAGCAGTATTTAACTTCTGTGTACCCCCTTATCATAAAGCTAATGAAAGGCATGGCTGCCTCTAACAAGCTTCAGTTTTACAGCCCTAATCGTACCAATGGGCCGAGGATTTGATAAGCTGGGCATTAACCAGGTTGGTGTTCTGTAGCTGGACACACATTCGAATACTGCTAACCATGGTTGGAATGCAAGACGGACACCCACCACCACTCCAGAATCTCCAGCTGCCTCATCACGACATCGTCAATCTTTTTCATATCATGCTTATTTTCTTCCCTTGCTAAAGCCACACTTACCATACTGTGAACACTTAATAATTGGGTCAACAGATAATAGTAACAACTCTTAATTCACATCCCTCGTAAGTACAGTAGAGACAAATGGCTGTGCCCACAACCCGCCTCTTTCTGACTCCTCGTTCATGTTCTTCAGCTTTAGAATCCAGCAGAAGACTTTGGTAGATAGCTCCCTATATTCTCTCCTGTCGTTGCCTGTTTTCCAGAACTTTCTTTGGGAGTGTACGGAAGTTTCAACAAGATGCAATGCTGCCTCTGGTTTGGGGGTTTAGGATCACAATTACCAGGAACAGAACGTGGAAACTCTGTGATGAGTCTAAGCCCTACTGGAAGTTTGAACCGGTGGCCTGGAGAAGAGTTGCAGAGACTTACAAGTCATTGAGAACTAAGTGCATAGTTGATACATGATGAAGATACGATAATGACTTAATGAAAACGGAGTCCACATTTCCAACAACTCACATCTCTAGGGCTCCATGTCATATTTCACATGCCGTACGCAGATGGTGGTCTTCGGTAAGATAGAAAAGCTCTGCAGTGGTGTAGGAGATGCTTCTGGATTTCTGTTGCTTTCATTGGTTAAATAAGGAGACTGCCTTGGCCTTTAGATAGGGCAGCCCTTAGGTGGGTGGAGTAGACAGGATGGAATGCTGGGAAGAAGGGAAGTGTGGCAGACGCCACAATTCCCCGGCCCGAGATGGACGTAGGTTAGACTCATGCCAGTAAGCCATATTCCCGTGGTGATACATAGATTACTAGATATGGGTTAAAGCAAGATGTGAGAGTTAGCCAACAAGAGGCTAGAACTAATGGGCCAGGCAGTGTATTAAGTGAATACAGTTTCTGTGTAATCATTTCGAATGTAAACTAGCCCAGCGGCCAGGAGCCGGGTGGGATGGAACAAAGGGCCCGAGCTCCTCTCAGGTGCTGGGAACACAGCCCGCACCTCATACAACACTGTAGCAAGCTGCTTGGCAACTGGAAAAAGGTCGATCACTCTGATTTTAGAGGGAGCTGGTGTTCGCTGGCAACATGGAAATGTTTGCCTTGTGTTTTTGAGGGCGCTGCATTTGGATGCATTACAAACCTTACACTTGATTCTTTCAAGAGCTGCAGCAGTATCCCAGGTAATCGCTACTGAATAAATAAAATAACCGACAGAAAACTTCTAGTTAAATCCCTTGCGCTCTGCTTGAGTAATTGTTTCATAGCTGTTGAGCTTCATTGGCTTCCTTAATGCCGTTATTGGCTTATTCTACTCCGAGACACCGTTCTGTTACATTTAAGTGATGCTAATAACACAATCTTACAGATTAACAACGCTTCACCTTTCATAAATATTCTCTTGCTAGTTATACAGTCATCCTGGGAGATGTTGCCTGTTCTCAAATTTTTTCGGTTAGATGTTGCCAGAAAACTAATATCTTAATGTTTTCTTGCAACTTAATATGGTGAACAGAACGAGAAGACAGAGGTGATCTCAAGATGCCATTGGGCTCAACTTCAAACAATTCCTCATATTCTCAGATGCCTGGGCAACCACAGTAGCAGGTAGTAAGCACGGAGGTGTTGGCTCCTTTTTAAAGCAAGACTTTATTCCAGAAAAGCACACAAAAACAAAACCTAAGCCAGTGTAAGCTTCTGACATACTTAAGTCTCACACAATAGTAGACATTATCCAAATTCATCGTCCTCATGCTAAAGAATAACCTAACTATGAAACTACCAGCATACATTCACACACTCCCGCACAAAACACACGCATGAATTGGTTATATTCTAGGCGCCCACATAATTGAATATCTATTTATCTACATGCATGTCAAATCAATATAAGATGGGTATTTTCAAATATTTTGTCACGTGCTCTTAATTTGTTTTCATTAAAATCTAAAAAATAAAATGTAGACTTGAGTTGCTGGTCTCCTCAGTTTAGTCTTAGAAGATTCTACAATAGCAAACCAATCATTTGGTTTGCTTAGAGATGCCCATTAATGTAGTTTCTGATAAAATATTGCTGTCCATCAATTCTGGATAAAGGCTGTTAAGAAATTCTGATTTATGAACATTTTCAATGTTGTGGTCAGAAATGCTGTTGCTTATAAATCTACTCAAGTTTTTTTTTTCATTTGTTTCTACTTGCTTTATTATACTTGCATCTGTTTTAAGACTGTGCATACTGGGCTGGAGAGATGGCTCAGAGGTTAAGAGCATTGCCTGCTCTTCCAAAGGTCCTGAGTTCAATTCCCAACAACCACATGGTGGCTCACAACCATCTGTAATGAGGTCTGGTGCCCTCTTCTGGCCTGCAAGCATACACACAGACAGAATATTGTATACATAATAAATAAATATTTAAAAAAAAAGACTGTGCATACTAAGCACTTTTTGATAACATGGTGTCCAGTGTCTATGTTTGTCGATTTATTTATTTGTAGTTCTGGGGACATAACTTGAGAGTCCGCACATGCTGGGCAAGGGTTCTACCACTGAGCGACACCCAGTCTTCTGAGACAGGTTCTCAGCACATAGCCCTTAGTGACCCTGAATTCTTGATCACTCAGTCTCTTCCCTGAGTTCTGGAAGAGTTGCTGTGCACCTTCACCTGGATTTTAGTTTATTTTTTTTAATGAGATTTATAAGTATGATTAAATATATATGCTTGTATAACTATTTTCTGTCCCTGTTTTCTTTATTTCAAAGCCACTCTGGATGAACCTTTCAAAGAAGGAAAATGAGAAAAAAGTTATCTTTGGAAGATTTAGGAAGTTGGAGTTCGAAATCATCTCCTTTAACTATAGACGTTCCTTACTGACGACATAATTATAAAAATCTACTTGCTAATATCCCATTGCAACGTCAAGACGAAAGCCTCAACCCGGGAAGAGATGTGTGTGGTATTTGCAGTGTGTATCCATCACAAATGTACTCTACAGGCACCTCCCCTCGCGGCAGTCCTGAGGGAGTCTAAAGTAGGGGGAAGCAATGAGGACGAAAGCTATCAGTTGGGAAGCAAAGCGTCCAGGGCTCTTGCATACCATAAAATAGTCATGTCTGCTTCACAGAAAACAGGAACATTGTTCTGTGACAACATTTAATTATCAAGATTTCATTTCATTTTAGGGAGCAGAGTTTGTATTTAAGAGGGACACTTAAAATTTCTAAAGTGCCTGCAGTACCTCTCTTTTCCTGGCTTTTATAGGGCATGGATATCAAGCATGTCTGCATGCTAGAACACATAAATATCTCAGAAAAGTCCTATATGGTTGCAGGAATAAAAGATAGTTATACTGCTGATTTAACCAGACCAAGTAGCATATAATAAAGATTAGTGGTGTTGAGTAAGCGACTAAATACTGGAACAACTCATCACATGTTCTTGGGGTGACCCAGTCATCCGATAATGCAGACTTTTTATTTCCTTCTCTTTTTCCCCCTTGTGAGACTATTTTGTGACTAAGGGCAAAAAGTCCCTTAAAGTTTTGTAATTTCCCTTTGGGAAAATGTCTCTTGTTAAGCATAAGGTGTATTTATCATTCTTTGCTTCTGTTGGGCTTCTTGGTGGTGTCCCCACTCTCCCCGGACAATACAGGCCTAAGCTTTTCAGAATGTAGGCACTACAAACGCACAGGAAAGGTCCCGGAGAAGGTCAGTCTGGGCTCGAGACTGCAGTAGCTGACCCATTTTCTTCTCAGCCTCGTCACCTGTGAAACAAGGATTGTAATATTTTCTGCCACAAAGGGTTGTAAGTATTGAATAATTTAGCACATATAAGATAAAGTGGGATGTGTCGGGACATCAACGCTCGGGAACGCGCAGGGTTTGAAATGACTCTTCCGAAGAGAGAAGCACAAAAGGACACACAGACTTCTGAGACTGTACTCACAAGAGCCAAAGCCAGCTTCCGCTAAAGATAGCTGCAGGCCCAAGTTTGCCACGACCCTGCCCATAACCACCAAGCTGTAGGCTTATGCCAGGCGCTCACCAAAGGATGACAGGGTAAAGGAAATTCGATAAACACCCGGTGGAGTTTTCCTCAGCTGGAAAATGATTAAAATTATGTCGTTTGTAGAAAGACAGATGAAATGAAGATCATTGTGGGAACTAAGTAAAGCAGACTCACAAAGATGCGCATCTCCTGTTCTCTGTCATGTAGGATGTAAAGGGAACAGAAAGACCGTGACTATGACGGTGACTATGAAGAATTGGAAAGGGTGAATGTTCTCTTCTGGAAACCCCGTACATGCACATACCCGACCCCCCAGCTCCCACCCTGCAGAAACACATATACACATAAGTAAAGTCAAAGTTTTAAATATAAAAAAACTGGAAAGAGTGAAGACGATGCTGAGACCAGAAAGGGCCCCAGATGGGGTGAATATGATCAACGTCTATTTCACTCAAGTACAAACCTGCCCAAAGAGAAACATCATTTTGCACAACTATTTTTTACCTAATTTAAGTAAACTAATTTTTACCTTTTAAGGTAGAAAGCATAACTCTCCATTGACGCTGCAAATTATTACAACAGGGCTAGTAATATAGACACGAAGCCAAGAAATAACCTAGCTGCAAAGACAATTGTGTCTGATGGCATAGTCATCCCATAGAGTGGGCCAACCCACCAACCAAGGAGAAAATTGTGTCTGATGGCATAGTCATCCCATAGAGTGGGCCAACCCGCCAACCAAGGAGGAAATTGTGTCTGATGGCATAGTCATCCCATAGAGTGAGCTAACCCGCCAACCAAGGAGAAAATTGCGTCGGATGGCATAGTCATCCCATAGAGTGGGCCAACCCGCCAACCAAGGAGAAAATTGTGTCTGATGGCATAGTCATCCCATAGAGTGGGCCAACCCGCNGCATAGTCATCCTATAGAGTGGGCCAACCCGCCAACCAAGGAGAAAATTGTGTCTGATGGCATAGTCATCCCATAGAGTGGGCCAACCTGCCAACCAAGGAGAAAATTGTGTCTGATGGCATAGTCATCCCATAGAGTGGGCCAACCCGCCAACCAAGGAGAAAAGCAGACAACCGAAAAGTAGCTGTCCTCTCGCTGTGTGGTTGATACTGCCCATCTTGCTCTTAAAGATACAAAAGTCAGTTGTGGCAGAGAATGGGCAGGATTTACTCAAAATATTAAAGGTGACGTATGATCTTATAATTCATCCACTAGACCTACTTACTTCTAACAAAATTTCAGAAACTTTAAAAATAATTTTTCCTCACTTTTACCATGTGGAATAACCACAGAACAATGGAGTTAATTTATGACAGTTACCAATTTTTCATAATTTAATTACAGTTAACTGTACTTAGAGATCAATTATACAATTTTAATTTTTGGGTTTTTGAGACAGGGTTTCTCTGTAGCTTTGGGGCCTGTCTTGGAACTAGCTCTTGTAGACCAGGCTGGCCTCAAACTCACAGAGATCTGCCTGCCTTTGCCTCCCGAGTGCTGGGATTAAAGGCATGTGACACTACTACCTGGCCAATTTTACAATTTTAAAAACTGGCAAAAATAATACACATTTTCCACAGGTCATATGGTGTTATGATTTACCTAATACGCACGTCAGAAAACTGTAGTTGAGTGTTACACTAATTAGATAGAAGTCATGCACTACTATATAAAATTACTATTTGTACTTTATTAAATCAAATTAAAATTTGTGAAACCTTTATCCAAACGAACCAGAAATTGTTTGTGTTAAAAGTGCTTCTTTTAGGGGGGTATTATAGAACCCTACCCCCTTTGCTGAACTATCGTCTACTGATGGATTCTTGTGGAGGGACAGTCATTGTTCAGTTGTGAGCCCACTGAGGAGCCCGCCAAGCTCCAGTGGATGGGTCCAAATCCTGGTCACACAGATGCATGGTTAAACTCAGTGCGTCTCAAAAACAAACAACCCAATAAAACCAAAGGACTAGAATAACGATAAAATGTCATGAATGTGGGAAGGGGATTTCTAGAGAGAGAAGAAAGGAGAAGGGGAGGAGGGAATTAGGGATGTGGGAGGGCAACAATCAGAACTCACTTTCTACCCGTGTGAGCCCTGAAAGAACAAACTCAGCAAAAGTTTAATACTTATTTAAATAGCTTCTGGAACAGAACTCGGGGGGTGTGTGGGTGGGCATTTCAAACATTGCCTGCCGTGATGCTAAGTCTTGTTAAAACCACATTGTTAACAATGGAGAGATGTTTTAGCATCAGGTCTTGAAAACAAAAATTTTCTTCGGCTTGCTTTGGAAAATTCAAAATACACACATAAAGGTAAGGGAAACCCTTAGATGGCGATAAAAAGAGTTTAGGGTTTGGTTAAAATATTTATATTAAGAGTGGAGAGTTTCTGATTTTGACACGGGGTCTTTCTCCTTAGCCTAGGCTGGCCCCGCATTCACTGAAATCCTCCTGCGGCAGGCTTCCAAATGCTGGGGCGGCAGGATTAGCCCAGCACTGGGAAGACTTAAATGTTGCTTGGTTTTTACCTGCTGCCTTACAGAATTCCGCTGCACTGTTTTCATTTCATCTTCTTCTCTGTTCCAGTCTCTCTTCTATTTAATTTGTTCACATTTATTTAACACAGACTCTAAATAGCATTCTGATTTGCAACAAAGGGAGGCAGCATTTAAGATTATGGTTATCACACAGGATGAAATATGATAACATGAAGTGTAAATGTAATGATTGGGTAATGATCAGCAGGAAAAGGAAATGGACTAGAAATCATTCTGAAAAATAGTCCAAGATCTTTTAGGTGTGTTGAGAAAGATGCTGTCTTTAAATGATATAATGATTCATTTTATTTTATTTATCTGCAGGCTAGGGCCTCATGCATGCTCACGCTATGGACTCTATCAGCAAGCTGTAGTCATATCTTCTAGTTTTTGTTTTTACCATACAGAAAGCATATAAAGTAGAATAATACCACATCAGGTCTATTTTGACCATCTGTTTGGAAATTATGAAAAATTGAACATCGTTATTTTATTTTTTTAAAAAAAATCATGTATTATACTTCCCAATAAAAATCACTGCTGCAGTTCAAAGACAAAAAGCCTTCTCTGTCAACACCAACACTGGAAAAGAGTCACGCTGTTGGCTATCTCAGTTTTGAAACAGGCAGAAAGGAATAACAGGGTTAGGATAGGCCAGAGGAAAGAGAGATTGCAAGGCTGTCTGGCCTGTATCACTGGTTTGAGAGTGACCAAAGTTTTGACCCACTGGCTGCTATATTCCTGACATAGCTTCGGGTGTTCCAGGCACTGTTCCCTGTCCTCTGGGCAATAGTTTTACTAGGGGCCTCAACCCTCAGTGTTCTTTCCTCCTCTTACAAACAGCACAGAATGTCTTTAGGACAACTGAAATTAATACTAAGACTGCGTGTATTCGCTGTTTACACTAACAGGTTCTGGCTCACAGATTTCCTTCCCAGAGCCTTGTCTGCTAATCACTGTGGGCCTGTTTTCTGTTTCTTGAACATGCTAAGCCTGCTCCTAGCTGGATTATGCACTTGTGGTTCCCGCACTTGTTGAATGCGCTTTCCACCCAGACAATGGCCTGGCCTTGCTTCATCATTTGGTTTAAGCCTCTGGCTGTACACTGTTTCATCAGAGCGGTCTTCTGACTACTGATGAACGTTGGAAAGCACCCCTATGTAGCCAACACGTGATACGTACTACTTGATTGCTAGTTACCCTCACTAACACTTAAGGACAGAGGGTGTTCAACACAGTTTCCGTATCCAAACCAATACTGTCAGACAGCAGTACATGTCTGTTCAATGAGCCAAACAGAAGAAGCCAGCCATACAACAACAGATGTTCAACAAATATTCATAGGAAATTGAACTGATTGAAAGCACATACTGGAATGGATTCTGTCTCTTTAAGAGCAAGCCACGCCCACTCCCTCCCTGTCTGCAGCTGCAGACCCTTGTCTCCCTCTCTCTGTGTCGTCCCCCCCCCTCTGAAGAAGCAACTGTGCTGCTTCTGCTCTCTCACCCTTCCTCTCTCTCTCTCTCTCCTTCTTTCCCTCTCTTTTCTCTGTCTCTCCTCTTTCCTTTCCCCTCCATAATCCACCTAATAAATGTTAAACTTTACTATACCTGGGTACCTGTCTGGTTTCATGCACCCGCCGCTGCCTACCCGCCACCACCGCTGCCGCCACTGGGGACCCGACTACATGGTCTCGACTCTGGGGACCCACAGCAAGCTGTGGGGGACCCCCCCAACTAGAACCACAACACATACGCTATATGGGAATTCAGCGAATGTATTAATAATTGTATTATATTTTAAATCTGCTTCTAAATGAATCATCCGTGGGGTGCTATGAGTTAAAGGATGTCTTCTAAGCTGGGGTTTCAAGCACTAGTGAGCTGAGTATATAGGATTGTATACTGCTGAAAGATAAACTGTGACGGGGGGCGGTTGGGGGGAGAAAGTGCTCACGGCAAAAAAGACCAGCATGTCATGAACTCAACTGTGGCTTAGCCAAGGTAGGAGAGAGAAGAGAAATGACAGTCCAAGAAACAAGGGATCTTGGACTTGGTAGATCTTGTAAATTACTTTTGACAATTCTGATTTTAATCTCAGAGCCACGGGGATACAATTAGGATTTGAAGTAGAACATTAACAGGATCAGATTTGACCTTCAGAAATCAGCCCCAAGTCGTGCAATGGATTACAGAGAGATACGTCCTGAATATAGGAGACCACCTCCGGGTTGATGATTGTCATCCGTGTGCTCTGTGAACCGGAATCATGGCAGCAGGGATTACAGGGGTGGATTAGTTCAGACTCTTTAGAGTGTGGTTTGGAGTTTGGGGCTAATTGTGGCAAGGAGTCTTGAAAGGGAAAGGAAAGAACTAGCTTGGTAGCAGAGAAGGATGAAGGAACAGGCTTAAAGGGGAAATAGTACAAAATCAACTTCGGGAAGGTACTATTGACACTGTTGGAATAGCTCTGGGGTATTCCAAAGACATGTTTAAGAAACTGACCTCTTGCAGGGCGATGGTGGTGCACGCCTTTAATCCCAGCACTCGGGAGGCAGAGGCAGGCAGATCTCTGTGAGTTCGAGACCAGCCTGGTCTACAAGAAGAGCTAGTTCCAGGACAGGCTCCAAAGCCACAGAAAAACCCTGTCTTGAGAAACCAAAAAAAAAAGAAACTGACCTCTTTTGTATGTAGCAAAACTTAAGGCCTAGAAAGTGGCTTTCCTAAGAAGACCATGCTGCTCCAGTTGCAGTGTAGTTTTCTTTTTCTTTCCTTCCTTCCTTTTTTTCTGGTTTTGATTTGTTTTTAAGATATGCTGTCCTCTGTGTAGACCTGGCTGTCCTGGAACCCACTCTGTAGATCAGACTAGCCCCGAGGCCTATGCCATCACTGCCCTCTCTCTGTCTCCCTGTCTCTGTCTTCTCTCTCTCTTTCTCAGGAAAGGATGAGGTAGGTTGGTGGAAGTAGTGGAAGGAGGTTACAAAGTCCACTCTAGCACACAGACTTTAAGATTCAGATTACTACTAAGGGACTGAATGCAGGGTATAAGGCACTGGCTAAGTAAATTCACGGTTTCGCAGCAGAGAGTTTAGAGGACACCATAAACCTTGCAGCATTCCACATTTACCAGGACCAGAGAGACACAATGGGAGGCTTTAGTTACCTGAAACCTTCTGCCCTCACTAGGGAAGTTGCTAAACTGGTTTCTGTTTCCGTTGTAGGTGTTTTGTTCGGAGAACAAAAGCATGTTTTGGCCTGCCACAGGGTCTACTCAGGGTTGATCTTTAATGAAAAAAAGAAAAAAAAAAAGGATGGATTCATCAGAATTCTTTTCCTTCACTAGGAGCCTAATTTATTGTGGCTCAAAAACCACCCACAACTGCAAACTTCCTTCCTTCTTTAGCCGCAGCTGCCCTTAGAAATGCACCTGGATTAATCTGCATGGCCACCTGCAAGGGAGATGTTCGACCAGCAATCAAAAGAGTACACACTGCAGTCTTTAGTTGCCCACAGAAACCAGCAACAACCCCAGCAAGAATGGTACATCTGTTATTAGGTCACCAGAAGATCTTAGGCCACAGAACACACGAACTCAAGCAAGCCTTGGAGGAGAGGCATACCTAAAACCCAGCACTGAATGACAGGAGCCTGAACGAAACAAAGGCAGGAGTTTTGAGATTAGGCAAATCTGAGTTTGAATTTTCCCTGCTGCTTTCGCTAGACGACATGAAGTTCTCTGTGTCCCAGTTGCATCTCTAGTGAAAAAAAGGAGAAATATTATCTACCCATGAAGGCATCAAATTAGGATTAAACGAGACAATATATGCAGTGTCTAAACACAGGGTCTGGCATATGGTGGGCGCTTAAAAATAGTTCTGGTGCCCTTTAGCATCCTGACAGGGCTGATTCAATACAAGGCAGAAGACAGACTTAAGGTAGAATAAATGGAAAGGGAAGAACTGAGCCTTCTTGGAGTGCTGGCACAAGTTGGGGGAGGAAGGACAGAAGGAGACAGAAGGCTACATCTGTAGACTGAGGTGCCTGCATGCTTCCACGTGTAGGCAACCAGGTTAGACAGTTTCCGGACTGCTTCCATCTTGGTAGACCCTTCATCCTTATGACATGCGCATTTTGACAAACTCTCTGAGTACAGACAAAAGGAATCTTACGTAACGATGATGAAAAGTGAAGTAGGTCTCCCTTGCTGTTACACTGGGACTGCGACATCGAAGAAGAGGACCTCCGGGGAATCCATAAAGTATTAGGAAGAGCAGGCACTTGACCCCGAATGTTTACGCGCGCACACACACACACACACACACACACACACACACACACACACACACACACACACACACACACACCCCAGAGAACGTATTTGTGTTTCTCTCACAGTAGACCGAGATGGTTTGAGTCAAAGAGATGTATCTGGGTTCTGGAGACAGACAGGGAATACTGTGGGTGGGGACGGGGGAGTGGCCAACCTCAGGGCTGGCCTCACAGAGCTTTAACCTTGACCGAAACAGGAGCACTCAAGTTCCTTTGCCTTGGATCAGCTGTGTGTAAGCAAACTGTCACTGTAGCCGTAAAAGACCCTTAAGAAAGAAAAGCCATGTGAAGGGGAGAAAAGGGGACAGCTTCAAACCACAGGGCTCTAGGTCAGACGTGACGACACTGTGTGAGTTATTCTTCAGATTTCTAGGCAGAGGGCCAGAACTCATGTTTGTACAAGGTGTTGAAACTCAGTGAGCTGGAGCTCTGTGCTCACTCGGTTTCTGGGACATTGGTCATTTGGCATCTTCTCACCTAAATATAACAAGGCATACGGGGAAGGGTTCTTTGCACATGGCAAAGGCCAGCATTCTTTGGGTGTTTGCAGAGCGGCAGGCATTCTGACCTTGTTGGGAGAATGATGACCTGATCTCTAAATATGTCTTCAAGCTGGTTGCTACAACCTATGAATGTCACCGTTTGATTGGGAATTAATGTCTTTTCAGATGCAAAGGTTGCTAGTAAGCAGATGTTGAGGTAGGAATTATTTTTTTTGGTCACTTTTGTGGGCACATTGTAATTACAAGAGTCCCTTCGAGTGGAAAAGGGAGGCAGGAAGGCCAGAATCAAAGGGATGAAATATGAGAAACTTTGAAGACAGTGTGAGACCATGAGCCAAGGAATGCATGGGTGTTCTAGAAATCTGAAAAAGCAAGAGAGGACATTCTCCCCTGGAGCTTCTAAAAGAGAGCTAGCCTTGCTGAAACTTCATCTTTAGTCTAGAAAGACGTATTTTGGACTTTGCCCTATTGAGAATTCATATTTGTAATATTTAAGCTAATAACTTTTTGGTAATTTACTATAAATACAATAGGAATTAAATATAATTGTCAAAAATTTACAAACCAGACACAAGGCTATACTTATAAGTATCATCATTTTACAGAAAATAAAGTGAAGGCATAGAGAAATCATATGTAGCCTATACCAAAAAATAAACTTAAAAAATTTTAAATTCATATTTTCTCTCTGTTGTGAAATATTTGAAGACGTGTTATTTGTGTATGCTGTGGAACATTTGTTTAATGATGTAAAGATGTGTTGCATTCTTTTATGTTGGATTTGTTTGACTCTGTGGAGCTGTGTTAGTGTTACTTTGCCTGTCTAAAACACCTGATTGGTCTAATGAAGAGCTGAACAGCCAATAGCTGGGCAGGAGAAATGGATAGGTGGGGCTGGGAGGCAGAGAGGATAAATAGGAGGAGAAAGAAGAGAGAGGAGAGAGAAAAGGAGGAGAGGACGATGCCAGGGGTCAGCCACCCAGCTGCCCAGCCACCCAGCTGCCCAGCCACCCAGCCAGCTATGGAGTAAGAAGGAAAGAAAGGTATATAGAATAGAGAAAGGTGAAAGCTCAGAGACAAAGGGTAGACAGGATAATTTAAGTTAAGGAAAGCTGGTTAGAAACAAGCCAAGCTAAGGCCGGGCATTCATAAGTAAGAATAAGTCTCCATGTATTTATTTAGGAGCTGGGTGATGGAGCGTCAAAGGATAAAACACACACAACAGAACCACACCTCTCCTCTCCTCTCCTCCCCTGTCCTGTCCTCTCCTCTCATCTCCCTTCCCTTCCCTCCCCTTCCTTTTCTCTCTTCTCTGACTCTCATCAATCCTAGGCACCAAACCCAGGGGTCCTCATATGCTAGGCAGGTGTTATATCACTGAGCCACATCTGGAGCCTTGAACCATATTGGCATCCCCTCCAAATTCCTCCAAAGTACTTACAGAAGAAATTATCTTTCATTAAAAACTGCACAACATGGTTGTTATCTAACAATATGGCATGAAGCTGCAAGAAAAGATTATGACCAAAAACTAAGAGAAATGGAATGGTTGTATGCCCATTCGCATAACGTGTCATTTAATTAATTAATTTTTGCTGTTGTTGTTTTTGAGACAAGGTTCCTCTGTGTTACAGTCCTAGCTGTCTTGAAACTAGCTCTTGTAGACAAGGTTGGCTTAAATTCACAGAGATCAGCCTCCTCTGCCTCCTGAGTGCTAGAATTAAAGGCGTTCACTACTACTGCCTGGCTTATTGTTTTATTTATTTATTTTGTTTTTATTCTTTCAAGAAGGAGCATGAAAAGCATCTGTCGAAGACAATTAATTGCCATTGTTTGTTCTAATGATGTCTCAACCCAAGTAAGTAGGAAGCATCGTATTTGAGGTTTATAGTAAGACTTTTATTATTTATTTTTTTAATTACTAAAACTATTTCTGGGGCCAGTGAAATGGCTTATCAAGCAAGTTACTTGTCAAGACAGAGAATTTAAGTTTCATCCCTGGAACCTACAGAGTGGAAGAAAAAAAAAACCTGATATCTACCAGTTATCCTGTGACTTCCACAATGCCCACCCAACACCCAGCTAGGCACACACATAAATAGGTAAGTAAATAAACAAATGGGAAAAATCAAATAAAACAAAAACTTCTTTGTGTCTACACTATAGAAAATAGTGGTATTAAACAGGCAAGTGTAGGCTGAGTCTCACTGGACAGGAAAATAACTATCTGACTAATATAATGAGCCTCCAAAACCAGATTACTAATATAAAATGCCACGTTCTATCTTAAGTTTTATCACTGCAATTTGATAAGTAAATTATTGAATTTATTCTCTGGGACAAAGGCATAATTTTACCTTAGGGTAAAAGTGAAAGTCCCAATACCTAGCTTCATTGGGCTTGTAAGACTTCATCAGTTGCAGGTCATGTGATCCAAGAACTAATCACCATCTGATATGGAAGACTGACCAGGACAAATAACATCCCACGCTAACTCAAATTCTTTCTACAGACAAAGCATTGTATCCGCGGATACACAGGTCCATACAAACACACTTGCAGGCTTTTAGACATTAAGAGCCAGCCAGCATCATTTCTGAAATGCTTCCTTCTTGGTAGAACTTTCAACCATATTATATAAGCATACTGCATATGAGAGCAGAAGAGGAAGGCTTACGTAACAACGATCAGAAGTTAGCATGTCTCTCGTGCCATTCCAGGCAGCTGCCCCACCATTTGTTAAGCAGCTGCGCACTGGGAAAGCGTATTCAATAGACTCTTCCTCTCCCCTTTTGGTCCCACGTTGAAAGTCATGCAAACGAACACGTTCACGAAGCAGCTGAGTCTTCTGGTTACATAAATTCTCCGTATTTGTCCACCCGAAACAAAAGTAGTAGTTTTTAATGTTTTAAATCTTTGTATGATTGCTTCCTTTTAATTTTCTTGGTTGTGTTGTCGTTGTTACTTTGAGACAGGATCTCATGTAGCCAAATCCGACCTCAAACTCACTATCCCCGGGCTAACCTTTGACTCCTGATCCATCCATCTCTGCCTCCCAGATTCTGGGATGACAGGTGTGCGCCATGGCCCCGGGCTTTGGTTTTTCAAGTCTTTATAATTATTTTTACAGGTATGTATCATATGTATGTGTGGGTGCATGCACAGCGTAACATGTGATAACATCATGTGTGCGGAGGTCGGCAGACAAGCTGCTACATGCAGCCAGTTCTCTCCTCCTATCATGCACATTCTGAGGATCTAATTCAGGTTTTCAGGCTTGGTGGTAAGCCCCTTTACCTGCTGAGTGACTGCACAATCCTGCAAGTATTTTTTTCTTTGGTAGTTCCATAAATGTATATGACGAACTCTAGTCATCTTCTACCTTTATTACACGCTCTCATCTCTCTCTCCCACCAAAACCGCCCTTCCCGATAAGTCCTTCCTTACTTTGATGCCCTTTCTTGTGACTCATCGAGTTTTTTTTTTTACATTTTTTTTTCATGAGCTTGAGAAGAGGATTATTGAAACATGGGCAACTTATAAGGGCCCCATTACTGAAGAAGACACCAAACCTCCCATAGCATGGTTACAGTCTTAATGATAAATAGAATTTATATCATCCACTACGCTGTCTAATTAGATCTCAACCGCTCCTAAGCACGCTTTAGGTAGGACCACAGTTGTAGCTAGGCCATCTGTGATACGGATTAATTTTATGAGTCAGTTTGACTGGTTGAAGATGCCCTGTTATTTAGTCAAATGTCAGTCTAGATGCCGTAGAAGTGTGTCTTAGATGTTATTAACGGAGACATCAGTAGATCTTGAATAAAACTGAGTCTTCTATCTAAGGAGAATAGGCCTTATTCAATCATCGGGGGACTTAAGAGAAAAGGAAAGTTTTCCAAATAAAAAATAATCAATTTGTTTTCAAGGTTATATCCAAATCTATTTGGAGTTCTCAGTTTGCCTTGTCTTGTAGAATTTGGACTGATTTTTAGTAGCTTGCCATATAAATTTCAGACTTGCTAGCTCCAATAATAACATAAACTTAAAAAATTTCTCTCTCCCTCATTTTTTTCCCTTTCATTCAGTCTTTCTGTGTACATCTGTATACGCTCATCCACCCACGGTCCATGGATACACACACACACACACACACACACACACACACACACACACACTGTGCATCTCTGTCTATCTTTTTCTATGTCAAATCTACACATGCTTCTGGTTCTGCTTCTCTGGAGAACTCAGAGTGCAGGTGGGCCATGGTGTAGAAAGCTGGTATAGGGCTGATTTGGGATTTGATGGAACAGGTTCTTGAAGAATGTCAACTCCCCGGTCAGTCCTTTGAAAAGGCAAAGATGGAGAATTTGAGCAAACGGTGCCTTAGCCGGCAGAATCCCTTAATGAGTTACTGAATCACAAACAGGACCAGGTGCCCAGGGAGGTGGATACAGCTTAACCACTTTCTCGATTTGAGGGAGTTTGGGAGAACTGAAGTGAAGAGGGGTCATTCAGACAGCTTGCAAAAACAGAGGCAGTCAAGCAACCTGTCAAGAGACCTAAGCATGAGGAAGAACCACCACGGAGGGCTAGCCCTAAGTTCGGAGGAAGAGCTACGTTCTAGGTTCAGTTGGAACCGTGTCCTGCTCTTTGCAGCAATCGCCTTGAACCACCTCCTCCGGCCCTCCAGGCTCCTTACGGGATGTTGCATCAATGACAACACGACTTTGTGTTTAAGGATTAAGGAGGAGAACAGGTTTCTCGCTCAAAGCAAAGTCAGCGGAGCGAGAGAGATCCTGTTCCCTGTGTCAGCGAAGAGCAGTGTTCACATTTACAGAGAGACACGTGCGGCTCATCTCAGTCCTAACCAGAGAAACTTCTCTTCACAATAAATGGTGCGGAATGCACAGCCGCTCGGCCACACAAGGTACTGAGGATAAGTGGCTGTTCGCTGCTCAGCCCTAAGCAGGACGTTTATAAACCCCACTGTATGGCTCAAAGATCCAGGAAGAGGGCTGGAGAGATGGCTCAGTGGTTAAGAGCATTGCCTGCTCTTCCAGAGGTCCTGAGTTCAATTCCCAGCAACCACATGGTGGCTCACAACCATCTGTAATGAGGTCTGGTGCCCTCTTCTGGCCTGCAGGCATACACACAGACAGAATATTGTATACATAATAAATAAATAAATATATATATTAAAAAAAGAGTTGGCAAAAGATCCAGGAAGAAGAGGAGGAGGAGGGAAGAAATATAAGAAGCAAAGACAGGGAGAACGGCTGTGAAATGCCAGTTTCCGGCTATGACCCAGCCAGTGTGGTCAGGATCTCATGGCAGTGACTACTGCTGACTGTAATGGGCTGTGCAAGACTGGACCCTGTCACCTGTCAATCATAGCTCAGAAACAGGTTCCATTGGTCCTATCCCTTCCTGCTAAACTGAGTTACTGATGGATTTGGGGGTTGCAAAACATTCGTTTCACTTGTATGCTCACTGATGGACCCATTGGACTCCAATGGACACTTCCAAACCCATGGACACAGAGACAACCCTGGTTAAACCTGGTGGGACAAAAGACAGCACAGTAGACATGAATGGGGGAAAGACTGTTTGGAATGGATAATGGAGGTGGGAGATACAAGGGCGAGGACGACAACAGCCAGATTAGACTGGGTTTACCTATGAAGTTAAAAAAATTAAAAACAGAATAAATGTATTAAAAGATTAAAGTGTATAAATTATAGACTAAAATTAAAAACTGACCACAACAGATAAGTCAATAGCTGCATAGCTGTGAGTCACTACTAGGTGATTAAGAGCGGTGGGAATTTAAATTTGTCTCTCCTGGGGAACAGGCAGTGTGGCCAGGGCACTTGAGGGTTATGGGTAAAGCCACTGAGAGGAAGAACAGGAGTCACTAAGTCCTGTGCCAAACCCCACCGTTCCTGTTTGTCAAGGCCTGATACTGGCAAGCTATGTCTGCGAGTATCACTCTGTAAAACTAGGTCACTTTTTAAATGCCATAAATCAGCCGGGCGGTGGTGGCGCACGTCTTTAATCCCAGCACTTGGGAGGCAGAGACAGGTGGATCTCTGAATCCGAGGGCCAGCCTGGGCTACAGAGTGAGTCCCAGGACAGCTCCAAAGCTGCAGAGAAACCCTGCCTTAGGAAAAACATTTTTTTTTCCGTAAGTCCTGGAGGTTTCCTGAGCTCCAAGGGGAGGAACCCAGTAGAGATTCCCAATTTGGGAGTCTCTCTTTCTCTGAACCCCAAAGAGGAGGAGGAAGAATCATAGGAGCCAGAGGGCTCAAGGATACCAAGATAACATGCCCCCATAGAATCAATTAAGCAGGGCTCACGGATGCTCACAGAGACTGAAGCAAGACTCATGGAGCCTGCAGAGGCTGCCCTAGGCCCCCGCATATATGTTTTGGTTGTTTAGCTCGGTGTTCCTGTGGCATTCCTAACAGTGGGAGTGGGGTTATCGCTGACTCTTTCAACCTGTTCTTGCGATCCTTTTTCTCCTACCAGGTGGCCTCGCCTAGCCTTTATAGGAGGGTTTGTGTCTAGTTTTATTGTAGCTTGTTGGGCTGTGGTGGGTTGAGGTGCCTGGGAGTCCTGCTCTTTTCTGAAGGGAAACAGGAAGAAGAGTGAATAGGGGGTGGGGGTGATGACTGGGAGGACTGGAGGGAGGTGAAACTGCAGTTGGGATGTATTAAAACTAACAAAGAAAAATTTTTAAAAAGTATGTAAGTCTTCAACAAATAAAAACAAAACAAAAAACCCTCCACTTGTCCCCCCACTCCAAAAGTGAAACTATCCCCAACCCCTACAGGTATATATAAAGCTTGTAGCTGGTAACACAACATACAGAAAATAACTCAAATAATAGGCATCACTACCATTCACAGAATGTTTTAATGTGTTCTGCAAATGCCATTGAGTAACAGTCATGACTGCTGGACTCTTCAGTGCCAAGCTTTTCCTCTGCCAGCCAAGATTCCCGACGTTACCATCATGGTTTAGCTCCGCACACTGGTCTTAAGAATGACTCCCTGATATGTGCATAAAAGGTATCTGCAGCCTTTCAAGGCTGTTTAGGGCTTTACAGATATTTAACTTATTTAAGGCCCAGTGCTATGGTACAGGGCTAGTTCCCCACAGATAGTGCAGGTTTTGACAAAAAAAAAATTCCATTTCATTTCTGTAATTTTTAGGTTACTTCTGTGTGTTCTTGGTTTCTCAAATCTTTTTCAGATAATTTCTTCTCAAAACATCTTAAAATACTGATTTAAATTTAAGGCAAAGCCAGACCGGCTCTAATTTTATCTACTTGGGAAGCCAAAGCCAGAGAAGAGCAAACTGAAGGTCAAAAGAGGATATAAAAAGACAAGTTCAAGGTCAGTCTAGGGAGCTCCTGTCTCATAACAAACTACACAGAGGGGAGGGACCTAGTGTCCTAGAAAGAGTACTTGGCTAGTATAGGTGAGGCCCTGGACTCAATCCCCAGTACAGAAGAATAGATAGATGATAGATAGATAGATAGATAGATAGATAGATAGATAGATAGATAGATGATAGTCGGATGGATGGATGGATGGAAGGATGGATAGATAGATATTTAGAGCATCATCCAAATCATTTTTCTCATCAGAGAGAATTACACATCAGAACTAAATGTCTAAGAAATTCAGAAAAGCAAAAATTAAAACAAAAACAAAGGAAAAATAACAATACTCATCATGATCTTACACTCAGGCAAATTAGCTATTAAATAACACAGGCCATTCTTCTCCACATCTTTCTATTTCTTGAATAGGATGTCAATGCTTTACTGAGGGTTTTTAATCTTAGAAGAACAATTGTGATATCTACAATATACCTTTAAAAAGTACAGCAAAACAGAGCCGGGAGGTGGTGGTGCACACCTTAGATTCCAGCACTTGGGAGGCAGAGGCAGGCAGACCTCTATGAGTTGAAGGCCAGCCTGGTCTACAGAGTGAGTTCCAGGACAGCCAGGGCTGCACAAAGAAACACTGTCTCAAAAACACAAAACAAAAAAACAGAAAAAGAAAAAAAATATAGTACAGCAAGACAAAATAGAAAAATTTGAAGGATTTTCTTTTTTTTAATAGTCAAACTACATAGAAAGTATTTTATATTCTTTTTACTTTAGGAAGGTATTTTGCAGATGAGAATAACATTAAGGCTTTTTGAGGCTGGATAAAACCTTAGGAAGCACAACGAGAAATGTACAGGTTCTCACAGAGCAAGCTTGGTGCTTGGGCCTCCATCTCTCTCTCCATGGTGGTTGCTGAGTGAGGAATCTTCAGGCATATACACTGTGAGGATAACAAGAGAGGTCACCCAGGCCGTGCAAGGAGAGGCAGGACCACAAGCGAACACTGAGGTGTACCTTCCAGATACGAGGGCTGTGACACATTCACAGTGACAAAGGTGCTTTCAAAATAAATAAATAAGAACAGTGAACTCAACAGGCTTTTATGTACACAGCAGTCGAGAGAGTATATGTAAGTCATAGTTCTAAAATGTGGCATAATACATTTGATGAAAAAACCCTAAATCATTGAGATGGCTCAGTGCGTAAGAAGGCTTACTCAGAGGTGTGATGGCCTGAGTTCGAATCCCCATCACCTAGATTAAAAAGTCAGGTATGGCTGTACCTGCCTGCACACTTGAAATGGGGATGGAGACAGGGATCGTGGGTGCTTGGTGGTCCAGAATTCTAGCAGAAATGTAGAGCTTTGGGTTTAGAGAGGAAACCCTGCCTGGAAGCACTGGAACAGATGGCAACAGAAGATATAGAGACTCATGGACATGTACCACACACATACACGCACACACACACACACACACATACACACAATCAGTCTCCACACACATACAATCTAAATAATAAGGCTATGCATTAGACATCATAAACATTAAAGGAAAACTAAAATAGCTATCCACAGGTAGGGGAATAATACTTTAAAATACACTATATATACTATTATATACACAATATTATTCTCTATACGCATGCATATGTTTGCATATGTGTATCATGTACACAAGTAAATTATACCTAACTTCTAACTTGATTAAATATATTTATAAAACACAGCACTGTCTTTCTATACAGCTGAAATGTTCTTCTATTCTTTCAGCATTTTCAAAAAAGCATCACAACAGGGCTTGGTGGTCCACACCTTTAATCCCAACACTGAAGGGAGGTGGTGGATCTCTGTGAGTTCAAGGCTAGCCTGCTCTACAGAGAGAGTTCTAGGACAGCCAGACTTATGAAGGGCCACCCTGTCTCGACTCCCTAGCACATTAAATATGAAGACTGTTTGCATTTCAGGAGTTAATTGTGTCCCCTCCCTCCACAAAGCCTTCAACAGTGACAAGAATAAAAAGAACAGTCACAAAATAGAAAGGAAACCTTTCTGGTCCTAGTGATAAAGGGTATTCACTGTTAGCATGCACTAAGCTGATGCTAGGTGAGGGATTACTGTCACCACCACCAGCAGCACGAGACACAAAGGACTGGGTGCATTCCTGTCATCAGAACTATTCAAAGAGACATGGAGCAACTACTGGTAGGGATGTGGTGTAGGAGGTCCTTCTGTTTATGTGTTGCTTTCATTGGTTAATTAATAAAGAAACTGCTTGGCCTAATAGGGCAGGACTTAGGTAGGTGGAGAAGACAGAACTGAATGCCGGGAAGAAGGACAGAATGGCAGAACACCATGAATCTCCTGCCTGGAACGGACACTAGTTAGAATCTGGCCGGTAAGCCACAGTTATGTGGCAATACACAGATTAATGGAAATGAGTTAAATAAGGTGTAAGAATTAGCCAATAAGAACTTAGGGCTAATGGGCCAGGCAGTGTTTAAATGAATACAGTTTCAGTGTGATTATTTCAGGGCTAAGCTATCCAGGCAGCTGGAACAAGGGGCCCCGCACTCTCCCTGTAACAGGGATGTACAAGAAAAAGAAGGAAAGCAAGAGTAAAAGAGTAAAAACCCTGATAAGAAAGGAAGAAACTGTGGCTGGGGCTGGCCAGGAAGCTGGGTGCTTCATTCGGTGTGTTGTGTATGGCTTGGTAGGCATACAGTAGGTTGACTGCCTTTAGGTAGAACATGTGTTCTCAAACTCCCATGGAGTTCGGCTACTGTTTAGAATGATGGATTCACTCATTTATAATAACAGCCGCTGCCTCCAAGAAAAGACAGGGATGTCTGCCCTTGGACGCTCTAAGGTTCATTCTGAAACATGGTCAGAAAGTCGGGAGCTGAAAGAGCAGTTCTAAGGAAGAGATGCAAACTTCACACCAAGAACAATCCTCACTGTGCATCACGCAAATCTTGCCTCTAGCTCTGGAGCCTCGACATTCTAGCTCAGGGAATCTAATTCTTATCATTTAAGCTCATAGCTTACTTTGAAGATTTTGTCTTTTGTCAAAATACTAGCTTTACCTTTCCCAGTACGTAATTTCGAGCAACCAAATGCACACATTCTGCAAAGGAAAAAACAAAAACAAAAACAAAAAATCCAAGGTATCTCCTTTTGTTCCTCCTTGAAAAATAAATATGAGCCAATTCAAACATAAAAGGGAAATATATATATATACAGTAAGAAGTCTCTCTGGTGTAACACTAAATTAGAACCAGTCTCCTTTATCATTTTATCCGCTGAGTTACGCCTGTATTTGTTTTTATCTGTGTGCATTTTGAAGCAATTTGGTTTGAGTGGCCTTGTGTTCTACAACCAATTTTTACCATTTGAGATGCAGAATTAGTATCCAATAAAAACTGTCAGTAATGTTTTCTCCTTAAGCTTGTTCACACAGTGCCTCTTTCTCACATTTATTTGTAATTTTCTATAAAATTATAATAATTTTTCCAATAAGAACTTAAATATTAGTTTTTTCTAAAAGCCATTTTTAGCATTTCTCAAATTTAATTAAATTTATAAAATATTTGAGTGTGTATATACATGTATATATATATATATGTGTGTGTGTGTGTGTGTGTGTGTGTGTGTGTGTGTGTGTGTGTATGTATGTACGTATCGACGGAGAACCTCCTTTAGATGATGACCTTTATGAGGCTGGACCAGATTGGGGTGTGACATTTTGTGTACCCAGAGAAAAACGCCAGCCTGCACAGCTTTCTCTCTCTCTTGTTCTCATGCTCCACACCTTGGACTTCCTGTTCCTGTTCCATGAGTTTTTCCCTTACAATAAAGAATACTCTTAGAATGTTTCGGAGTTACCTTGGAATTATTTGACTCGTGTCTCCCTCTCCCTTTATGTGTTCCGCTTCAATGTATAATTTGAGACAGGCTCTCGCTTGTAGCCCAGAATGGCCTTGAATCTAAAAACTTCCTGCTCAGCCCAAGTAGCGTTAATTAAAGGTGTAATACATGTGGCACCGAAACACTGAAATGCTTTCTATAAGTGAAAACAGGAGAAAAGAATTCCTTCTCAGTTGAAATCGGTAATATGTACTTAAAACACTAGGCAGCTGTGAATTCTCTGCCAGCAAACTGACAATCGTGAGATTGTGCTTTTGAAGACTGTAGTTAACGGTGAAATTAACTCCAAATCATTCTGAAGGCATTCCATGTGGACTATGCAAATGTGAATGCCAAACTCTTCAAATTAGCAATAATTCTGCTTGTCATTTTTATTTTTACAAATATTTGTTTTTTCGAGATAGGGCTTCTCTGTGGCTTGGGAGCCTGTCCTGGAACTAGCTCTTGTAGACCAGGCTGGTCTCGAACTCATAGAGATCCGCCTGTCTCTGCCTCCCGAGTGCTGGGATTAAAGGTGTGCATCACCACCACCCAGTTATTTTTACAGATGTTTTTATTTTTCCTAAAAGTATTCAAGATATTAGCTAACATTCTTAGGCAGTTATGTTCTGTGGAACAGTTGTCTCATGCACATATGCACTCACAGACTGAAGCGACATGCTGAGGGCCTGCATGGGTCTGCACCAGGTGAGGTCCTGGAACTGAAAGGAGAAGTAGACACACGCCCCATGCCTAAC
>JAQHUG010000057.1:5931723-5942081 GCA_028555095.1 Dicrostonyx torquatus | reverse complement strand
CTAACAAGTTAAAATTAAAGTATAATCTCAGGTATGTCCAAGACTTTTTGCTTCAAATTTAGTATAGATGTGATTTCATGTATTGGTAATAATCATTCCTGTGATTATTATTAGTAGTATAATCATTTATATTAATCTTTTTCTTTGATGCAAACTTTGTTTTGGACTGAATATTTTTACATATTGTTTGTTAAATAAAGTCCACTTCCCTTATTTTCTTCACTATGAGCTAAAAGTTAAAACTCTATGCAGAGAAACCAAGGCCCAGAGTAATCATTGGAGCTTTTCTCTTTGCACTTTTAGGTCAACTGAGAATTCTTCTAGAGAATAAAGAAATTCTATGTTTGATAAACTCTCGTCTACACGCAAGCCCCTACGTTAAATGAGAGAAGGTTCTGGAAGGGCATGGAAAGCATGCAGCCAACAAACGGCGAGGCATGATAGGCATGAACGGAAGGAGCGCTTGGGCTGGTGTCCTTGTCCTGTACCTTCTTGGGCATCCAAGGCAGGGGATTTTCTCAGCCTTCCAAATGTCATCTATAAAAGAGGCTCCAAGAGCTTGTGGGAAACAATGAAACCTGTGTGTGGAGGCACTGACTCAGTGCTGGGAAATCCTTATGCGTTCACAGTCAAGGACTGGACTTACAGCGTGGTGGTGACAAACTTTCCTAGCATGTTCAAAGCCTTGAGACTGGCCTTGAACACTTGAAAAATGGAAATAAATACGTGTAATTTTTTTTTCTTTGGGTTTTTTCAAGACAGGGTTTCTCTGTGGCTTTTGTAGCCTGTCCTGGAACTAGCTTTTGTAGACCAGGCTGGTCTCGAACTCATAAAGATCCACCTGCCTCTGCCTCCCGAGTGCTGGGATTAAAGGCGTGCGTCACCACCGCCCGGCAAACATGTGAATTTAAAAACTAAAACCTTGACTATCATTTCTCCTCATCAATCTGTCATTATTATCTCTAGAGAGGATGATTAAGAATGAGGAATTATCTGTATCGTATCATATTCTATTTCTTATTTCTTTCATTTTCATTGGACCTAATGATTCCAACTGTTAGTTGTTCTGTCAACAAAGTCTTGATTCTCTAGACTCATGGAGATGTCTGTGAACACTTTCTCTCATTATAAAAAATATGTGATTTTAGCAAAAGAAGATAAAGTGACCCCTGGAGTAGGAGCCCAAAGCAGACCAGACAGCTCAGGCTTGTTTACATTGAGTGGAGGAAGGGCAGTCATGGCAGGATAGAAATGGCCAGGTGATGTGGGAAGTCCTTCTGTATATGTGTTGCTTTGTTGGTTAATGAATAAAGAAGCTGCTTTTGCCTGTGATAGGACAGAATAGAGCTAGGTGGGCAACCTAAGCTGAATGCTGGGAGAAAGAAGGCGGAGTCAGTGGGACACCATGTAGTCACTGCAGGAGACAGATGCACCAGAATCTTGCCAGTAAAGTACGAGTCTCGTGGTAAAATATGAAATAATAGAAATGGGTTAATTTAAGATGTAAGAGCTAGGTAGATATACTAAATATATGCTTAAACTATTGGCCAAACAGTATTGCAAATAGTACAGTATCTATGTAATTATTTTGGGTCTGAGCATCCGGGAACGAACAAACAGCCTCCAGCAACAGCCAGACATCAGTAATGACCCAATCTGAAACAATCCTAAGAGAAGAGGAAACTATCATGTATTTTGTAGTGACAGAACTGTGTTAAACCCAACAAGCATCTGGCAGGAGGAAACTGAGGTGACCAAAAATGTGTCTGCAGGAGATGCCTCAGGAATTCTGACACTCGCAGAAGAGGCATGACTAAAGCCACTAAGCTGTCATCTTCAAAGGTAAGAAAAAATTCAAAAGCAGACATGGGTGATATTTCAGTCATACTAGAGGTCCATGTCACCAAAGCAAGCTTACAAGTTCAGTTAGAGGCTAAGGGTCATACTGTAACAGGATGCAGGGAAACGGTGAAGACAAATTCTACCAGCCAGGACACTTACGCGATGGAAGAAAGTGGGACCTAGAAGATGCTGTAAGGGCAGGTTTAGCACCAGAGCTTTCTAAGCAATCTGGACAAAGAATCAGTTTGTTGATTGTTAAAACATCATAGAGGTCTTAAATGGAGAACTGAATCAGTAGAGACGAAGTGATGGACAACAGACTGGTCCTGCAGGGAGCTCACAGATCAGGAAACGAGCAAGCACCAAGGAGAAGCCAAAACCACGCTGAAGAATGGCACAGGGTGCTGGGGAGAAGGTGATGTGGGGTCACTAATTTCACAGTTAGCGTAACCTGGTAAGGCTCACATGAGAGAAGACACCCAAGCGCAGAGACCCAAGATAACCTTTAGAGGGTAGCTGGGAGAAACATAGGAGCATGTTGAAGGTCCTGATGCGAGAAAGAGAACTTAACAAGGAGGAACAGGGATTCGCCTGACATGGTTTCAGTGTGGACAGTGATGGAGAAGCCAATGTGAGGATACAGAGTGGTGAGCAGAGACCAATCAGGAGGGACCTTTTGGGCCTTGAAAACTACAAATTAGGCAGTCAGCAGGAAGCAGTGAGAATAATTAAAGCAAGTCCTACCAGCTTCACTTTTTTGTACACCATAAAGTCTTACAGGAAACACAACTGGAAAGACTAAAAACCTTCCCTAATGTAGAGTACGGGTGCTGGATTGTTTTCCTGTATTTTCAGGCTGTAATAACCAAATGCTACAAACTGAGTGAATTATAGAAAAGTAAATTTCCTTCTAACATCTCATGAGACCAAAGGGCACTGGACAGTCAGCATCTGCTCCTTCCTAGACAGCCATGTGCCGTTCAGACCACACATGGTGGGAGGGATGGGGGCATCCCTGTGGTGCCTCTAATGAGAGTATGAACTCCAGCATGGGGACTTTGTCCTCTTGACCTAATTCAGTGCAATCACCTTGGAGGTTAGGGTTACACGAGTTTCAGGGGATCCAACATTCAGGTCATAGCACTTCATGTCTTTGCTTTAAAGGTGTGTCCTGAAGCCAGATATGTTTGGCTCAAGGCCATAGTCAGCACTCAGAAGGCAGAGGCAAGAGGCTGTTTATGAGTTTGAGGCCGTCCCGGGCTACACAGTGAGTTGTGAGCCATTCTGGACCACAGAATGAGAGACGCGGTGTCATAAAAGCCGAAGGGAAAGTAGTGAGGAGAGGAGAGGTATTCTGTGAGTATATGTAGTGTGTGTTCCTCCTTCACAACGTCATTTGCGCTGATTTGATAAAGGAAGAGAACGACTTATTCTACTAAATAGAAAACTCAAGGGGAAACAAACGACAAAATATCTGGCCATCCCTCTGTACTTTATTAAAGTTTCTGACGTCCATATACTGTACACACCCTGTCTTTAGCTCTGTTAGCCTGTTTTGTTTTAATGTCTTCTAGTGTCCTTTTGACATACCAGGACATACCATGCCATGGTATTTAAGTCTAATTATGGAATTTAAGTCTCTCAAGGGCCGGTAGCTGCATGTTTTCTAAATCGATGGAGGCACCCATGGGACACAGAGGGTATTTAATAAACAGCTGAATGAATTAAATGAGCAGACGAGTGCCAAGCGTGCGGCGTTATGTAGAGACTTATAATTTTTAAAATGACATACGACAAGTTGAAAGGACAAGGTAGAAGTCAGGGGTAAAGCTTAGAATGTGTGAGGCCCCGATTTAAATGCAAAAAAAAAAAAAGACAGAAAAAAGAAAAGTTACAAATCAGGAAACAGAAACATTAAGAATGCAGTTTTTCCAAGCAGAAAGCCTTCACCCCTGCTCTCTTTTACAAGGCTCCCCTGTTCGCTGGTCTCCTTGGATTGGGGTCTTAAACAAGCTTGAGCTGGAATGGCCGCACATGTTCAGAAACGCTTGTGTGTCCTGCATTCTAACTCATCAGGTCACGCGGAGCATGACTCCTGCTCTCGGAGTTTCATTTGCCACTTTTATTGGTGACGCCTCACTCCTGTCACGCCTGTGGGCTCAAGCAAGGAGGACACATCCTAGTCTGCCATTACTGTACGTTTCTAAAGGCGATCATAAAACTAGACAAATGCTGCCTTTCGCTTGTCCTTCGCTTCCCTCGTGTCACAGCTCCGGCCTGAGATGCAGCCCCGTTTGCACGGTAAAGGTGGCAGCTCCTGAGTATTTAATGAAGGAGAAAAACTTGTTATATCTACATTCCTTTTTGGGAGTCCAGACTACCTTAATGTTTTAAGATTTATTTTAGTGTGTGTGTGTGTGTGTGTGTGTGTGTGCATGTGCACACATGTACTTATCTATGTTTGCACCCTGCAGGTCTGCAGTTGCCCCTGGAGACTAGGAGAGGGTGTCAGATTTCTTGGAACAGGAGTTATAGACAACTGTGAGCCACCTGGTGTGGGTGTTGAGACCCATGGTTCTTTCACAAGGACAAGTGCATTAACAGCTGAACTGTCGTCTCTGAAGCCCCTAGACTAAATTCAAGCAAAAATTGCAACCTGGTGGCCCACAAGCCACACCTGGCCAGCACAGAAGAGAACATATTTTGTCTACGAGCTTCAAAATGTGCTTGAATTAACTTATTGCCAACACGTGAAGAGCAAGAGGCTTTTCATCCCGACAATGATATCAACTTCCGCTGAAACATTCGGCGACAACAGGCAGGCATTTCTACAGGGTATTCCCTCACAGGATCTAACGTGAGCTGCCTGTTCGATCAGGCAGGAGGTCCCCAGTTCTAGCATCTCCATTTCCCCGTTGTCCACCATGCATGCCCTGGCTGGGGCAGTGTGGAAAGACCGAGTACCTTTGATTGTCCGAAAGACCCGTTCTCTTCAGGGGTGACCTCTGCTGCCAGGGTCCACAGGTCCGTCCTGAGTCTAAGCAATACTATCACTAGTCAGTGTTCTCCAGTCCCCGGGGGGCTCTAAATTTCATGCTTCACCAACCATTGGCGGCCATCCTTTATTATTTAGGTACCAACCATTTTTGTCGTTTTCAACTAAACTTGTTCTTAGAAGAGAGGATTGGCACATGTTCAGAGCAAAGGCAGGAAGACAAAAGCAAGCATCACGGGTCTCCAGGCAGGGGTGCTGCTTCTCAATGGAGGATGAGAGTTCTTAAAGTCAATCACCACAGCCAGTGGTAAACAGATGCGGAGCATGGAAATCCTTCCTGAGGCTCCTATGGAGGTGGTGGTGGTGGGGGTCCTACATCATCCCTTTACTCTCATGTGCCTGGAGGAGAGCAACTTCCAGCTTTCTTGGCCTCAGGACTAGCTTCACGAACTGTAAGCTGGAACCAATACTGCATTAGTTTGATCTGGATCCATTTTTTTTTTAATTTTTTTATTTTTTTTGGTTTTTCGAGACAGGGTTTCTCTGTAGCTTTGGAGCCTGTCCTGGAACTAGCTCTTGTAGACCAGGCTGGTCTCGAACTCACAGAGATCCGCCTGCCTCTGCTTCCCGAGTGCTGGGATTAAAGGCGAGCGCCACCACCGCCCAGCGATCTGGATCCATTTTAAAGAAGACGAGGGCCATTGGTAGTGGCCCAGAGGGTAGTGGTATCAGCTGCCAAGCCCAATAGACATGGTAGAAAGAGAGAAGAGACTCCACCAAGT
This sequence comes from Dicrostonyx torquatus, assembly GCA_028555095.1. Lineage (NCBI taxonomy): Eukaryota > Metazoa > Chordata > Mammalia > Rodentia > Cricetidae > Dicrostonyx > Dicrostonyx torquatus. Next base: position 5,936,462 of record JAQHUG010000057.1, on the reverse strand, counting down.
TGTCCTCTAATCTCCACACACAGGCCATGACATGCAACAAAAAGTAAAAGAAGACAAGAAGGTCCTCGTATACAGAAATATTGATGCTGACATGCCCTGGCAAAGTTCACTTCCTTGGGGAGGAAGAAGAAACCAGACTGTCCAGCAGCGAGAGCCAAATCTCCTCTAACCTGCCCATGAGACAGTGAAAACATTAAGGCCCAAACAATCTAGTAGACAGCTGCATTTATTTCCCTTGGACATTCTGTGACCAGCTCTGAAAATACGCCATAAGAAACTGTAATAAAAGTTGCTAACTTGGCTTGCCCCAGTTTTCTGTGTCTTAAAACAGATGCATCATTTAAGAGTAGGTTTACCTCTTCACACAAGCCATCCAGCCATCTGAGATACAATGACTATGCCCTGGGGCTCGGTAAGATGCCGGTGTTGAGATATTTCATTTGTATTTTAATAACTAAAGCTTGCCTGAAGACCAGAGAGTAAAAGAGCCACACTAATCGGCTACACAGACCAGGCAGTGGTGACACACACCTTTAACCCCAGTAGCCACACCAGTTTGCCATAGAAACGAGGCAGTGGTGGTGCTCGCCTTTAAATCCAGCCCTAGAGAGGAATGTAAGATGGGAGGAGACAGGTTTCAGTCCCAATCTCATTCTGAGGATTCCTGGAGGCAGGATCACCATTTTTTGCGGGGGCTGAGATAGTGGCTGGCTGCTTTGCTTTTCTGGTCTTCAGGTTGAACCCCAATATCTGTCTCTGGGTTTTTATGAATCATACTACATGCTGGAACCCTTTGTTCCTGCCTGCATAGAGTCATGGTAAATGTGCGAAGAAACCATACACCTTGAACTTTGATCTTTCTTCTGCAAATGGAGTTAATTCACACATAATCAATTAAACAAAATTTATACATAATCTACTATCATTCTGAGCCCCTATGATACCTTTTACAAATTAAATAAGAGCAGACGCTCCTCTTGGTAGATGCAATCTCTACCAGGGACCTCAGGTTGGGGGGCAGAATTTTGGCTGAGTTTCTTTCACAAACAGCCTTGGCTTAGGAGCTTTATAAAGAGTCACCATAAATACTCATGCACAGAAATAATTCTCAAAAGGTCCACTGCAATGGAAAGAAGGGGATAATAGAAAACTTCTAAGTCGAAGCCTACATGGAGGGGAAGAAACAGGGCAGGGAAACACAGGGTCTGTCTAGGAATGGCACAGGCTTCAGTACTGCTCAGATGTATTAACATATTAACACAAATGTAAGGAGTACATGGTAAGTCTTTAATTGTGGAATGGGGCCACGATGTGGAAGGCACTGCAGGCCAAGATGAAAATTCTGCTTTTAACTCATTGGTTCTCTTTCAAGCAGTAATGATCATTCCAGGAAGCAGCTCACAGTCAGAAGCACTCTTGTGTGTTTTGCTAAGCACATGTTGTCTCATGAGAGAGGCCTACGAAGGATGGACTGGTGCTGCCTTCCACTTTGCAAACTGGAAACTGAAGTTTGAGGAGTCAGAGTCTCTATGGCTAACTAGGTTACTAATGGGCGTGTAAGAGTCAAGTCCCTTGGTGACTCCAGAGTCCTTAGCTGAAATGTACTCACTCAAGAGTTCAGGGCCATGCTTCAGCGATAGTAAAAGTGAAGGGAAATGGAGAAAATGGAGAGACAAGCAAAGCAGGGGTATCTTTCTTTTTCCTTTTTTTTTTTTTTTTGGAGTGATCATGGCCTGAAGAGGCAGATGTGATGTTTCAGAGGAAGAATGAGTCACAGTGAGAAACAAATCAGCTGATCAGGAAAGCGAAGTGTTGGATAGAGAAGGACACTCTAACATACACATAAGCAACAAAATTATTTAAAAACTCATTAATTAATTAATCAAAAGTGGACGCTCCCCTTGGAGGACACAAGCTGTACCAGGGAGCTCAGTCTAGGGGACAGAGTTCAGGTTGAATTTCTTCCCCCAAACAGTCTCGGTCCGCTGCCTTTGTACGAGTTCACAACATATACACTACTTAAGTTCTAAAGATATTGGGGTTCCCGGGAGAGAGAGGTGAATGCAATCACCTGAAAAGGTGTTCAGAGGAAGACAGATGGGAAACCCAGGTCCTGCATGCTGGGATCCATCTCAAAGATGGGAGTCATACAGCCACACATGGCATAGCAAAACAAAAAGCAAACAAAAACAAAAACAAAAAAAGGCATAATAATGTAATAGGGTCTAAGCTGCTTGTTTATCTCTGACCACTTTAAATGAACACAGCTTTTTTAAAATGATTTATTTGGGTCTATGTCATCAGCAGCTAAACATATGTCTTCTTTTGATCTTATATTACATACGCTTTCACTTAATAAAGGAAAAAGTTGATTTTTTTATTATCTTGTGGTCTCTTAAATCCATAGCTTAAAGGAGCAAGAATGAGGACTGTTGGACCTTCCAATTCAGTTCTGAGAGTCCATGTGTGCAATGGAGATTTTGTTCTCTCTTAAGAAGGTGAATAAAGTGATATAAAGCAACTTTATACCAAATTCCTTCAAGTTTGGGCAAGGAGAATTTTTTAAAAACTTTGGTTGCTTACGTGTATCGGGGTTTTGCCTGTACGTATGCCTGTGTGTGCAGAGGTCGGAAGAGAGCACTCAGATCTCCAGGACCTGGAGTTCCAGACGGTTGTGAGCTTCCATGTGAATGCTGGAAGTCAAACTCAGGTCCTCTGGAAGAGCAGTCAGTGCTCTATTGGGTGAGCCATCTCGGCCACCCCAAGACAAATATTTTTAACTGAAGAAGAGAAATTCGAAACATTTCAAAGCACACTATTGCAAGGAATAAGGTTCAGATACAAAGCAATTTCCCACTTAGGAAAAAAATGTAACAAAAGAACTCTACTGCTGGGCTGGAGAGATGGCTCAGAGGTTAAGAGCAGTGGCTGCTCTTCCAGAGGTCCTGAGTTCAATTCCCAGCAACCACATGGTGGCTCACAGCCATCTGTAATGAGATTTGGTGCCCTCTTCTGGCATGCAAGCATACATGGAAGGAATGTTGTATACTTAATAAGTAAATAAATCTTTAAAAAAAAAAAAAAGAACTCTACTGCTAAGTACATGATGTGAAGTCTAGACTTTGCAAAGACCAGGCTAATGACATGGTGATTTAAATAGCCACAAGTTCAATGTCACCGGCTATGGGTTACATTAGGAAGAAAAACTGGTATCTCAACACGAACGGTAGGTAGGGCATGACACACCATTAAGGGAGGTTATTTATTATTATTCTATCATCGGATATTTTTCATAGTTAGTGCCCAGTGCTGGGGTCACTTAGAGGGACAATGAGAAGAGCCAGAGGTCATCAAATACGAACTAGGCTGCAGGCTCTGGAGAGGGGTCTCTAGGGGGTTAGGGAAGGTTAGTGGGGTTAAGTTACCAACTCTTGGTTGACACTGCTTTTCTCAACGTGTAGTGTGAGTGTCTTATATCATCCATTAGGTCACTCCTCTAGTTAAATGTCCTTCAGTGGCTTCCTTCCTCTTGTCATTTGTAATAAAACCCAAACTTCTTTCCCAGATTTCAGCCATCCTCCATGCCGCCGCCTCTCCTTTTTAGGGGATGGGAGGTGAGATGGAGTCTGCTGTATTCCAAGATGGTGTCCACTGTAGATCCTCCTGCCTCTTCACCCAAATGCTGGGATTACAGGTCTGTAGCACCGTGCCTGGCTTCTCATGCTTGCTTCTCTAATAATTCAAGACATGTCTCTTCTGTTTTCCCATCCTTGGTAAACCAAACTCACTTTGGTGGTGGTGGTGGTGGCAGGGAGGAGGGGACTTTGTATAATTATTCAGCCACAGATAAGGCTGCACTTCCGGGTTCTAAAGGCAGGCATGTGCGAACACGCCATCGGGCACAAAGGGCCCCGCGTGACCCACGTGCATGCATGCGTGGTTACATCCACGTAGGACTCGGCTAAACCCTTATGCACATGCTGAGTCGCCCGACATAGTCATGCCCACCTCCTGTGCGCATGTGCTAGGCAGCTATTCCCCCCCCCCCCCGAACAGTTTCCCAGGCCTGTACGCACCCCCTCTAATAAACTCCTAAGCGGGTTTGTTGGTGTTCCCTGCCTCCTTCTCACTCGCGCCAGGTAATTTCACTTTGTTTTTGGTCTTCCCTGTACATTCAAAAGCATGGCATTTATTTTTCCATTTCATTGCTAGTTTCTAGTTTTCCTAGCCTGACCCTTCTCCTGCTCTCCTCACTGAGTCTTTTGAGCTCTCAAGTATCCCATAAATATGGGCTCTTGTTACACCTAATGCCCACGTGAGGATCTAATTTACATGTTGATGCACCTTCCTGTTTGCTGACCAGTTACTCACACAAACACGACCTGCTTCTGTGAGAGGGCCTGATGGTTCACTTCTGCACGTTAACGGGAATTCAATGAACACTTTGATTTTGAATTTAATAGGGTAAGGATACGTTGATTAACTGAGACCAAGAGACTTTCAGAATTCTAATCCTAAATCTCCCTCCACCCAGGAGACTTGAGTTCCTCTTTAGTGAGACTCTGTAAACAGCTTTAGGGATGTGCGGAGGAAAACTAGGTCTCCAGCAGCAGGGGGCAGCACGGCCTTGGAACAAAGGCAGCTGCCAGTCTAAGGCCGAGTGCCCTCTTCCCATTAAATGGGTAACAGTATTTACATTTTGTATTAAGTCGTTATCTTTTGTGAGATAAACAAAGAAA
>JAQHUG010000057.1:5907743-5930468 GCA_028555095.1 Dicrostonyx torquatus | reverse complement strand
TAGATATATAAGTATTTATACATTATTTTATATCTGTATATATATGAGTTAGCCATGATAAGCTAAATATGAACAGATCACCCAAAGGAAGTTCTTTACTTCCAACCATTATCACCTACCAGAGAAGGACTCAGCCATGGATAAGCTTAATGGAGGCCGGAGTCTCAGTAGTTGACCCTGAAGCAATACCTGGTTGCAGGAAGAACCATAAACTAAGATTACCTGAGCACCACCCAAGAACAGACCATCCAAAGGAAATGCCTAACGTTCCAACCTCTGTAGATAGGACCACCTGCCAGCACACACTCACCAGGACACCCCTAGACAAATGTCAGCCAATCAGGGGTCCTGAACCTCAGAAACCCCTCACCCCCACCTGTACTACTATAAAAACCCAACTCTAACTGAGCTCGGGGCTCTCTGTTTATTCCAAGATGTTGGACATGCAGAGAAACCGAGTTTGCAAACTTGAATAAAATAAAGGCTCTTTGCTTTTACATATGGGACTCGGACTCCTTGTTGGCTTTTGGGGGACTTCACGGATTTGAGCATAACAACATGTACACACATACCTGCCACAGTTAAAATCAGAGAAGACATTATAACAGACCAATAACTCCTACTGAAACAGAAGCAGCAATTTCGAAATCTACCAGACATTCAAAGAAGAATTAATGACAAAGCTCCTAAAATTCTTCTGCAAAATAGAAACTAAAGGAACATTTCCTAATTCTTTTTACAAGGACATCATTACCCCTGACACCACACAGAGACCCACAAGAAAAAGAAAACTGTAGACCAGTACTCCTTATGAACCTAGATGCAAAAGTTCTCAGTCACCAATCTATGGCTCCTCCTTTAGTGAATTTATCCATATTTTATTGTCACCTGCATGTTACAGCCTCAAAAACTAATATTTCTACTGTAGACCTTCCATTGAATTCTAGATTCAAAGTCCCAGCAGCCTTATCCTATTTCAAGTTGTTCAGTCTACTTTTAAAACACACAAAATGTGCCCACCCATCACGTTTTCTGAAGTCCACTGATCAGTGAGTCACAGCAAACTCCTAACCATGGCCTATTGTCTTTGGTTTAACAATGTATTCTACACATCCCAGCTAGGACCAAGCTTTCAGTGTGGGAGGCAGATCATGTCAGTTCTTTGCTGAGAGTCATGAATAACCATTCGTTTCCCTTAGAGTAAGGGCTGTATCACGAAACTCAAAGGAACCGCTTGCAATACGCATACAGTCAGGCCCCTATTATCTATCTGCAGTCGCCCCAAGTCGTCCTCTCCATGACCACTTCATTCTGAGTCGCACTTGCCTAGTTGCAAACTCTAGTCCCAGGGCACCGCTCTCCATCCCCATCCGATTCCATTTTCCCAGTATCTGCTAACTCCCCTGTCTCTCTAAATCTCCGCTTACCTTTGCCATCTTCCCAGCATGGCTTTCTCTATCCTATCGAGGAAAACTGGGGTGTATTCCTGGCCCCAGCATTCTCGTCTCCTTTACCTGCCTTGAGACGTCTTACTTCATGGCATTAATCACTGAACGTACTGACGGGTCTGTGTGTTTATTCTTTCTTTCTCTCTTCTATCTCCAATTATTATTTTTTCTACCTTCTGCTGATGTGTTTGCTCTATGAAAAATTCGCTTGGTTTCCTAAACAGTGGGTGAAATGGTGGATCATAACATTTTAAATAGAACACCACAGTGCAAATTTGATCAGAGTAACATGCATATATCTTATAAAACATATTAGATAGAATGTCTTGAGTTTATAGCAAGAGAAAATTAGGGAACATGTGATATGCAAGGTTACAGCAAGATAAGTGGGTTTAAATAGTTCCACTAAAATGTGGGACCTGCTTTACTAACTTGTAATTTCAGTAGAATTTTCTAAATGTGATATTGAGAAGCCCTATTCGACCACTTAGGAGTCCAAGCTTTGACTCCAGCTCCTACAGATTACTGGAAGTGTTGACAAAAATCCCCTCATCTGAATGAGTAACTATTTTATTTTTTCATACACTTTTATTAATTAATCCTGTTATTTGACAGTCTCCTACATAAGTTTAATGTCTTCTTACGGTTGCTCCTTCTGCCCTTTCATATTTCCCTCCTTGCCTGGCCAACACCCCTCCCACTGGTCCTTTCTGCCGATTTGGTTTTGTTTTGTGTCTCATTCCGTTTAACCAGAGCCATTTCTGTAAAAACTCAACTGAGACCATGAAAAAATTTTAATCTCAAGAATATCAACTATGTAAGTACAGAAATGATGAAAAATTAGTACTGTTCAAGTGTGGCTTGGGGGTCCAAAGGGCTTTCCCTTTGTATACTAATTATACATAGTAAGGGTTTTATTTCATTATATACTCCAAAGTCCCAAGATGTCCTTAGATCACATTTATCCTATTAATCTGTGTTCTCTTCTCCCCTCTCCCTTTTATTCCATGCCTCGTAAAAATATGATTATTCAATAAGGCTTTATTTCTTTGTCAGCTTAGTATCATGTTTAGTTCCTTTATGTTTATGGTATTTTTATCTAGCGTTATATTTGTTCCTTTATTTCTTTATGAGCTTAGCTTTATGGTTAGTTTCTTTAAGAACTAAAGAAAATTGCCAGTTATTCTGAACACATTATGTTAGCTACCAACTTTTTATTCTTAGTTTTGGCTTTTAAAGACTGTGTAATCTTGGCCGTCCTGGAAATCACTTTGTAGACCAGGCTCGTCTGGAACTCACAGAGATCTGCCTGCTTCTGCCTCCAGGGTGCTGGAATTAAAGGTGTGTGCACCGCCACAGTCTGGCTCCTGCTTCCTTTTTCACAGCCATCACAGACCACCTCTTTGATCTCTTCATGATGCTCTGCTCAGACTTGGAAAGCTGGGATCTGGGGTTATTAGGATGGTCCTGCGGATGAAACCCTTCACTTCTGGCAGAGCCCTTGTTCCCTAAATTCCTTACGTTTTTCTCTCTTGTTTTATTATATTGGTGGAACACTCAATATTATGACCATGAGGGAGTATTTTTAAATTACATATCTGAAACTGGTTAGGTTCTTCTTGACATTTGATTCACAATGTTAGTAGCATGCTTGCTAAGAGCTAATTTCCCATTCCGATTCAGAGGCATGCTTCATTATTTCAAGCTTCCAGCACTGCTATAGAAAAGCATTGCTGGGATGATTATCCATCCATTAAAATATGCCTTTATAAAAACTGAAGATCTGGTCTTTAGCACCGATATTCTGATGCTTCATGATAATATGCCTGGGTGAATCTGCTTTAGCCATGATTCTTGATGCTGGGCTTTTAGAATTTGGAATCACGCGTCCTTCAGCTCTGCACAGCTTCTCTTGTTTTATTTCTGTGATGTTTCAGGGTTCCCTCTTCTGGTATTTCTTTAGGAAGCTTTTCTGTGAATGATGAACTTTGGTACCTGGTCCTCACATTTCCTTATTTTTATCTCTGGCTTTCAATGCCTCTATCATTTTGTCCTAGCTTAAAAAAAAAATCTATCAACACCCAAACCGTGTTTGCTGTGTTTTTAATTTCTGCAATTACAGACTTAATTTCTTAGAGTTTTTTTTTTCTGTTTGTTATTGAACATGACTTTGTGCCTTACCCTATTCTGGTTTTACACCTACAATGTAGTTCATTCTTTTGAGGCTGTTAAGAATGCCTTTTTAAAAAAAATACAGATTTTCTTGCCTTTTGCATATTTCTGTTACTTCAAGGCTTTTTATTATGTTCTTAGCTTTGTTAGTGTTCTCATACCAGATGCCTCCTTTCCTGAGTGGCTTTCCTATTCAGGAGGAAACCAAATGAGTATCATTATATGGACCATACTCATACTTAGTACCAGTATAAAGGTATTTTTCAGAACACCAGAATTCAAGATGATGGGTCCCTCTGTATTGGGAGGTGAGCAGGTGCTGAGAGGAGAAAGATTATGAGAGGTACCAGAGGCCATTAATTATTTTTGCTAAGCTTAAGTTTTTTTTATATTTATTTACTTATTATGTATACAATATTCTGTCTGTGTGGATGTCTGCAGGCCAGAAGAGGGCACCAGACCTCATTACGGATGGTTGTGAGCCACCATGTGGTTGCCGGGAATTGAACTCAAGACCTTTGGAAGAGCAGGCAATGCTCTTAACCACTGAGCCATCTCTCCAGCCCCTAAGCTTAAGTTCTTAAGCTGGTTGTTGGCTATTCATTTTATTTATATGCTTTGACATTATTTAACTAATCCATTACAACTACACCAAATGAAGGAGTAGGCCAATAACGTTGCTGCTGACTGTCGTATTTACAGTGAATGTTTTGGTAACTTGCTGTGAAGGAGATTTGTAAATATCAATAAGGTTTTTTTTTGTTTTTTTTTTTTTTAAAGAAAGATGTTTAAGGTCCAGATTTATTGTGAAAGTCTCAAAAAGAACTTTTTTTTAGCTCTCCACCACGAAGTTAATCTTTCTCAGTTTTTCCTATCAGCCTTAGATTTCTTGGTTTTGCTGTTCCACTTCATTATTTTGCTGGCAGGGGTCTCCTTCTAAGTTTAGTCTTTCTGGCCTCTGTCTGCTACAGACGAATCCCTTCACTGTCAGCTACTGAAAAGCGAGGACTCTTTTCTTCTTAAAGAAGAGAAAGAATGGCGGCCCATTGACTCTTGTTGTCCATAAGAGTCTTCTCAGCCTCACTTCACTCAGGAGGCTGTGTGAATATTTAACAGAGCCTCCCCCTTTTTTAAAGTGACCCAGAAATTGGTCACCATTGCTGACAGACCAATGCCCTGAGCATCCCCTCAGATTCTCAGAGAGAGGACTCTTACTGGTGGCATTTTATTTGCCTGCTTTGCCTGAATATCTCCCCAGTCCTGACCTCAAGATGCTTGAAATACTGTGGAGAATCTAATTCATGCACCTTGTACATGTAAGTGCTTAGGGGTGGTTTTGTCTATTTTATATTTACACAATCGGACATCTAGAGTGCTTATATTTTGAAGTGTCTAAATTTCAGGAGAAAATTACACTTTTTATTAGTCTTATGTTTATAGAAATTATACATTTCAACACAATTAACTTGAAGTTGTCTTTCCTTTTGGGAAAAGACACACCCTTCCAAATAAAAAAGCTAATTAATGGTTGTTGGAATACAGTTCAAAAATGTAGTTGCATGATAATTCTGAGAGCCTGTAAGGAAACAAGCGTCTTGGGACCCCAGTTTCTTCAGAACACAGAACTGTTCTCGGAATGCGTTTGTGTGCTTCTCTTCTCGGAAAAAAGTGTGTCCATGCCCACCACTAGGTGTGGTGGATAGGAGTGAGCTCACTTCAGCTGTGGCTATCATGTGCCTCGACGGAAAAACATGGTTTTGCCACGTGTGCCCTGCCCTTGTGATTGAAGGCCTCACTCACGTGATTCTTCTTACCCCCACCCCACCCCCATTATAAGTTATCTGATGCTCTGAATAAAGCTGGCTATTGCAGGAGACTGTAGGCCTCACTTCTAGGCCCTGCACTTCCAGGTTCACCTGACAGCTAGAGCGGTAAACGAATGGGAAGCATTTTAAATACAGAAATAGGGAAATAGATCGTTGCCCTACTTTTGAACAGAAACTGTAGACGGAACGACAAACTTAACTGCATCTTAAATGGGATGTTAAGAGCCTTCACGTGGTCTGATGTTGCTACCATACCCCTCAAGTATTTAAGCTCGTTGATGGGAAGACGCTGGTATAGAATCCCTTTGGAGAAAGTGGTCAGTGTTTCTGTCCCCATCCCTGTAAGGGTTCGGGCTAAATCAAGTACTCTCATAAAAGGGCGTGAACCTTCTTCCAGGTGACTACGGAGGGCTTGCCCACCAGCTGACCGAGGGTCTAGACTGAGTTTTGAGCTGCTCCTCCACTGGGCAGCTGTAACGCAGTATTCTGGAAGTCAGACGCACGGTCGATGACTACAAGGAAACGATTTATGATTTTGCTTCGTTTTGTTTTAAACAGGGATACCCTAACTAGAGTTCCAGGCGGTTGTAAGTCACCTTGTGAGTTCTGGGCATCAAACTGGGTATTTTTTAAGCAACGAGCCATGCCTCCAGCCCCACGTTACTGTGTCGGTGATCGCTGGAACCACCACACTGCTGTGCATCTCAGGTTTAGCTTGCTCTGCACCAGCTGTGGCATTTCCCTCTAAGTTTATTATTAACCATCCCTCGTCCTCTCGATCAGGAATTCGCCTCCAACACCAGCGAAGGCTGGCTTAAAATGTTTTAAAATGGAGACTGGTGAAGTAGCTTAGGCGGTGGCGGTGTTTCTCTCTGAGCCCAAAGACCCGAGTTCATCCTCCAGGCGAGAGGAGTGAACTGATCCCATGCAGCTGTTGGGTGCCCAATACTCATGCATTTGCGTGTGCGCAGATACACCAGCCCAATAAATAAATGGAAGGGAAGATGCCTGCTTTTCTTTTGTGGTCTCCATTGCTGAGTAACACCCCCCAGCAGAAAAGTAGGAAAGGGGAAGACAGAGCGTGTTACTTGACATGTCTGCTCACTAGAGCACAACTTCTGGGGGAAGAAATACTACGTTACTACTGCAGAACAAGGGCATTCATAATAGCTTATTATTAACTAGGACTTACGTCCATGCGTATTATCTTATTAAACCAAAAGGTTTTTATGCTTTCAGGTGAGCTCTAAAATTGATCATTACTGATCTCTTTCTATATGTCTGGCAATTAAAAACCTACCTATGGGCCCGCTTTCTTGGCTTAACTTTTTTGAGACAGCAACTCATATGGCTGAAGATGACTTTGAACTTTGTTTTGCCTCCACCTCCCAAATCCATGTCTCATTTTTGTGGAGCGAGAGATCCAACCTAGGGCTTCAGGCATGTTAGACAAACACTCTATAAGGAGCTAAATCACCAACCCAAATCTCCTTACCTTGACGTGTCTTTGAAATAACCTAGGGCTTCAGGCATGTTAGACAAACACTCTATAAGGAGCTAAATCACCAACCCAAATCTCCTTACCTTGATGTGTCTTTGAAATTATCTGATAGCTTTAGAAAATTTCATAGTCAATGGCCGTAGAGTGCTAAAACTTATGACATTTTAATAGAATAAATTCTTAATACCATATCAGTATTCACAAAGTAAATAAGGATGATAACACATGCACTATTATTTAAAATTATTCACTTGCATATTTAGAATGAAAGGTATTTGATCCTTTAGGTTCATACTCATAAAATGGGAGGTAGAAATAAAAAACAAATAATATGAATATAAATAAGAGGCTTTAAAGATTTTTAAAATTCATATCACAGAACCAAAATATTATATAATACTGATTGATATAAAACTTTTTCTTTAGAGGTAATCAATTTCTGATTTTCATAGAAGAACATACAATATACAAATATATATATATATATATATATATATATCCAAATTTGCTGTTTGCACACTATCCTACTATCTAGTTAATAGCTAAGATTCATTATTAGGTCTTAACTTTTTCTAACAAATGATTTTCAATCAAATGAAAAGATTTTTTTTTTTTAAAAGACAGGACAAGATTTTAGAAACTCACTTTGCGGCTTCATGGCTGTTGGCCATATTTCCTCCGACTCCAGCCTTCCATGACTGTAGCTCGTTGCACTGTGTTTTAGATCGTCTTGCTATCGTATTGAGTTCATTTCCTTCCTGAAATCTAAACCTGCAAGTCCAGGGCATCTTCGGAATACCCAGTTTTCTCTCCATCATTAGAGGACGGTTGAAGTAAGAGGTTTGTGCCCTTCTAGTCCCCCTCTGCCTAACATCAAGAAGCTCTTGATTCTGAGTAAGACAGTAATGGCCCAAAGCCCAAGGACACAATAGCTGTTTTAGGTTCAGAAGGACAAGTTATTCATTTACTTAAGGAATGTCCAAGGGTAATATTTAGCTTCTATAGTTAAACGCATTGGTGGGGCTGGAATCCTGTACCTGTTTGACACCCGTCATTCCTTGTGAAATACTAGCTTAAGCCGTACTGTGATTTCTGGCATCCAAATATATTGTTACATCAAAGTGATATTAAATAAAAAAATAAAGTGCTTCACAGATAATAATAAGTACCACTGAAGATATGGAGCCACCGAAGGCTATTAGTGAAAATGTAAGCTGTGTCAGAGGGGAACGTGATGTGGAAGCTTATGGGATTTCTCAGATCAAGAGCTGAATGGCTATAGCATCTGTCAATCCCACAAATGGGAGTATAGTCAAGTCCTGGGAGCCGGATGTCAAGCAGACTCCTCGTAGCTACACAGCAAGCAGCACTGCCCAGGGTGGCCAAGAGGTCTAATCCATCCAAGCATTCACAATGACCAGATGAACAAAGACATTGCGGAATAGACACAGGAAACACAGGCATATTACTATCCCTAAACAGGAAGGAAGCCTTATTTTTTAAGTGCATTGATGGTTTGACCATATGTATGTCTGAGTGAGGGTGTTAGATTCCTGGAACAGGCATTATAGACAGTTGTGAACTGCCATGTGGGTGCTGGGGATTGAACCCAGGTCCTCTGGAAGAACAGTCAGTGCTCTTAACTGCAGAGCCATCTCTCCTCTCCAGCCCCAGGGATGAAGCCTTATGACATGCTAAAGAATTCATAAACTATTGTCCTAAGTCAGTGGTTCTCAAGCTTCCTAAAATGTGGGGTTACAACATAGAGGTTGAGAACCACAGTTCTAAGTGAAATAAGAAAGGCAGTCACAGAAAGAAAAACACTATAAAATCCTACATTATAAAGTTTATAGTTTATACAGTACTCAGATTCATAGAAACAAAAGTAGACTAGTGGCTGCCAGGGTTTGAGAAAAGAAGAAAAAGAGAGAGAGAGAAAGAGAGGGAGGGAGGGAGGGAGAGAGAGAGAGAGAGAGAGAGAGAGAGAGAGAGAGAGAGAGATATGATTTAATAGCATACAGTTTAGGGTTGCAAAACTAAAATTCTGGGCAACTATTTCACAACAGTGAGAATATATTTAACTGCACACTTAAAACGACTAAGAGGATGAAGAGCAAAAATGTGATTTCAAAGACTAATTATTTTAATATCTATTTTATTATTGTCTATTTGATTCATTTAAAATATTATTTGGTAAGCCAAGAGGCATAGACTCAGGTCAGTGGCTGGTTATAGGTTAAGTTTCCCAGACTAAATCATGACTAAAGATCGGATGTTGTTAGCTACAGATGGAGACCCATTGGAATCCCTGTGAGCCCCGGGGTGGTGTCAGCATCCTGGTGGCTGCCCTGAGACCACTGAAAATTTTGTGAGTTTGTTTGGGAATTGCTATTGCTCCATGCTTCACTGAGCGGCAGGGCTGATCTGATCATGAAAGATGAATTATATAAAGCAAAGCAGATGCAGTTTTGTGATTTCAAATATGGGGCTAGACCTCAACCTGAGAATAATCCTTGTGCCTCTTCACACACCCCCACCCCTAGTAAAATTGTAACTCTGGGCAAGTGACTGAACCATTCAAAGCCTTTGTTTTCTTTCTCACTTCTGCCTGGAGAATGAGTTACTACCCAGAGCATCCTCAGAAACAGTGTGTCAAGGAGCTGTGTAATGCTTACCACAGTCTTGGCATGGACACACAGTGAGTCTCTGTTACCCTTAACAATAGCTTGTTTTTCAAAAGGGATGACTTAGGCTAAGAGATTTCTGACTGGGAAAACAAAATTATCCTGGTTCTATAGTCCATCAAGCCATGTTTTATGATTACCTGGATTGTGTGGCTTGTGTGGCTTATTTGGGTCCTTCAACTATTTTATTTTTGTGCTGTTCTCTTTAAGCCCAGTGACACACTGATTAGTGACTGAAGCTTTGTCAACGTTGTGTGATATTGCAATGAACCAGAGATCCTGAATAAAGGCATGAAGTGGGCCAAGGCAGTTAGCTATGTTTTTGTGTGGCACTGGGCACACTGTGTGAGCTTATATCTTTATCTTTAGGTCAGTTTCTTCATATGGAGAATTCAACTAATATTTATTAGACCACTGAATGGGAGCTTTCTGGTTACTTTTATGTATTTAAATTTATTTATTATTTATTTATTTAGTTTCTTGGGTTCAGATTTCCAAAGTGCAAAATCAGTAAGACTGTATCTTCCAGCAACTTGGCAGTGGGCTTGCTGTTCTAATACTTTTGGAAACTGCATCTTTGGATTCCCACAATCTTTGGATCTGTTGAACAGAACCTCAGGTTCTGAGCTATCCTGTCAATGGTGATGCCCGCCCCCCATTCTTCTGCTTAAGGAAGTAGGTCCAGCAAAAATGGAGCCGCTGCAGCTATGTAAGGGAAGCTAAGTCTATTGCGCAGTGTTCTCTCTGCCAGAGAAGCCAGAGAGTGACCACTGGCACAGGCCACCCAGCGGTAACAGTTAAGCAGAATTTTCAAATGCTACCCTTAAGAGTTAGTTAAAAACAGCAAACATTTAAGTTCTTTGATGTGCTGGCTATTTCTTAAGAAATTTACACGAGTTATTTAACATGATAGGATACCCTAGAGGCCTATATGTTTTTCTTATGTCGCAGTGAATAAAGAATGGCAGAGAGGTTTAAACAAACGTTGCTGAGGGCTCGCACAGCTAGGCTAGTAAGCACAGTTGACATTTAAGCTCAGGTCATCGGAGTCCACAAACAGCAAGTTTGTAAGGAGGCTTTCCCACATCCTCCCCCGCACCCCCCGGATGACAAGGCATGCAGAAATGGCACTATTTTTCTCTGGCTCTGCCCAGACTTTGCTGTAAGTTTGCTTAGCCACAGGCTTTTTTTTTTTTTTTTTACTTTGGCAGGCCGGGGAAGCTAAGCCATGGCTAGTCCAGGACTTCAGGTAAGAAGAAAAGACAGAGGGGAGAGGCAGATGTTGGAATAAATCCAAGGAGCTCCATGCCAAGGAATGACAAGAAGCAGTGAGCTTCATGTGGTCCGTGTGTGACCACGCACGGCCATAAATACAGTGACGTGGCCCAAGTCTCACAGTAGACCAGCAATGAGACCCGGGCGAGGTCCGAGTCAACTTAAAGACCCCACAGTCAAAACAGACATGGCGACAACTATTCACTGCCGCTCTACGGATCTCGGTATTTCTGCTCTAGGAACGCGTGCTGGATCAGTCAGTGTGGCCAGCGCACAGAATGAAACAGAATGAAGGACGGCTTAGGTCTAAATTGATAGTCTGAGCGATCACGGTGCCAACTGCAGGAAGAAGAAACAGAGAGCACGGAGCTCAGAGAACTGTGCCTCCACAGGGCTGCAGTTAAATATAAAACACGCGGTTAAGATGCAATATTTGAACATAGACCAAATGATTATCCAGTGTTAATCTGAAATTAAATCGATCTGGTTATACTGTTTTTTTTTTTTTTTTTTTTTTTTTGATTTTCGAGAGCGGGTTTTCCGGGGTTTTATTTAGTAAGCGTTCCGACCTCCTATGTCTGCCGGGGCCTGAAAAGGCCCCACCAGATGATGAAGTTGCCAAAGAGGATGTCACAATAACCTGATTCTGCAAATCTGATTCAGCGGCTGCTTCTAGAAGTAACCTTAGTTGCCTATGTACGGAGGGTAGCTGGAAAGCCACAGGAAACCAACAGAAATGAGGGAGCCCGATCTGGGTCAGCCGTGAGAATTTCCTCTGGCGCCCCCTGTTGGCAGAAGCAAGCATGTCCGGAAAGACCTGAAACTGGTACCACAGAACTTCGGAGAAAAAGAACAAAACATTGGTTCAGTTCTGAAACAGTCATTTAAACACCACGGCATGTGCAACCATGTTCAATACAATTTATCTAAATATCAAGGTAAAGTGATACACACGTATGAAAACATTTTATTAAACCCCATTTTTTGTCTGCTAGCTGCAAAAAGGTTAATGAAAGGAAGTATGAAATAATAATAATAATAATGAAAGTTAATTGGAAAATTTGGAGATCCATTGTAAGTTTTATTAAAGGATATAGTTTATAAGGATAATAATTTTTTAAAAAACACTGTGAAATTTTCTACATAAATACATTTAAAAGTTACTTTTCCAAAATACAAAAAAATCAAGTAAAGACATGCTACAAAAATAATTTGTATACATACGTGTCTCTTACATGTAGAACGAGTGCACAGGAAAAAATGGCGGGCCTTCATGCCTAAAATTACTAAAGTTATTATATTGGCCTGATGTGTACGGGTTTTATTTTTATTTTTGTTTTGTTTGTTTTGGAGACAGGATTTCTCTGTGCAGCCTTGGCTGTCCTGTAACTCACTTTGCAGACCAGGCTGGCCTCGAACTCAGAGATCCGCCTGCCCCTGCCTCCGGAGTGCTGGGATTAAAGGCGTCCATCACATTGCCTGTTTTGTTTTTCCTTCAGAATAGGACCTGACGTTGCTGCCCAGGACTCTGAAGTCGCTGGGTGCAGGAGGGTGCCACCAAGTCTGGCCAGAAGTATAGTTTCCCTTGCAAAGTCTTTCCAGTGTTACCTACATGGCAAGAACACTATTTTTAAATATGTAATTTATGATGTAGGAAATTAAAATTTCCCCTCTGAGATGTCATTGTGGTTGATCAATCCCCAAGATCATTACTTTCAAAACAAATAACTTAAGAAGCACCCAACAGCCAGGCCCCGAAGCCTAGTGCTTAAATTATCATTTTTAACATCACCACTAACTACACATTTTGTATCGCTGCTGCTTTTCATTTCACATGTTATTTATAATAGATATTAATTTTGCAATCTGGAAGAAAAATATTTAAAAAGAGATTATATCTTCCCAAGAATATTGACATGAGATGTGTGATATCAATTTGGATATTTTCCTGATTAACTTGACTGACCTCATTACCATATAATTTTATGTTATTAATACACACTAGAATAATGATCTAATTTCTGAAAACTTCTGGAATAGTCTTTGTAAATAATATATTTAATTATTTTAGTTTGAATAATACACACACACACACATATATTTTAGAAAGTTCTGGCTATTAAAAATGTAAAAAAAAAATCACTACCCCAAAGAAAAATAATAGCTAATGTTCAATGCAGTTACTTGCAGTGAGTCTTTTCAAAATGTTTGTTATCAAATTTTATTTACAAAGATATAGCTAGCATTTTTCTTTAAGAGGTATTTTACATAATATTAAGACTCCTTGTAAAAATAATACATACATTTTTGTTGATATCTTTTATTAACTGAATCATAATTATACTATTATACTAAAACATAATTTTGAGAAAACAATTTCACATGAATAAGCACCCCCATCTGCCATTTGTCAATTTCTCCATTATCACCATTCATTTTTAAAGAATCGGCTGCTCCTTTCCCAGCTTGTCATTTCTACTCTGAAATGAGCTTGAAAATTATATAATCGAATGAGTTGCGATCCTATCTAAATTCGGAGTCAGTGTGATCTGAAATGAAAGGCTAACCTCTAAAACTACATTGGCTTTGGCACATTCGTGTTCTCTCAAGTAAATCAATGTACCTTCTCTCTGTGTCTCTGTTTCGTGCACACACGCACACACGCACACACGCACACACGCACGCACCAGCAAGATGGCTCAGTGGGTAGGGTAAAAGTGCCTGTCACCAAGACTGAGAACTTGAATTCAATCCTTGGAGCCTTTGACAGAAGGAGGGGATTGACTCTTACAAACTGTCCTCTGACCTCCAAACAAAGATATACCAAAATAAACAAATCTGAAAAATTATATATGTATATATCACACTCTTTTTGATTTTTTCAACCATATCCATTATCCAATTAAAAGATTAAAAACAAAAGATGTCTTCAAAATGTCAGTGTCTGATTCGTGCTTCTGCAGTTCTCAGCAGCACGACTGAGCAGGGGATTCTGTTGGTAATTTTCAGGCCATGCAGCGTCTAATAATTCTTGCTTATATTTACTTTCTGAAAGTATGAGATATATGTCAAACTTCCCTCTTTTCTAAGTGTGTATTAAAGAAAAAAAGTTGTATGTTCAATAATTAAACTCTCTCTCTCTAGCATTCTCTTTCTCTCTCTCTCTCTCTCTCTCTCTGTGTGTGTGTGTGTGTGTGTGTGCGCGCGCATATGTATCTTCATAAAATTAACACATCTGAGCTGCTATTTTGGGTGAAGCAAACTTCCCTTCCTGATGCAGCTGGGGCTTGTCCGTCCACTGAAGCCCTTAAATGAACAAAAGATCTGAGGAAAACAGAACTCCGGCGTGACTGCTCAAGCTGGGTCACCACCTCCTCCAGCATTGATACCTGGATCGAAATGTCTGCTACCTGGCTCCCAAGCCCCAACATAATATCTATGGATTAGAACTGACATCATCTATGTTGCCGGTTCTCAGACCCTTCTTACACTAATTGGAAGCATGTATTGGCTCTCTTCATTTTCCAGCTTGCAGTCTTCGGATCTCAGGATTTTGCAGCTCCCACTCCTGCACGTGTCTATCCCCTCTATTAAATGGTCTCCACACCCACGAACATGCTAAATACGTATGTACATTTTGATCCATGTTTCTGGTATAATGTGCTCTTAACACACAAAGGAGCGCTGTCAGAACTGAGCAGGGGCTGGATACTCAAAGAGCTTTGAGGTTTACACTGAAAATAAAGAGAAGGTCAATTTTGGTGATTCCTCAGATAAACGGGGGTGCTTTATGGGAAACAAGAGGAAAAGCCGCCCTTGTCACAAAGCAGCGAAAACCAGAAGGATTTACGTACTAGTGTTTTGTGGATGGCAGAGCAGGCAAGCGACCGAACCATACTTAGCACAAGTGTCTTCACGGCGAAATATTCAAGGTGTGGTTCAGAATCTTATGACTGCCTGAAGTAAAGAAATGAACAAGAACGTGGACGCTTGGAAACCTCGCCTCATCTACATCGCAAAACCCACAACGGCTTGTTCTAAAGGCAACAGCAAGTGTGTAGCCTAACCAGCGTGAGAAGGGGATTATGGGCCTAAAATCTGGCTCCAGTCACCTGTCCTAGCAGGAGTCAAGAGAACAGGTAAGAATGAACAATGGACAGCCTGCTCCTTTGCAAAGGAGGGATGGAGGCTAAGTGACATGGAGATGGGCCATCATAGTTGTATTCTAGAGAACAGGCCGTAGAGCTATTTGACCATAACTTGCGGTCTTCTTCATAAACAAAAGAGTCACCTAGGATATTATTCAAAAGTCATCGGGGTTGCACACAGGCCCAAGCAGCAAGCAGGCTGTTTCCTAACTGATTACAAAGAGTGAATTCAGCATAGAGAGATACAGGGGTGCAAACTGGTGTAGGAGGGTTCTTCTGTGTGTCTTTGCCTTCATTGGCTAATAAAGGACTGCCTGGCCTATAAGATAGGACACAGCCCTTAGGTGGGCGGAGTAGACAGAACGGAAGGCTGTGAGAGAGAAGGCAGTGTAGAGACGCCATGATTCTCCAGCCCCAGATGGACACTGGTTAGACTCATGCCGGTAAGCCACAGTCAAGTGGCGATACATATTATCAGAAATGGGTTAGTTTTAGATGTGAGAGTTAGCCAAGAAAAGGCTGGTGATAATGGGCCAGGCAGTAATTTAATTAATACAATTTTCTTGTGGTTAATTTGGGCATAAACTTGCGGCTGCAGCCGGGAGCCAGGTACAGGGAACAAAAGGGCCCGCGTTCCTCTCAGATGCCGGGAACACAGCAAACAGTCAGAGCTTTGGGATGACATTTCCATTTGCAGGGCCTAGAGGGCAGAACATGAACCCCAAAGGTCCTTCTAGTGTTTTAAGGTCTGATGGTATTTGCCCTACTAAGCCAAAGCCGCCTGGGACCTCTTCCCTCTTTTGTATCTCTCCCTTTTCAGAAGGAGATGTCTGTGTATCCTAGCTCAGCCCACTACATCCTGGAAGTATGAGACTTCTCTGTTTGCGCAGGCTTATTTACAGTTGTAGAACCCTTGAGTCTTAGTGCACAGCCATTAGTCAGATATTAGCAGGCTCGACGTTTATTAAAGAGGGACCATCCCTTCATAAGTGGCTTTGTAAAACCATGAAGAGGACTACAGGATGTTTTTACGTTGTTATTTTAAATTATGCATATATAGGGTATGGGTATATACACGTAGGTGCAGTGCCTCCAGAGGGCAGAAGAGGGCATCATATCCACAGAACTGGAGCTCCAGGCACTTATGAACTGCCTGATGTTGGGGACAAATTCCGGTCCTTTGCAAGAGCAATACAAACTCTTAACCACCAAGCCATCTCTCTGTCCTTGAAACACCATACTTATGTCACCCACACCTGACAGAGACAGTATTTAGAAAACAATTTGGACATTTGGCTAGAATTTATTTCGGAATGGCTTCTGACTGCTGAGATGAAACTAATATAGGTTACGAGTGGGAAGGGGAAGAATGTTGTGAACTCAATCACATTTTTTTTTTTTGAGACAGGGTTTCTCTGTGGCTTTGGAGCCTGCGCTGGAACTAGATCTTGTAGACCAGGCTGGTCTTGAACTTACAAAGATCTGCCTGCCTCTGCCTCCCGAGTGCTGGGATTAAAGGCGTGCGGTGCTGGGATTAAAGGCGTGCGCCACCACCGCCCGGTTTCAATCACATTTTCTCAAATTCGCATGCTAAATAAAGCCACAGCCCCCGTCCCCTACGGAATGGTACCCGAGAAAGAAGATGCTGAGGAACAGTTAGACTAGATGAGCTCACAAGTTTGAAACTCTCATGATGCTTACTTACTCACAAAAGAAATGAGATCTCTTTCTCCCTCCCTTTGCTCCCTTCCCTCCTTTCCTCTTTCCCTCTCTCTCTCTTGAGAACGTCACGAGAAGGCAGCTGTCTACAAGCCAGAAAGAGTCCTCTCCAGAACTTGGTCATAAATTACTGCAGCTTAATCATCCTTGAGATGAATATATATATGAATATATATATGAATATATATATATATATATAAATAAAGATCTCAGTGATTCTTATTGTACCTATACCGGTGTATGATCCGCCACTTTGGCTACCTGACAAGTGCCCTCTTATGCTTGGCAACAGCACCCCAAGTGTTTAGTAATTCCACTTCTTTATAACATATCTTACGTTCTTCGAGAAGAGTTGGTGTGACTGTAAATTAAAAATAGGATCCAAGACACAAGCCTAAGCTATTTGGTATGATTTGAAATACAGCTACAATATCGGGGTAGAGGGGGGTAATAATCTCTGCTCATTCATTTAAGACAAACAAGAGTTCTACTTCAGAATCTAACATTTGTACTCTACTTTTCTGAACGTGTGTGAGACAGCATGTGTGAGATTTGCAGTCTTAACTGTGCCCAGAAGAAGGCTGGCTACCTAGGATTGGACATTTTAATCATGAAGAACCTGGAATGTGAACAAAAGAGCCATCTTGGGACCATGAAATAGGAAAACAGAAAAGAATGATCACCATGGAAACAGAGTTAAGAAACAGAAAGTACATGGAAATATTTGTTTGGTTGTTGCTTTTATCATTTCTAAAAAACAACTCCAGCCTCATTCCACCTCACCTGTGAACCTCGGGCAGTTTGTTTTTGAATGCGGTATCTGTTTAAATGAGCTTAATTGTGATTTTTCTGCCATTTGCACGCAAAAAACAGTCTCGGGAAAGGAGGAGAAGCACCACTTGTGGTTACCCTGCCCATCTTCCAGGGGTTGGCCCTGCCTCTCAGGTTGCTGATGTCTCCCACCATGTCCCCTATGAGAACAGTTCTCTGCCATGTCTGTCTGCATACAGAGAGGGCAGTGGCCACTACACAGCCAACATCACAGAGGCAGCCATAACAGTAGTTTTCAGATGTTCTCCTGAAGTGTCTGGCTTGCCGGTGCCCTTTTTGTTTAAATTGTGAATTTCCATGACTTACAGGGGCACCCAAAAGGCCCTCCCCTACCAGCCAGCCTCTCATGCTGACCTTGCAAACTCAGTTACTGTTTTGAACCTAAAATAGGAGTGTTGGTTTTGTGTAAGATGACTTATTCTACACTGGTTAATGAGGCTAGTGGATTTGAAGAATACCTTCTATCTGTCTGGATGTTGGCATGCCAGTAGACATACATGGCTCATTTTGCATTTCCCCTTGCTTTGGATGGTGTTATGATGAAAATAAGCCTTTTGGGTTTGACTGAGAGTTGAGCAAGCTGGCATTATAGAAAATACTGTAGACACCACAATACTAAGACTTAACATATTATATGTCTCTATGACAACTCAATGTATTGAGTAACTGTGCCTCACATCTTGTACTGCCATGGTCAAAGCGGTATGAAGGGGAATGGTCCTAGCCTATCAGGCTAATAGCCACACCCAGCCATTGGCCATTAGCTAATTATTCCGCCCCTAATTAGCCATTAATTAATTACTCGGGGTTGGACCATCAGGTCCCAATTAGGTATAAAAGGATAGGTTCACGTAGAAAGCGCTCTCTCTGCGGATCGCGGGTCTGCCGGTGTCTTCGGAGAAGCACGGATCCAGGGTCTGGTATTGTAAATCTGCTTGTGTCCTTTTATCCCTATTAAAGTGTATGTTTTAAAGATAGATAGAGTGGGTAATAATTAATTGAATCGACAGTGGTATTATAAATAGTTCGCCCTTACACTTATCCCCAGCAAGTCCTGGGTTCAAAGCTTCTATATCTGTTAGGAGGAAATTGACACATGTATTTGACCTTTGACTCCCCTACCCCCGATGAATTGTAGTTGGGCTGTTGACCACCAGGTATTTTTCAGGTTGGAATATCTTTCCTTACATGTCTGTATTTGTAGACAATGATCTTAAGACAACACAGTTGCTCATTATTTTAGAAAGGCACCTGAAAGACCGAAGAAGAAGCCAAGGGATAGTCAGGCTTTAAAGACAACACTAATTTCATCCCATATTTCTAGTGACACAAATCCCGTCTTTAAAGGTGCCCTTTATCTTCTTTCCCTCCTTTCTCATTTTCTTTAAGTTATTCATCCAAGTTTATGCTATGTTTTTAATTTCATAAACTTCTGCAGATCTTTCTTATACAGATTGTAATGGAAAAGAAATCCCTCTTAATTTTTTTTATTAAGCACACATTGACTTCTATTTTATTTGATTCATAAAACCTAGACGCAGGTTTTCCATTCAGAGACATGGGAAGTAAGCCTCATGAAGACTCCCAAAGCCCTGCAGTAGTTAATGGCTCCTGTGACGCGCATCTGACCAGCACAGGCTCTTCCCTGTAGCAGACTGTGTTAGATGCCCAGTCAACTTCAGACAGATAAGGCAGGACCAGGGAGGTAACACTTAACACCCAAGGTCTTGAAACTGGGTCGTAGCCATCTTACCAATTTTATAAAACCTGTTAATAGCTATAGCTGAATTTGAGGAGAAAAAGAGAAATTTCTTGATCATTTTGAGATAACTTTAATGTCTTTCAAATTAGATGCATTGTGTTGAATCTCAGGGAAAAACTCATGACTGTGCTAATTTGGGGCAGGCTGGCAACCAGTAACTAAGTTGCCTGGCTCTCTGCTCTGGTGGTCACCACCTGCTGCGCACAGGGCTTTCTCAAGGGGCTCATTTTAGGTTTCTCCAGATGACTCAAAGCTTCTCTGAACACTGCAGTTCAAATCTACCTCCTCTCTCTCTCTCTCTCTCTCTCTCTCTCTCTCTCTCTCTCTCTCTCTCTGTGTTCAATAATTAAAACTCTATCATAAGGAACTTTCAAATAAGGAAGATCACACAGCAAGGTATCTAGAGCAAAGGTCTACACCTTAGTAAGCATCTATGTACGCAGTTAGAACAACCATTCTGAAGACATGAAGCTCTAGGGCTAAGCATCCTGGTTGGTCATAGTTTTGCCTCCCTATTGGAACGTTGCCTTTGATGTTTTTGGCTCCTTTCTTTTCCATCGTAATCCCAGTCCCAACAGACAGAAGCTGTTCTCTTTGCTTGGTTGTTATTTCTTGGTATAACAGGTACCAAATTGCAAGTTTCTGGATTTTTCCCCTCCAGATCCTTTTAGCCACTTTCTTTTTAAATTCTCTTCTCTCTCCCCTCCTAGTTTCCATACTGGAAGTTATCTTTCTTCTTAAGTTCTCATGCCGGCTACTTTGGCAATGGAAGGAATTATGTCTTGGCTATCATTAGTTGATTACATCAAATTGAACTTGATGTGATATGAAAGTAGAAAGTAATTGTCTCTGGATGTTCAGGTAGCCTTGAGCTCTTCAAGGGAGAAAAAAAAAAAAAAGATCACATATCCAGAAATAGGCGGCAAGAATGACTGTCCTGAATCCCAAATCAGAGAACACAGGAAGTATAACTAAGAAATATTGGGTTTGTTGTTCTCATAAAAGTGCATATTAAAAAAACAGAGTCAAAGCCCCGGTCAATCTCAGACCAAACCACCCAAGCTGCACCTTGACAGCGTGGTAACAAGGATGCAGCTAATTGTGAAAATTATGTAAGTGCATAGTCAGCTGCTATGTGTGCTCTTTATTTCAAAGGATTTGCACCCAGAGATATAAATATTAATGCATTTACCTTGTCAGAACGGCACCCACACAGATATTTAACATCTGATTCTATGAGGGGAGATATGTATAACACAAACATTTTGCTACGTTTTACAGTATTCTGATTTCACAGTAGTTTAGGACAGATTTCCATGGGCAATGTCAAACTACTCAAATGTGAAATACGGTTTACTGAGAGTGATTTTATTGTACAAGGGTAAGGATGCTATAGCGAGTGTACTGATGTGAAAACCAAGGGAAAAAATATATATATATATTGTTATCATTTCTTCTAAATTAACCAAATTAATCAAACTAAGTAGCATTTATTCTATACAAGTTCAGTAAGGCATCTCTGTGGGGCTCAAATAATCTCATTAAAATTGATTAGAAGAATGTTCAACATTTTTTGATATTCAACGTTTGGTATAAAATGATTTTTTAAAAATGATTTAAATTTTTTTTTATACAATAGCTATTGAAGTACAGGGAAATGAATAGCTACTCTGTGGACTGAAATGTAAATTAACATAAACTTTCGGAAGAAGACTACTTGGCAAGATGTAGTGTTTGTCTAAACGGTAAGATTACTTATATTTAACAATTCTTTCAGGAATCAATCCAACAAAATAGTCACCGGTCAGGAGAGTCCAAGGGACTTGCAAAACAGTATAGGCTACTGCCAGTATAGGCCAACTTTTGGTTGGCTTCCAGAAATAAGAACCTACTAGGGAAGACACCACACACTTCAGACAGTAGGCTCGGAAGCACCGAGCTGGCAAACCTCCCTGAGAACCTGAACACCTCTAGAAGGACCTGCACCAGCTGCTGAGGGACAAAACTAATCAGTGGTCCCACCCAGCCAAACGTGTATCAGCCACAAAAATGACAAGAATGTCGAGATACTTTCAAAGGTGCAAGAGTGTCACTTATGTCCTGGGGAGTAACCCATCGTGAATTGAGCCTGAGGCCTCTGTAGGAGGGAGTTCATGGCTGATTCTAGAAATCTGGTTTACTACTGGGGACTGGTTAAGTTCAAGGACTCTGGCAAAACACCGAATATTGCCACTTTCCTCAACCAGTTTTATTTTAAATGCATTCTAAATACTTTGGTTTACATTAGTATTATGTAATAATAGATGAGTGTAGCTCTAATATCTAACCCACGAAGCGTCTTTTTGCAGAGATAGAAACCATTACAGAATGTTACAACTGGAGACCACAGAATCCCGAGAACACGTGACTGTGGTATGCCCATCCCCAGATCATACATCTGCAATGTAATCTCCACACCTAGATCTCAGGGAACATTGCAGAAAAGGGGGGTAAAAATCCCATAGTGCCAGAGGACCGGGAAGCCTACTGTGAGACCGTGAGAAATGACAGGGAGGCTGTGCTCATGTTTTCTCAGCAATATGGTTGCCTGTAAAACTCCTAAAATATCAGTTGACATGCCAGTGTGGATGGGGGAATCTCACAAGGCCTCAGCCCTGGATAAAGAACTTCAGGCAATGAAGGGAGAATCAGTCTTCTCTAGGGATGGGTCCCGGACACGTCCAGACTCATACACATGCAAGAAGACAGCGTGGACTCATCGGGAATGTAAGTGTGTGTGTGTGTGTGTGTGTGTGTGTGTGTGTTGTGTGTGTGTGTAACAGTAATAATTAAAGAATGAGGAGGCATGAATTTCAGAAGGACTGGGGAAAGAGTTGCCAGGAAGAGCGGGATGGTAGAAAACGTAAATACAGTATTCACAAATGAAATTCTCAATAAATAAATAAATAAAATTACTTAAAATAGTTCTTGAGAGAAAAAGATGTAGGGAATACATTGGTCTCCAAGCTATAGATTAAAACTGTTACTGACAAAAATGAGTAACAAAAGTAAAATACAATTCCAACAAAAGAAGATCAAGAACTTGTAACTATTTTGCATTACAGAACACTATATGACCGTTGATTGTGATGATGTAGGGTTATACTTATTGACACAAATATACAGTATAATATATACTAATATATTAAATACTTATATAATATGCTAGGTTTAAAAGAATAGACTTTGTAAACAGTATGTTCTCAATGCTGGCACTGAATAAAAAATGAGATTTATGCCCTGGCATGCATGGGCAGCCTGTATATGGCGGTTCTGTTGAACTTGTCCATATTGGGGTTCATGATCTAAGTTGTTAAGGA
>JAQHUG010000057.1:5863637-5882534 GCA_028555095.1 Dicrostonyx torquatus | reverse complement strand
AAATCAGAAATATGAATAAACATGAAAATATTTCATTCTTTTTCCAATTACCATTCCTTCCTTTAGCTAACTATAGCCAATTTTTATTCACATTTTCAGTTATCTTTTCTATCATCTATATCTATCTACCTATATCTATTTACCTATTAAGTTATATGTATATATATATTTCAACTATGAAAATGGAAGTGTATTATACTTCAAATTTTTTAATTTTTAATTTATCATTGAATTTTGGATAAGTTTCCATATCACTGTACATGGTATCATATACATTATTTTTAATTATTCAACCTTGGATCTATTAAGATATTTGAGTTCTTCCTAAAGGTATTTAACAGTAAATTACACATTGAAAATGTAAGCCTTCAAAAAAATCCTCCATAAGTCATAGAACTCTATAGCTGACTTTTTCAGGACTCTGACTCAAAGATACGAGACTTTCTATAGTCAAGAGACCAGAGGGGGGGAAAAATCAAGATTTGAGAAGCAGAAGAAAGGTATATCTTGTGATTTGCATAAAGATCAGTGTTGTCACCAAAAAGTGTGTTGTGTGCCAGGGTGAATCTTGCTGCTTTCTTGTGAAGGTGGCTCAGCACATCTGAACCCATGCCTCACTGGGGATGAGGTGATTCTGTTCATTTACTCTGTCAGGTATGCAGCTCCACCCAGCAAAGATGCAATAGATACAACCGTGATAACAGCAATAGCATCATAGCTGCATGGCCTTCCTGGTGCATCACCTCATTTTTTTGTGTGTGATGTATGGGAACACCCATGCAATTTGTCTTCATGACTCCGAGAAGCCATGTTATCTATGAGTGCTCAGAGTTTGATGCTGTGTGTGCCAATGTTCCAGTAAGGCTGACTCAGATTGATAAATTACTTCTTAGTCACTGTAAAAAAATATTGGAGGGAACAGTAGTAGAACATTTTTTCTCCCAAATGTCCTAGGTTTTCTATCTTCCTATGGTATATTGTGGATTATAATTATGAACATGACAAAAGTTTCATGGAAGAACATAAATATTAGAGTAATTTTACATGTAATGAAATATCTTTAGATATGACTTAGAAGAATTTTTTTTAAAGTAAACTGTAGTGGTTTGAGTGAGAATGACCCCCATAGGCACATATAGTTGAATGTCTGGTTCCAATTTAGTGGAACTGTTTGAGAAGGACTAAAAGGTGTGGCCTTGTTTAAGTGGGTGTGGCACTGTGGAAGAAAGTGTATTGTGGTGGGGTGTGGGGTGTGGGCTCTGAGGTTTCAAGAGCCTACATCATGCCCAGGGTCTCTTTCTTTCTCTGTCTGCTACCCACACATCAGAATGGAAAGCTCTCAGCTACTGCTCTATTACAGTGTCTGTCTAGTTCCTGCCATGCTGACCATGGATGCCACAATGACCATGGATGCCATGCTGACCATGGATGCCATGAGGACCATAGATGCCATGATGACCATGGGTTCCACGATGACCATGGATGCTATGATGACCATGGGTTCCACGATGACCATGGGTGCCATGATGACCTTGGACTCACCATCTGAATCTGTAATCAAGCTCCCGATTAACTGCTTTCTTTTATAAGAGTTGCCTTGGTCATGGTGTCTCTTCACAGCAACAGAAAGTAAGACATTGTTTTCTTTTTGGAATATCTATAATACCTTGAAGTTTCTTTAAACCTATACTCTTGAAAAAACTAGTGTGCTAATTTTGATTCCTGTTATTATAATGAAATACCCCGATGTAAAGAAAGTCGGGAGAGAAAGGCATTATTTGGGTCACTGTGGTTTAACAGATAAAGCTTGCCTGAAGATCAGGGTGGAGCCAGCCATACTAGTTAGTCATAGAAGTCAGGCAGTGGTGGCAAACACCTTTAAACCCAGCACACAGGAGGTGGAGCACAGAAGGGATATGGCTGAGTAGAGAGAGGAATATGAGGTGGGAAGAGACAGGAGGTCAGGATTCAGTCTGAAGTTTTGTAGAGATGGCATTCAGTCTGAGGACATGTAGAGACAGAATCACCCATTCAGTCTGAGAATTTCGTGGGGGTAAGAACTAGTGACCAGCTGATCTGTTTCTTTCAGCTTTCACCCCCTAATATATGATTCCGAGTTTTTATTATTAATACCAATTAGAAATTGCGCTACATTATAACTCCAGGTTAAAGCACATTATTGCATGGAAGTCAAGCCAGGAACTTGAAACTGCTAGCTAGTCACATCATACCCATAGTCAAAAAAAGGGAGAAATGAATGAATGTACCTGGGCATCCTGTGCTCAGCCCCCTCACTACACATATATAATCCAGGACTCAACATGGGATTATTCAAAATGGT
Organism: Dicrostonyx torquatus; assembly: GCA_028555095.1. NCBI lineage: Eukaryota > Metazoa > Chordata > Mammalia > Rodentia > Cricetidae > Dicrostonyx > Dicrostonyx torquatus. The sequence continues at coordinate 5,880,193 of JAQHUG010000057.1, read as the reverse complement.
CCATTCATCTCATCTCAACTAATGCAATTAAGACAATCCCCAAAGGCATGCCACCAGGTCAGCCTGAACTAGATAATTCTTCATTCAAAGTCTGTATCAAGTTGACATTTTAAACTAACCATGACAAACAGAAATACTGGGAAAAAATTGGAAATACTCCACTGCCCCAAATTGCCACGAATTCTGTTGTCAAGTGTTGAGAATAATGAGCTTTTCTTACGAGTTCATCCTTCCTTCCGTAGCCACAGTCCAGAGGAAAAGAACGTTCACGGAAGTGCAGTGGGTAGAAAGGACGCGTTCCGACGGCTGATGGTGCTGAAACACTTACTTCAATAGAAACTTGGCAAATTTCAAGCAGAATCATGATTATTTTTCAACCGTGAACAATGCCTTTTTAATTGGTCTACAATTTAAACCCACATAGGCTTAATTAGGCAGTTAGAAATCATGACGTAAGTTGACAGGTATAATTTGTTTTTAATAAGTGATAAGACTATTATGCTCCAGCTCGCACACAAAGCCACTACAATTTGCTGACAGAAACCTCGGGGTTATTGGCACTCTTTAATCCACTTATCCCAGCTATGATTAAGCTGTGTTTCCCGATCCTAACTTGATTGCTTCTGACAGAGTACAATAACAGAACCCAGGCAAAAAATGAAAAAAGCAAATTGACAGAACGGGGTGGTAGCCACACGAAAACAGGGTTGACAGGCTGACATAGTGAGCCACAAGTGCTGCCAATCTGCAGAGAGCAAACCAACTCTTTCCACCATTCTTTGTAGCGTACTTTCTGCAGCTCAGTGATTTTTAATTATTAAAGTTACATAAGTGGTTAGTTTTTTTCAAAATCTGATTTACTTTGAAAGAAGTAAAGCTTTCGTGTTTATTCTAGAATTTAAAGGTGTCCTGGAGATTTTTCTTGACTTCAGTGAATTTTAAATAGGCTAAATAAAAATTACGTAAAAGCCCAATCAAGGGCTCCCCTTGTGACCAGGGAAATCAAAGGCCCCTCTTTGGGTTTGTAATCACATTAATAACAGGGTTTAGGGGGGCTGGAGAGATGGCTCTGTGGTTAAGAGCATTGCCTGCTCTGCCAAAGGTCCTGAGTTCAATTCCTGGAAAACCACATAGTGACTCACAACCATCTGTAATGAGGTCTGGTGCCCTCTTCTGGCCTTCAGGCACACACACAGACAGAATATTGTATACATAATAAATAAATTTTTTTTAAAAAAGAGTTTAGACATGGCCGAAAAAGGAAGCTTAAGGACAGTTTTATTAGAGATTCAGAGACCAGCAGGTAATGGAAGTCAGCAAGTGGCTGTAGAGCACACACGCAGCCGTAGGGCACACAAGGGGCCGTAGAGCACACAAGGGGCCGTAGAGCACAAACGCAGCCATAGGGCACACAAGCCACCATAGGGCACACAAGGGGCTGGAGGGCACACAAGGGGCTGGAGGGCACACAAGGGGCTGGAGGGCACACACACAGCTGAATGATGGAAGGGAGTTGACTTTAGCAAAACACCGAGAGAGAGCCTGGAGTGTCCATAGCAGGCCTGGACAATAGCAAAAGAAGAGGAAATAGAGCAAAAAGGGAAGGTTACAATTTTTGAATAATTCAGAAAAGCAAGCAGGCCATGGAAGTCCAGGGTTCAAGTTCTGCCAGGGGCTGGACTTTGGGTGGCATTCTTGGGAAGGGAAGTGCATGACTTCATTCAGGAAACAGCTACTCCTCCCACTTCATTGATATGGCTTTAGGTGAATTTGCCTTCCCAAGGGATGGTCTCTTGGCCAGGTGATTGACAACTTAAGAGTTGTCATTAAGGAGCAAACTTGAGTGTAGAATGTTCTAATCTTCAGAGCAGATAGGAATACCCTCACTTTACCCAAGGCAGGGGTAGAGTTTATTCTAACCAGAAAGAAAACTTTTCCCCTAAAAGATCCCCATAGAGCCCTGATACCCATTCTCAGTGTCCTCCAAGGCTACTTTACTGCCTCAGTTCAGACACACACCGACTTCAGAGCTCCTAAACCTGTATTGATCCCACTGTCTATGTATTCTACAAATGAATATCAACCAACACAACTTGGTGCCCCTATAACATGAATTCCCACCTTCTTACAAACCTGACCTGCATACTTTTACATATGTCTACTCTCCGAAATGTATGAAAAACTTAGGTCGTTTCGGGGAATTCTGACTTCTATGGCTGATAAATAGCTTCAGTCAGGAAATAATTTCCTCTAACTTTCCTGTGACCTATAAAACACAAGGAGTCATCAAACTGTCAGAACCAACTTCAGCTCCAAACAAAGTCATTTTTCTCAGCAACATAATTGAATCGGAACCCTCCAATCCTTTTCGGTTTCTGTGCTCTGAGATAGTGACCTGTCTGCCAAGATGGTTCTGCTGACTAACTCACAGGGACTTTGAGCCCTTACATGAAGAATCTTCTAGCCTGGAGACAAAGTTCCAGTTCGGTGGTGACCTAATTTGAGTCTGCAGTATGTGTCACCTACAGCGATAAAAATTTTTCTCTTTCTTTTTCTACAAGCCATCTTGTTACAGTATTTTCTTAATAGAGTTGATCTTTCTGTTCTTATAATGAAAATGTCTGGCTTTAAAACCAGAAGCATCCCAAGAATGGGATGATATATTTAAATGTCCGCTGTACTGTAATTAAAAGGCAGATAGATATGCGCCTTGATATTCTTCTTTTAGGGTTGCCAGGCTGGTTATTACTGCTTTAGTTTTGCCAACTACCAAGAAGAACTCCCAGCAGCCCCTGATTCTGCAGAGCCTCTTTTCAGAGTATGACCGGATTGGAGAGAGTGAAACATACACTTGCATTCAACTGGTTTTCGTTGTGTTGGGACTACTGAAGGTAGTCTAACCTGGAGGCAGGGGAAAGAACAAGGTTTGAGACTTTACACTGTCACAGACTGGTAAAATTTAAAAAAGGATATCGCAGGGATTTTTTCCCCGTCTTAATGTATGGCAAATAAAGCAGATGGAAAGAAATAAGTCTTATAAAATATCATCTACTCAATGACTATACTAAGTCATGACTTTATAAATGCCATCTGATTTTAACATGATAGTGAAGGAAAGAGGGAAGAACAGAAGAAAAGAGAAGCAGAAGGAGTGAGATAGAGAAGGAGACACAAAGACAGGAGGCAATAAGAGAAGAAATAATGGAGGGAAAAAAAGACGCTTCAATTAAAGAAGTATGGATTCATTGATTATTCTCTCTCTCCTGTCTCTCTGTCTGTCTCTCTCACTGTATGCACATATGTGTGTGGGGGCAGGAGATTAACTCCAGATACCATTCCTAAGATGCCATTTGCCTTGTTTTTGTTTTTCTGAGACCGAGTCATTTCTTGACAATTTGGATAGATTGGCTGGGACGTGACCCCCCAGGGATCCTGTGTCTGTGCTTCCCCAGCACTAGAATTACAAACACATAACACCCTGCCTTAGTTTTACATGGGTGATGGAGAGCTGAGGTCCTTATACTTGCAGCACAGTAAACACATTGCAAGCTGAGTCTCCTTCCTAGCCTGCTAGTGTCCTTGCTTTAGTATCTGTCTTAGCACCAGCGGTTAGGACCAACACTTGAGAAACTACCCAACGAGATCTGTCGATTATGCAATTTTAAGTTTTGAAATAGGAGTTTGATCTGAAAACACATCAAAAGTGGGCTGTTTACCACTGGACAGTCTACTCAGATTCTTGGCCTCATGCTCCGTATACGCTATGATCATGAATAAGTACTCAGATCTTAAGGATGGAACCCTGGAGAATGCCATGGAATAGAGTGGAGACGGTATAGTTTATTTCCCTTTAGAAGGATCATAGTCATTTACTGCATCAAAATATTAGCTGTTAGATGCTTCCCATACTGACAGCGTCTGTTAAATCCGTTAAAACCTGCTTGTGTTAATCAGCCTTGCAGAAAGAAGAGCCAGGTATGTGGAAAGTTTAGACTAAATCCTCAAAGCTGTCTGGAAGCTAAACGAGAAGATGATAGTAGGATGCTAACTGGAGGAAATTAAACAGAAGGCACGCATGGTGGCATTTGGGAGATGTTATACTATAAAGTACTTGCCATGCCTGGATTTCAGGGCTGGGGTCTGTAATGAAGGTGCAAAGTAGGTAGAGCCAAGACACAAAAGTTCTATAGAATTATCAACTTCATCTTGTTAGGAATGAGAGATACTGCATGATTTTCAGCAGAAAATCATGTAAAAAGGAACAAAACCTGCATAGATCAAGTGCAGGTTTCCTTGTTTCAGGAAGGCAGGGCCATTGCACCTCCATTAGGCTACACCCTTAACGCTTGCAACAAGTTCACTAGCATTTATTGAGAACGTGTAAGTTGTAGGCACTATTATAAGCATATCACACAAAATACTTTATACCTCAATACAACCCTTTCAGTATTATCAAATTTATTTCCTTTTCTAATAGAAGACATGGAGTTTGGAGACTCTAACTACTCTCTTTATTGTCAGTTAGACAGGATAAGTGAGGTCATCAAACTTAAATATGGATTTGGGAGTGATGTGTGATTCCCCTCTGTGTGATATAAATATGTGTTATTACCATTGGTTATTAAAGATGTTGTTTCGGTCAGTGACTTAGTAGAGTAAAGCCAGGTGGGAAATCCAAACAGAGATATAGAGAGAAAGTAGCCAGAATCAGAGAGATACCATGTAGCAGCTGAAGGAGACTGACGCCTAGTGGTAAAATATGAAATAATAGGTTTTGGTTAATTTAAGATGTAAAAGTTAGTTAATAAGAAGCCTGAACTAATAGGCCAACCAGTGTTATAATTAATATAGTGTCTGGGTAATTTTTGGGTCTGATCAGCTGGGAAACAAATGAGGAGTCTCCATCTACATGGGAGGTCAAGTTCTTCACTAATTTGACTACTTTTGTGAGCAGAAGAAAAAAACAAAAACCAAAGAAACAAAAACCACTGAAGAGCCACACATCAGCTGTCAACTGATAAGATCATATTGAATGTTTGTTAAGCTTGTTTCCTTTCAACAGGGGCAAGGTGACACCTATGCTACTCGAACCAGACAAAGGCTATATTTGGGGAAAAGTAAATCCCTATAGCACATTCTGGAATTAGTTATATTATCTCGGATATTTAATTTCACTATTCTCCAACTGAACCCACATGCCTTGGTCTTTCATCGGTAGAAATGAAGAATAGCCTAGCATCTTTCCCTGAAAACAAACTGGGAGCTTGTAGATCCTTCAATTGACATTCGTTCTTTTCTTTTCATGCTGCAAGTATTAATTCCATTAATCTTTTTATAAATTAATTTTATTGAAAAGAAAATAAAAGACCAACTGTGGAAAAAAATCCATTATTAATACATCCAGTACCCAGTAATTGAAGCAAGTCTAATTGGTTTCTCACTGAGAACAGAGATAATGTATCTGCTAGATTGTTCGTAGCAATTACACAGTATTTAAACACATTTTTATGAATAACCTATCACCTTTCTTCATTAATCTGCTTCATTGTTTTTTTTAAAGCTATCACCCCTTGACTATATGCTAAGATCTGATCCTATTTTCACTGCCCATCTGCCTTGCTGAAATAAGAGCACACAGCAGTGAATTTGACCTTGTTTACTTATATATTCCTAGCACTTGGATATGGCTTGGAATATACCAGACATTCAGTATATTCTTAATAAATTAATAGATTCATAAGTGAATAGACATAAATAGAAAGGTTTGAGTTTTATATGCATTCCCCAGATAAAACCAAAATTAATTTCTCTTACTGGAAAGGCTGAGTCCACAGAAGAAAATTGAATGATTGGTCATAGGTGACGTCAAAGCAGGATAAGGTGTTAGAGGGAGATGAACTAAGACAGCAGGTAAAATCTGATGCCCAAGAAGGAACAGCTCATACTAAGGGGTGGGTCAGCCTCCCGTCCTACACGGCAAGGTGAAGCTGGGTGGACAGACTCTCAGATGCAGCAAGTTCAAATGCACAACCCCAACATGTGTCAGCCAAGGAGCCTCCTCACTGGACACTTGAGCTGTGGCCTATGATGTTTTGTTGTTGTTTTTTTTCCTACCCTGTAAGGTTGTAGGTCGTATTTACATAGCATAAGCAATAGTAGGGGGTCTTTGCTCTCCTGGCTATTTATACGGGTATAAAGTTTGCATCACCTCATCCAGGCCTCTCTGATGATTCCTCATCTTCTAATGCCTTCTCACTTCCCAAGCTCTTCATTAAGCAGTATTATTAACAGATCACCACTGCTTCCTCTCTATTGAGAAGGGTGAGAGTCACACAGAAACATTTTCCTACATCCCCTGGCCTACCCCCACATTGATTTAACCCTTAAAGATGTCTGTACACTCTCTTCTCATAGGGACTGGGGCCTAGTATAGAGGCAGATACAGTCAACAAGAAGGTAAGAGCAACAGGGAATGATGGAAGCCAAGAGGGTGAAGCCAGAGGCGTGTTTATTTGTGGAACCAGCAAAGAACCTCTGCATGTCTTTACAAACTGGTGTGATTTCTGCAGTGTTGGTGGGCGGAGACTGCTTGTTCATTTCCTGGCTGCCAAGACCCGAAATAATCACACAGAAACTATATTAATTGTCATACGTTTTGGCTAATAGCTTAAGTCTATGTCTAGCTAGCTCTTACATCTTAAAGTAACCCGTTTCTATTAATCTGTGCATCACTACGAGCTCATGACCTACCAGAAAGCTTCCAGCATCTGTCTCTTCTGGCGGCTACATGGCATTCTCTGACTCCACCTACTTTCTTCCAGCATTCAGTTTAGTTTTCCCTCCTAGCTCTATTCTGTCCTATTACAGGTCAAAGTAGCTTCTTTATTCATTAACCAATAAAAGCAACACATATAAAGAAGGGAATCCCATATCACTCCAATTTACAAATTTCACTGCTCTCTAAGCCAGTCTCCTCTGCCCACTTCTGCCCACTTACTTGTACATTCTTCCTCAGCAAGGCCTTGAAGAGATTCTTAACCAGCCACTCCGTTTCCACATCCATGGAGGACCATAATGACTCAGGAGAATGCAGGGCTGGTTCTGGCTTTTGCTGTGTTCTGAGAGGTGTCTCTTGTGCATCTTCCACACAGCAGGTACTGATCAGGACCAGTCAATGTTGTGTCTTGCTGACTAACTGATAGTAGATATATCTATCCAAGAGCTGTCCTGATTCCTGACTGTGGGGAACACACACTAGACCTTTTCCCAATGTGCACAGAAGTTGATAATAATGTATGAGTTCTAACTCTCCATTCCAGAGAAACAAATACATCAGTGTTATCTGTGCCCCGGAGGGAAGAGTGATTCAATTTTGGATTTGGGTTTTTTTTTGTTTTGTTTTGTTTTGCTTTGTTTTTTTGTTTGTCGAGACAGGGTTTCTCTGTAGCTTTGGAGCCTCTCCCGGAACTAGCTCTTGTAGCCCAGGCTGGTCTCGAACTCACAGAGATCCGCCTGCCTCTGCCTCCCGAGTGCTGGGATTAAAGGCGTGCACCACCACCGCCCGGCCTCATTTTTGGATTTGGTATACAGTTTTTTCATTACCTTTATGCCAATTCTGAAAAAAATGCCAAAAGTCTAGACATATAATTCTCTGAATTGAGAGTAGTAGAAAAAGTGGAGAATTACAACTAAGCTTACAGTTTGTTTCACATTCTGTAAGTGGAGGTTATGGTTTCAAAGAACGCGCGTGTTACGCATATACTGTTAACCTTTGGTACGTTGTGGAATATTCCTGTACACCGTGTGAAGATGCATCACTGTGTGGTTTAATAAAAAGTTAAACAGCCTGTAGTTAGGCAGGAGGTGTAGCATACGGCAGGAACTTCTGGACAGAGAATGCCCTGGGAAGAAGGAAGGCAGAGTATTGGCCAGATGCAGGGAGAGAGCAAGACATGTAGGAGGAGAGGTAAAAGCCACGAGTCACGTGGCAACACGTAGATAAACAGAAATGGGTTAAGTCATAAGACCTAGAGGGACAAGCCTAATCTACAGTTCAAGCTTTCCTCATTAATAATAAGTCTCCATGTCTTTTTTTGTTTTTGTGAGTTGGAGGCCTAAAGAAAAATCCATCTATAGCACATTGTTGAACACAAACAAAATTTGAAACAGGAAAAAAACTCTTCTCTTTTTTTTTCTGGTATTTATCCATTAAAGCTAATCCACTACGGTAATGCTCTTATTATTCTAGTTCTAATTAACAATTCTATTTTAAAAAAGAATAGTTTTAGGCATTGAAGGTTCTGTAAGCAGTACAGTGGTTTTGATTTTTTTCAAATATTGGGACACAAATAGTCATTAGCAAGTTATGAAATCAATTTAGTGAATTGAGATTCTATTTTAAAAAACAAAATAGAATGGAATAAAAACATCAAAAGGGACCCCAACGGAAGTACCTTCAGGGAATTTTGCTTGAGCTGTGGTGGTATTTCATTGTGTATTCACAAGAGATGAGTACAATTGGTCAGACAGGTGGGTCTGCAGATCCCCACGCCCGTGGCATCCCACCTGCATGGTGCTCAGCACTGAGGCTGGGATTATTAGTCCCTTTATAGTGACGTTACGTGGACAGGAACGTTGGTAGGCTTGACTGATTTCCTGTGCCCTTTAAGAATAGAGAATGTTCTGGGTTGGCTATGTAAAAGGATGCCAGGAGTTCCAGACAACCAGACACTGAATGACCTGCACAGAGACAGGGCTTACTTGGCAGAGGAGGCAAGTGGTGTCTTAGATTCAAGAGGGTGCCCTGAATGACAACCAGCAAGGAACGTGGAGCCACAGGACTACAGTTGCATGGATTTGAATCCCACCCACAGGACGACTCTCAAAGGTACCTCTTTCCCTAACCAAACCATGCGAGCCCTCAGCCTAGCCAACATGTTCATTTCAGAACCCGCGAGACCCTAAACGAAACCACAGCTGTGCCACATGGACTCGAACCCCTAAACCCCAAGCTGAAAACGCAGAGACCCTCCTTTTGCTGAACTTGGATGAAACAGTCAGACCATACGTTCAGGATTACCCTGGGTGACAAAGGCCGAAAGAAAAAGCTCTTATCTGAGACACCGTATTGAGGTAGTGACTTTTTTTTTTTACCTTTTAAAAGTTCAAAATGAAGATACAGGTGTTTCATGTAGACAGAGGGTATATTTTAATTATACCCTCTGCCTATTTTAAGTAAGTGAAATTTTAATTATGCCTATTCAAAGACTGGTTATTCCATAAAAAGTGAGTTAAGGTGGTAATAATGTTGATACAATGTTACTTTTCATGAACATCGTTTATTAGGACTAATTAAGGGCACAAAGCAGGCAGGTGTACAAAGAGGACACCTTGTATTTCTTGAGGGCCTCTCCGTAGGAAGGAGGTGCCACACAGTCGCTTGTGAAAGGTAACTGAGACCAAAAATCAATTCCTAGAGGAGTTACTTCCACTTCTCGTTAACCTAAAGAGGGATTGCAAATAGTTTCAGCTCTTGTTGAAATGAGACTCTTTCTTGACTTAAATACAGTGACTGGAATGTTCTGCCGATCGCCATAGATCAGCTTAGTTGTAGTACTGCATTGTGCCACCAGAGGGCTCCCTGGGTTCAGTTCTGCAAACCCTGAATTGAGACACTGAAGGACACCTTCCAAAGGGCAGATCGGTGGTGATGTACAGATTGATTAGTGTACACTAATTATCTAGGACACCTTCTAAAATATCACTGCATTATGTCATCCCTCACACTATCTTTGGCCCACCCCTGTGAAGACTGGCTGGCAGCCTGTCCGGTGACAAAATATGAAGTGAATTGTGTTTGCAGCATCTGTCATCCATGGCTCAGAGCTTCTTCTTTTACTTCCTTTAGACATTATCCATCATCTGTAAAGACGGAGTTTTGCTGAGGATCACGTGAGATAGGACGTAGGGGCTTCATTTATTCTGGAATATGAAATGACTAATACCGGGCATACCACCTATTCACGGTTGTCAACCTGATTACATCTACAATTAACTAAAACCCAAGTGGCTGGGACACCTGTGAGGGATTTTTCTTGAATGAATCTTTAGAGATGGGAGGAGGTGTCTTAAATCCTGGTCTTTTGAGGAAGACGGATCTACCTTAAATCTGGGCCACAGCTTCTGGTGGCAGCCTACAAAAAGAGAACGGAAGAAAGAAACTTTCGATATTTGCCTGTTTGCCCACTCTCGAGCTGATAAGTCCATTCCTTCGCTGGCATTACAGAGCACTTCTTTGGGATTCTGGAGCATTCTGAAGTCCAGCTGAGACACCCAGCCTCGTAGACTGAGGATCTTCTGAATTCCAGCGCTTTCTTCGAGTAAGACAATGATTATTGAACTAGTGGGGCCACAGCCTTGAAGCCACTAAACAAATCCCCTTGAATTATATATTCATGCTTTCTATTCTGTTCCCCAGGAGAATTATAGTACACAGGGAACATTAAGATGCCGTTGTTTTGTGTTAACACTGTTTTCAGGAAGGGATACTGAAAGAGATTTGTTTTATGAAAGAAAACATTCAGTTAGATAGTCGATACATTTTAGCATTAAAAATAATGCTTTGATGGCCAAATGAGAAAAGGTTATACAGACACGGTAAGTTTGAGGGTTCAGATAAACCCTTTAATGCAGCAAGCACATGCCATTAATATGGATAATAAATCAAACTGTTGCAAATTCACTTATTAAAAATTGCTCTGAGGCTGGGGAGGTGGCTGGGGTGCACGGCATGCTGGCAGCACACACATGAGGGTTCAGATCCCAGCACCTACACAAACCCACGTGTGGCAGCACATGCCTGAAACACCAGTGCGTAGGGGACTGGGGGTAAGCAGGTCCTAGGGAAATGCTGAGTAGCCAGTCTTGCTGAGACCCTGTTTCAAAAGGTGGCAAGAAAGGAAGATACTTGAAGTCAACCTCTGGATTGCCATATACACACACAGGTAAGTGCAGCTAATACACACAAGCACAAGCATGTAAACACACGTGTAAGAGCACATAATACACATATGCAAATGCATGTACACCCCAGGTAAGACATGTTGCAAAATCATGACGCACTGGTGTTTCAGGCATGTGCTGCCACACATGGTTTTGTGTAGGTGCTGGGATCTGAACTCTCATGCGTGCGCTGCAAGCATGCCATGCACCCCAGCCTCATAGCAATTTTTAATGAGTGAATTTGCAATATGCAACAACACACATGCACAAGCATATACACACTAAAGTAAGTGCACTCAATACACACAGGCACAAGCATGTACACACACACAGACAAGTGTACCCAATACACACATGCATAAGCATGTACACACACAAGTAAGTGCGCCCAATACACACATGCACAAGCATGTACACACACAGACAAGTGTACCCAATACACACATGCATAAGCATGTACACACACAAGTAAGTGCGCCCAATACACACATGCACAAGCATGTACACACACACAGACAAGTGTACCCAATACACACATGCATAAGCATGTACACACACAAGTAAGTGCAACCAATACGCACATGTACACACGCACGTAAGTGCACCCAATACACACATGCGCAACATGTATACACACAGGTCAGCGTACCAGATAAACACATGCACAAGCATGTACACACGCAGGGAAGTGGACCCAATACACACATGCACAAGCATGTACACATGCAGCATGTACACACAGAGATGAATACACCCAGTAAACATGCACAAACATCCATGTACACAATAAATAAATAAATAAATAATCCACAGCTTGTTTTCTGTGTTTATACTCAAATTTTTAGACTTGTGTTTTCCATAGTCTTGGCCTTTTATTCACCATGGTCAAATTTTTTAGTTTCTCCCTTGTTTTATTTAGAAGGAAATATTGGGTTTGTAAGATAAATTTTATTTCCTGAAGGCAAAACATTCCCTCTTCCTAAGCAGTTCATAAATCAGAAAAGTATAGAAGGTCGCACATGTGATGAAGAGCAGGGGGTAAGGATCTTGGCAAACAGGCAGTGACATAAGCCTTATGGCTCTTTGGGGTTGTTTTATTTTTTGAACTATGCGGACCTAAGTTTGAACGTGGAAATATGTACCTGTCTGTATTATCTTACATCAGTCAAAAGTATTTGATGATAGATACCTACAAGAACACCATGTTTGCTCCCTGTTGAGAAACAGCCTTGGAAGCCTTCATCAGAACAGAGTGAGGAGACAGAGGAGGGTGACTTGAAGAGGAAGCAAGGGGAAGCCGTCGCTGCCAGCGAGTTCTAAAACAGCACCCAGCATGTCAAGCCTACTCGAGGCACATCACGCTTGAAGGAAGCGATAACTCAAAAGAAACCAGAACATGCCCTGGATTTTAGAACTAGAAGCCTACTTTCCTGATTGTAATGTATAGATATAAAGTCTGAAATACCTGAGAAAAAATATCGTTGTCTTCAGGCAAACACCTCATACTAAGGTCGTGGGGTTGCAGATACCAGAAATATTCAACTTCTTTGACAGAATTTTATGCTAAAGGCCCGGGTCCTGCTATACAGCTCAGTAATGACCAAATTCCTCTGGATGAAGGAGCCTGCAGGACCAAGCAGCCACTCCCTGCTTTATCTCCCCGACATTATCACCTGCCAGGAAGCATTATCTCAAATATACCCGAAATGCTGGCAACTGCTATGTTGAAAGACGTGCTGGAAATAGAGACATACAGAAGTTTTCAGCTCAGCTCACTCTCCAGAAAAGCTCAAAATGCCTGAATACTCTTCTGTCGGGGACATAGAAGTGATACCAACAAGGCCCTGGTCACAGCCTACTACTTCCCGATAGGATTACGTCTGAACTCTCTCTCCAACGTCTGCACCTTAAGAAGTCCAGACGGTCCTCCAGGGTAGCTTGTCCTTCCCCAGAATAAGGTAACTTTCTCTCCTCTTAATGGCTAAGCTATAGGCTGACTTCAGCCCCCGATTTTACAACCTGACAGAAGCGGGTCAGAGACTTAGAAGCCCAAAGAGGGAAATGAAAGGAGCAAAAGCAAACTTATAGGAACAGCGCGGGCTGAGGATGGCTAAAATAAAAACAGCAACACAAAGGTAAAGGGCTAGAGGGCCACCGAGCCCATTTTCTTACCAAACTGCGCTAAAGGTTCTAGTAGTTTTCCACCTTCCATATACTTGTTTAGATCATGTAGGAAAATATCCACCTAAGCCATCAGAAAGACACACGACTATGCAACAAGGCATCATTTAACTATGTAGATCCTGCATCCGCAGAAGCTGCCCCAGTGGCGCTGGCTCACTCACGGGACAAGTGTACTCACCGATGGTGTAGAATCGCTTCAGCTCAGACTTCCTGGAAGGGTGCTTCTGGGTATTCGCTGAGTTGTTCTGTTCTTCTTCAATGATGGGAGTCTTGGGTGCGGGAGCCTTGCTGGTTTGTGGTGCTTGCTTTCGAGCGCCCCCCAGCGGGTTGAACCCTGGTGCAGTGATATCCACCGACTGGGACTTTTTCTTCAGCCTGCAGAAGAACACCAGACACTGAGTCGGGACTTAATAGGCAGTAGCATGTTTATCTCCATCTTGATCGTTTATTTTTAGCCGCAGAGTTTGGCCTTAAACTAGAGCCTGATCTATTTAGAAGTTGGAAACCTTCTAACATTTTAAAATAAGCTAGTTAAATAGGTTTTCAACTAATTAGGAAAAAAAATCTGTCCAGTCATTTAGAAAGGCTTATTAGATGTATCAAAATGTAGTGTGATGAAGGGCTTCTATTATTTTAGCAAGAGCCAACCAACACGTGACGGTCAGGTGAAAGTAATGCATTGGATCCAGTACTGAAAGCCATCCTCATAATTGGAGCGTCAGAAGCTAAGGCGGAAGGATCCTGAGATCACTCAAAGACCAGCTTGGAATAAGTAGCAAGACACTGTCTCAACCCTGCATTTGATCAATTGTGTAATTGCAACTCAGCAAAAATATAATAACATGACTTTATTTTAACTTTTGTATTAATCCCTTTTCTTTTTGTTCTTCATGTGTCTGGTGTGTGTGTGTGTGTGTGTGTGTGTGTGTGTGTGTGTGTGTATCTGTGCAGGTATGCACTGGCATATGTGCTCCTTTGTGCAACTGTACGGCAGGTTGACATGAGGATCTTCCTTGGTTGTTCTATGATGCATTTTCTATGACAGGATTCTTGCTGAACACAGAGCCCATTGGCTCGGCTGTTCTCGTTTCCCAGCTTGCCCCAGGGCTCCCCTGGGCCTGCCTTTCATGTTGTGGAATTATAGGTGAGTCTCCATCCCCCATTTGGATTTTATGAGGGTTTGGAGAACTCTACTCTGGTCCTTGCATGATGAGGACACTATCCATAGTCCCATCCCCTCAACTCTAACTACTAGTGATTTTAATCTGCAACATTACGTTAATGACAAAAATTATAGCACTCATGCCATTTCTTCACACATGCCCAGTAACCATAAATGTTTGCCTCCCGTCTACATTTTCCAGAGGATACAAGACTCAATGTAAAAACTCAAAGGCTATCATAGTATTTTTTCATTCATGTCCAGTTTGGGGTTGTAAAGGTTACTGGAAAATGAATTGAAACCAACCATTCATTTTTTTAAGCTACACAGCTGATATGATCAGGTCTGAAGCCCCGGTTACGACTGGGCCTTGGTACTTCTGAATGCAGACGTGCCATTTAAAAACTACTTAGTCCGGGCGGTGGTGGCGCACGCCTTTAATCCCAGCACTCGGGAGACAGAGGCAGGCGGATCTCTGTGAGTTCGAGACCAGCCTGGTCTCTAAGAGCTAGTTCCAGGACACGATCCAAAAGCTGCAGAGAAACCCTGTCTCGAAAAACCAAAAAAAAAAAAAAAAAAAACAAAAAAACAAACTACTTAGTACCCTGTTGGAAGACCACAATCGTCTTCACTATGATCATCACACCTAAAATCTTGTAATTCACCCCCCACAAATCCATCATTTATTTAGGGTTTCCAGAACCCTGGCTTCTTCCAGAACGTAAAGCCTGCTGAGTGCTGGGGATCTAGTTTAAAGTTGGCCTCCCATGGCGCCGGCCAGGGTAGCTTCCTGCCATATAGCAAAAGGGTTCCGTCATAATTTGCCTTCAGTAAACGTCTACTGGATTCAATGTACGAGAATAAAAACCCTTAAAGAGGAACGTGTTCTATTAGTGCAATTTCACTAATGAAAGCGGCATAATCGACTTTAGTCGGTTATTTATTACTGATAAGATTATTATTCCATTTTCATACCACCTTTGCTATTTTAATACCCACGGAAATACTTTCCCCAAATCACGGACAAATACACTTGCTCAGCAACGTTATTCCTGAGGCGCACGGAATGAAATCACAGTGCATTCAGAACACCTTCAGGACACGGGCTAAATTGCAAAACACTTGCAACCATGGAGATGAGAAGTAACTGAAGTCCCAGGCCTCGGTGGAAGGACGCCCTGTCAAGATCACACTGGAAAAATGTCCCTCCATGTCTCACCTTTCTATGTTAACCAGAAGTCAAGTCTAGGAATATTCCCACCAGCACGATCTGTAATACAGAGAAACTGACGGTGCCATGGAAGCCTGTCAAGGATAAAACGGAATTTTACATAGCAATGGAAACAGAGCTGTGTGGCTATTGTAAGATTCCATTTATATAAGATTAAAAAACAGGAGAAATGCACGCAGGCCCAGGAAGCAGGCTGGCTGACTATAGGTCTTCCCTCTCCTGCACCTCCATATCCGGCAGCGCGCCTCTCCCCCCCAGTCGCTTAACCCGCTCTGCAACTGAACACCTGTTGCAGTCCCTCTCCCTCCCCCACACTCCTATCTCCCGGGGATTCTAAAGATCTTCCCCTCCCCCTCAATGCTAAAGCTCCCACCTCCTGCAGGCACTCCAGGCTACACCCAGGTCAGTCTGAGCAGGGAAGCAGGGAAGCTAACTGCAGGTCCTCAAGGTCTAGTCCCTCAGTTTTATCACTACTAGTTCTATAGAGACCTTCTGCTGTAACCTCATCCTCTGACCCCAAATCCCAGGAGACTAATTAAGCAGCTCCTGGTGGAACATTCTGCTTTCCTTCCTCCTGTGAACCCTCTCAGCCACTTCCCCAGCCACATCTCCAGCACCATCCTAAGTGTTGACTCCTAAGACTCAGAAAGATTTTTACCTGGAACACACCTATGAGGACCACAAAATGTTCTACTAGGCAACTCACAGCCACCACACTAGAGAGCAAACAGAAACTAAAGGACAAAACACCCACCCAACAAACACAAGACCAGACATTAGCATCTAGAATTGCAATCTTCCCAGCCCCAGATGCTTAGACGCCAGTGGGGGTGGGGAAGTGGGAACCACAATCAAAATAGCCAGGACAAATATGTCCAATATGTCGCCACTTGAGTCCAGCAACCCCACCACAGCAGGCCCTGTATTCCAATACAGTTGAAGCATGGAAAAAGGCCTTAAAACAGCCTTTATAAATAT
>JAQHUG010000057.1:5851659-5862648 GCA_028555095.1 Dicrostonyx torquatus | reverse complement strand
AAATAACAGGAATTAAAAATCATTGGGCATTGATATATCTCAACATAAATGTTCTCAATTCCCCAAATTCATAGCACCAAGTGTCTACATAAAAAAATTAAAGAAATCTCATATCAGTACCTTAACAGCACACCTGAAAGTTCTAGAAGACAGGAAAACATCACACCTGGTATTACCGCATTTGTATCCATCATGAAGCTCCCAAAGGAATACAGATTTTAT
Organism: Dicrostonyx torquatus; assembly: GCA_028555095.1. Classification (NCBI taxonomy): domain Eukaryota; kingdom Metazoa; phylum Chordata; class Mammalia; order Rodentia; family Cricetidae; genus Dicrostonyx; species Dicrostonyx torquatus. The sequence goes on along the minus strand of JAQHUG010000057.1, from coordinate 5,862,426 downwards.
TGATAAGCAAACAAAACAACAACAAAACCAGGCAAAACTATATACAATATATAAAGTGTGAACGGGGTCACCGTTGAATTATTACATTGATGTGAATGAACATGAAGACATTACTAGATCTTTCAGTAATGTTTTCCTTCATGATCTAAGTACTGGGTATATTTTCTTTTTGAAAACTTAACATTGTGTGATTTTTTTTCTCTTCTGAGTATAATTTATAATCCATTAAATCAAATCAAATCCACAAGAAGTTGAATGACTTTGACCCTCCTCATTTCAATGTCTTAGTGGCTAATACCACAAAACACTTCAGGGTAAATGTGAGTAGAACGAAATTCTTCCTCTTCTAGATTCTCCGCCACTGAGAAGGCACAGTGGAACTGGCAAGGAAGCACGTTCACCGTAGGGAAGATGGCTACATTCCATTAGCTGGAACGGATTGTTGATTCCTTCCTTGAAGGGTTGCTCCAGCTAGCACTTACTATATGGGTACCAGGGACACTCGCTAAACAGAAAACACCCAACACCACAGTGCATTTATTTAATCCTATGAGGGGAGACCAGTAACAAGCAAGCAAACAAAGCAATATATAACCATTGTGTGGTGGCTTATCTTTTATAAAGTGCACAGTTGTTGAGGTTCTATTTTACTGAAAACATTCAAAGTGACCCACCACCCTTCTGAAGCTCCTGGGAATGAGCAGAGCTACAATGCTAGAGTCTGAAAGGCCAACGGAAGAAGACAACAACACTAGCATTTCCCTGCTTTCTCTGCCCCCTTAATAAACACCACTGGGACTAGAAGATGATGTATTTTGTTACTATGTTGACATCGAGAGCATCACTAGTAGTCTTTCTGGCTTGCTTAAGACAAGCGTCTGCACGTTCTTAGAAAGCAGAACTGTGTGGGTAATTCAATGACTCCCTAAGGGTTCTAAAATCGACTATTATCGTTGACAAGGAAACTTGCTAAATGCTACCTTCAATTTCCAAATTCCACAAGGGGAGAAGTCTGTCTAAAATTTAAACAATGTTCTTAATTAAATGTGTTAAATAATTGTAAATACCGCATAATGGGATATGTAGGTGTGTGAGAGACAAAATGCCCCCATGGTAGTAAAATGCTATAAAAGATACAAAAATAATCTCTTAATAGGCACCAAAAAGCTCTTTGCTTAATGAAATTTGCATTTCAAAAAAATAAAAAAGAGTGTCAGTAACTCGAATGGAGAACAGCAATGGGGTAAAGAAACCATCCTGGTTAGATTGTCTTCCCCAAATAGAAGGCCCTGCATTTCACAGTCCTGCTTTCTCTTGTTCTTCCACTTGTGAGCAGAGAAGACCTAAGCTTGTCCTTTCCCCGGGCACTCTGATACACCTGTTTAACGTGGCAATAACGTCCAACATTTCTCTGAGACTTTTCTCTTCACAAACTGAAGGAAATCACATCATGATCTTCTAGGATAGGACGTCACCTAGTACCCACAAGGTCTTGGAAATTCTAGTCTCTTTATGATCACATAGAAGGACAATATCATTTTTCCTTCAAAATTCCCAGCATGCTTTATGTTACGTAAGTTTAGGTCAGCAGTAAGCCTGTAGGAGGCACACTGCATTTAGTAGGAGGATTCTGGAAGGCAGACTGCAGAAGGAGTAGAAGACACTAAGTGATCTAGAAGGAGTCGTTTGCTTGATGTGCAATGTGACACTTCTATGGTTTCCTCAAATAATTGAGCAAACAAATATATCAGTTGGTTCATTTGCATGAATTTATATTTTTTATTTCTGGAGGCAAAAGCCAAGTCTATAATTCAGAAGCAGAGATACAAGGAAAAAAGGAAAGGGAATGTGTAAGGAAGTAGGAGATGGGTTTAACTATGTTTTCTCTGTATAAATGGGGTTCAAGAGCGTTTCAGATAAGAAACAGAGAGGATCCAATATGCTGGAGATGAAATAAGAGGTAATAGAAACTACAGCAAATAAACCTATAGGTCTAGACAATTAAAAAGTCATTGGGAAAATCCTACTCTTGAATCATTTTATTAATAATTCATCAGAACCACTGGAGATGTTTGACAAAGTTTCATTCACTGTTTGAGTCAGATACATACATCTTTTGGTCTTAATGGGCACCGAAAAGCCAGAGCTTGGGGCGGTAGTGAGGGAATCTGGCTTTCCATTGCCCACATCGGAGAAAAGCAGCCAACTGCCTGCTCAACTCTACTCGACAGCTGGCAACATGGGGACGCTCTCCTCATGGGCAGCCCTGTCTTCGGTCACTTCTCATATTGGTTTGCTCTTCTCCTCTTTCCTCTTTCTTCTCCTCACACAATATGAGTTTTCCAGCTTCTGATCTGCCACAATCTTCCAATCAAGTACGACAAAGCCGTGGTTTTCATCTTTCCCTGTCTATCAGATTTTGCATCTTTCAATAGTCTTGTTCACTCAGTTGCCTAAATACTGCATTATCAATCTGCCTTAAGTATAAGAAACTAACATTTTCATTTATCTTGAGTTCTTTTTAGCCTTCCATCAAGGGCTGTTCAAAGTATGATCACATTATGACTAATTGAGTATGTTCCTAATTTCTGTACCTAAATGAAAAACCAAAACAAAACAAACCTACCGTTCACTTTCTCTGGTCCTTGGATGTTGGTGGCCGTGGTAACAACAGTTGAGCAAATCTCCAGTAGAACAAGGAGAATCTTCCCTTTGCTTCAGGAATTCATGGGGCTATAGCATTAGCACACATTATAGTTTGAATGTGAAATGTCTCTGATAGACTCAGATATTTGAACATTTGACCACCAGGTGGTGGTGCTGGGGAAACTGTGGGTCCTTTAGGACGGTGGGCTAGATCACAAAAGTAGGTTGCTAGGGCCAGGTCTTCAAAGGGAAATGTACTTCTGGTTCTAACCCACACTCTCTGCTGATGACATTCCTCCAGGATGACATTCCTTGTCACGACGGACTGTATCACCAGTAACCAGAAGCCAAAATCAACCTTTCCTTTTTGAGTCGCATCTGTCACAGTGATGAGAAAAGCAATGATAACAATACATAAAAGCCACCTTTCCACATGTTAAGCTGTGCACCTTGGAATAACAGTGTTGGGGTGACTACAGGCATAGGGAAGCTTCCTGGAAAGAAAGCCCCAACCTCACACGAACTAGCTACTTAGACGTAGAAAATTTTTCCAACATCTTCTTGTTTCAGCTTTCTCATTTCTAAATTGAGATATTAATACTAATGTGAAAATTTTTTAAAGATTTATTTATTATGTATACAGTATTCTGCCTGCATGTGTATCTACACCCCAGAAGAGGGCACCAGATCTCATTACAGATGGTTGTGAGGCACCATGTGGTTGCTGCGAATTGAACTCAGGACCTTTGGAAGAAGAGTCAGTGCTCTTAACGGCTGAGCCATCTCTCCAGCACTAATGTGAAAATTTTATGTGGAGATTAAATTGACATTTGGTAAAGGCATTGGAAGAATGGCTGTCATGTACTGTCATATAAGTTTTGTTTTAAATAAAAGCAAGCAAACGTGAACAGTCATTGACCATTTATAATGTATGATATGATAAAGGCTAGAATGGCATGCATTATACATTATATTGATTGCAGACAGTTAAGAGAAGGCTGTCATATTTCCTCTATGCAGAAGAGTCAACTGAGATTATTGCCAAGCAATAAGGCTACAAAATTAGGAAAGCTGGAAACCAACCAGGACATTGTGAACTAAATGTCACGTGTAGAATGAAAAGATAGAGATAGATTTGAGTTCTTATAATCCTGGTCTTATAAGATCCCAAGAGAAGACTTGAGCAATTGAGATCTTACCGAGATAAAGACATACCTAACGTGAGATGACTTTTGGTAAGAAAGCCATTGTCAGCGTAAGAGATGAGCCATTTTTGAAAGCAGATGGTAAAGCTCCTAACTAATGGATTCACAGTGCTGGGAGGAGCTCCTCAAATTCACGTGGGGCCCATGTATTTCCTGCATTGTACACACACGCGGACCTGTGTGTACCCAGATACCTGTGTACTCACACGGACCTGTGTGTACCCGCTAACTGTATACTCACACACGGACCTGTGTGCACCCTGACAGCTGTGTATTCCAAGGGCTCAACCCTTGCAGTCCTTCCAGCAGTTTCCAGCAGGCCATCTGGGGCTTGCACATCTCATTACTGCTGGAGAAGCTGTCTCCTAGCTTCTTAAAAGAGCGAATGCAAGGGTATTATTTAAAGTAGCGAAGCTGCTGAGGATGCAGGTTTTTCAAGCTGGAGAGTGTGGCTTCTGCAAGAGTCTCAGCTCACCAAAAAAGAGCTTTTGGGAACAAATGCCTAAAAAAAAAAAAATTCTCATTGCAAAATTAAGGGCTTTTGTTAGCCCTGCTATACAGTCTAACTGAAGTCAGCAGCTATAAACAAACCCAGCCGAGGAAACAAAGTAAACAGGCATACTCAGTTCATCTCCCGATGACAAGGCAGATTGGGAACTTAGGCACTAGAGCAAGGAAACTACTTCTTGGGGTAAAGAACACGCCAATCCCGGCTTACTCCATGACTGCGATAGCCATCCTATTCTTTCAGTGGAGGTGGAAATGATCATTTTCATGGACACTTCCAAACCAATGCCAAACACGTAAGTAAAAGAATCCTTTGGGAATGCAAATTAGAACTGGAATAGTTAACAGGGCATCTGAACTATTAGCTTGTCACCAGACAGGAGCTGTCTGACCCTGTATCCATTCCAAGAAACTCAAGCTTTGCCACACCATAGATACTCACATAGCCGTAAATTTAACAACTAGACCACAGGTGAAACAATACATGGGAATGAATGGTCTGCTAGAAATTCCAGCATAAATAAGAAAATTCCTGGTAAAATAGAATCAATATCAACTTGGAGGTCACTATATATATGGGAATATTATAGGAAAGATACCTAATCCAGTTATGTCTACTGTTGAAGCAATACTAAGAATTAAATTCGTAATCAATTCTCCCTCCCCCGTGTTCAATAAACCCTAACATAAAGTGTTCCCACTTCTTATTGAACTTCCGTGGAAAAGACACCGAGCTCTCTAAGTTCAGCAGCTGGTGTGTTCTTACATCAACCCTGGCAACAGCTCAGAGTAGGGAGGTGAACGGAAGATCTCATCAGCATCTCCGTTTGATGACTATGTACAGAGAGAGTCTACTTGTGACACAGAAAGGGCCTCCTCCTCCTCTCGTTCTTGGGACCCAGTGTAGCGCATTCCTGGGACCCAGCATAGCACGTAGCACACAGTAGGTGCTTAATCAATAAACAGTTGAATGGGTTTCACTGCAGAAAGATTAATTAACGAATCAGGCCAGAAGGTAAGCATGAATATAAGATGTACAAATCAACTCAAAGAAGGACTTCGGATTATTTTTTAGCTGATCTCATGATTAATTTAATGAAACTATCTAACGAAGCCTTCTTCCCCACCTTCCTGAGGATGGGAAGTTAGTTCACCTCCCTACTGTTATTAGAAACTCAGCCAATATCATCTCAACTCTGTATCGCAGGGCCCCCAGTCACGTTATAGGCTAACAGAAATGCATGGGAAGTTTCAGAGACAGAAGACTGCAATGCAAAGAGCAAGAACCCTGGGAACAAAGAGACGGGTTCAAATTCGAGATGCACTTCTTTTAATAACCGAATAATAAAATGTTTTAATTGTACTGTTAGAAAAATATATATTCTTGGGATAGCCATCAAGAATGTTAAGCGTCATTCTTTTGGTATAAATTTTGAAACATTAAATTTTTATGAGTGTCCCCTTCCATGTATTTCTGATTACGCCATTATATTGAAAGCATTCACTTTTAAATTACACAGATATCCAATTTATTCTGTCTTTTGCCGTGGAACTTCAGAGCCTTTCATCTGGAGAAGCTTGAAAGTGGAAAGACATTATGTAAATCCAAAGATCAGGGCTTGAGGGATTTGGAAGTCAAATTCTTAAAGTCTTCTATAGTAACTCTCAGAGCTGAAATTTAATTTCATTACCATTGATGAAATGATTTGTAACATATGATGGCTGCATCGCCTGCATTGTGTTTACTCATTTAAGGAAGAGGAAATCAGAACACATGAGACTATTTTAAGACTTTGGGCTCCTACCCAACACGGCTGATTCAAGGCATGTAATTTAACAGGTAATTTAACAAAGATGCTGGAGAAAACACACACGGACTAGCAGAGTCAAAGAAGAGAAGTCTTGCTTCTCTAGAGCGTAAGGCAATCTAAGCTTAATCAAGATAGGCTGCTGGGTAGTGACAATCTTGGCCAAACGTGGGGGTTCACAGAAAATTAACAACAAAGATGAAAAGCTCTCTCTCTTAATTTCATACAGGCACAAGGAACAGGAACCAGAAAGAAGAAATTTAAGGGTGTCTCTTATACACTACACATTAATTTAAGACTTGAAAAGAAAACATCCTTCTTGTTTATCTAGTATCTCATGACCTCCTTTAAACTAAATCGTTCTATTGATAGATACAGAACAGCCTTAAATCATCTTAAATGTTTTCAAATGAAATAACTTTTTTTTTAGTTTCTGTAAAATATCAGATTTTGAGTTACATTATTGAATGCAATGATTTTTGTTTTTAAACTGGTGGGAGTATAGCTCAATGCCAGAGCATTTGACCAGGATGCACGAGGTTCTAGATGTCATCTCCAGAAGTGGCAAAAGATGAAGAGAGGAACTTGTTTACAAAATGGTCAAACTGGAGTTCAGTAGACAGTTGTTCTGGTTGTAATGGATTCTGTCCCTTTAAGGGCAAGCCACACCCACTCCCTTGTGCTTGTCTGCCCACAAGCACAAGCCTGTAGTTCGAAGATCTACTCTCTCTGTCCCCAGCTCCTGGAGGGGTCAGGGGGCTTTTTCTCTTCTCCTTCCCCCTTCTCCTTCTTCTTTCCCTTCTTTCTCTTTCTCTCTCTCCCCCCTCCCCTTCCCCTCCATAATCCATCTAATAAATGCTTATAACTTTAACTATCCATCTGGTCTCGTGCTCACGTTGCTGCTGCTGCCACCAGCGCAAGCTGGGGACCCGCTGCCATTTTGCCATGCTGTCTCCCACGCAAGCTGCCGGGGGACCCACACGTGGTTTCGTGCCACCTGCAGGGACCCATAGCAGCTGCGGGGACCACAATTATTAATTAGAAAGAACAACACTGGTAATGTGCTTCTTTTGAAAGGACACAAACTTGAGTTTGATGGCCAGAATTCACATTAAAAAAAAAAAAAAAGGTTGGGCATGGGTGCACACTTGCCATCCCAGGACTGGGGAAACAAAGGCAAGCAGATCCCTGGAGCTCTCTGGCCACAAGCCTTGCTGGGCAGAGAAACCAAATCTTTGACCAATAAGACACTCGTTAGCAAGATGGCTCAGGGCAAAGTGCTTACTGAGTTTGATTCCTAGAACCTGGAGAGAAAGATACAGTGGTTCCTGTCTGTAATCCTAAATCCATCACTCTCATGGTAAGATATGAGGTAGAGACAGGATGATAAACTGGATGTCACCTGATAGGGCAAAGGGGCAGAAACAAGAGAGACCCTGCCTCAAAGACAAGGTAGAAAGGATGAAGAGACTTCTGAATTTCCACATGTATGCCACGATTTACATATGTGTGCACTTACATGCACATACAAACAGACACACGTACACACACACACACACACAAAACAAACGCATAAATAAAAATAAATCTGGTTATTGTAGATCAGAGGCTTTTGAACCTGTAGATTGCACTGGCTCAAAAAAAAACAAACACATAAATAAAAATAAATCTGGTTATTGTAGATCAGAGGCTTTTGAACCTGTAGATTGCACTGGCTCAAAAAAAAAAAAAAAACAAACACATAAATAAAAATAAATCTGGCTATTGCAGATCCGAGGCACTGGCTCAGCCATTACTACGGCAGGGTCAGGGACAGAACTCGTATCTACTGGAGTGGTGTTATTTGACATCTATGTTAGTGGATGTCAGATGATTGACTAAATCCACACGCTAGACGTTATTGGACGCCAGGGGTTATCCCATCCACATTTGAACCTCCAGATCCCTGCCCCCTGCCAGTCACGTCATAACTACTCCTAAAAGTTCAACTTCACCGAAAACTAAATAGATTCACCGGGAAGATACAAACAGCACGGGAAGCAAAGCCTTGAAGCCCTCTCAGGACCACTTGCTGACTCTGTCCTCAAGCAGGTGGCACTACAGCTTCAAGGGTGCTCTTCTGGGCTCGCCCGCTGTGAATGCAGTAAGACAGAAGTCTAGCATTGCAGCCGAGATCCAGACTTGAAGAAGGACGCTTAGCCTGCAGCTCCGTGAGCTTCCGTTTGTGTGGTGCTTGCTGACAGACATTCCCGTGGTGTTAGCTTAGCAAGGCCATATGTCTTTGTATCTGCTGAGTCATCTCCACTGTTCAGGGCACCACGTGACCCAGCAGGGGTCTCCCTTGCAGGCATCAGCTCTAGCTATTCACTGGGTAAGTAAAAGTGACTCCTTGGTTCGGTGAGCTATTTTATGAGCTCACTGAAGTAGTTTTTCCCAGACCTGAAGTCTCCAGTTTGTGAGTGAACGCTACTTAGTTTTGAGAGCCCGCGCTCCACAGATGGGGGAGTGTAGTGCCTCTCTGTGACTTCTGGTAGCTTTACTCCCCCTCCCCCCAGCACCCCCGTCCCCCGTAGTTAGCTCTCCAGGACAGTATCTGAGAGCATTCTTTCAGTCACGTTCTCTCCCACAGGGTCACATCTTGCCAATGAGAACCAATCAAGCACCCTTTCCCTTGTAAACTTCAGAACACACAGCACACAGCAGCTCCTTGCAGATTGCTGTCAAATATCCCGGGCAACTGTCACTGCTATTTCCTCTCACTTCCCAGGTTTGACTTAAAGCTTCTGGTTTGCTCTGAGCTCTCTGGCTTGTCCCAGTGAAGTGTCTCCTCGTCTGGTGCGTGGTGAAAGCGTCCGTCCCTCGCTCAGAGGGATAGCTCGGACAGGGTACAGCCTTCAGAATCCTGTTGCTGTCTACAAACGTTTACATTGCCTTGGAGAGACCGTGAGCTGTGAGGTCATGGGATCCATCTCAGAATACCAGCTTTAGTTTGGTGGGCTTCGGCCTCAGCTGTGGGAATGTGGGCAGACAAATGCTCTCCCATTTCAGATGAAGAAAGAAGATGCCGAATTTTACCTCGTTTTAAAATTAATTTATTTTTTGGGGGGGGGCACAGATGCAATACCTTTATTATCCTATCTTAAGGCTCTCATTTCTTTACTAAGAAAAGATTGAAGGAGCCAAGGAAGTGGTGAAAGTAGGGTCAGACCCTTTTAATTTAGGGCTGTTTCAAGTTAATTGATTGATTGATTGGTGTGTGTGGGTGGGTGTGTGTGCGCGCGTGCGCACGCGTGTACGCGCATATGCAAACTCACATGTATGTGCAAAGGTCAGAGGTTGATACCAAGCATCTTTTACACCTGACTTTTTTTTTTTTTTGGAGACAGGGTCTCTCAGTGAACCTAGAACTCTGATCGAGGGATCTGGTGACTCTGGTTGGCTAGTGAACACCAGGCATCTGCCTCTGTCTGCCCACTGCCACCACTGGGGTTATAGATGCATGCTCCTTTACCCAGACTTTTGTGGGTACTGGGAAGCTGAGCTCAGTCACCCCTACTTGCACAGTAAGCACTTCACAAACTGAGCCATCTCCTCAGGCCTCTAGACTGCAATTCTTTGGCTTATCATTTCTTTTCTCCATTTTCCTTCATGTCACTAGGCCCAGTGCCTGCTGTGAAGAGCTGGACTAACCACACGGAAAACAAATGCTCTTTCGAGAGCAGAAAAGGGGATGGGCTTAGAAAACAAAACCAGAGAAAGATCTGTGCGTGTAGCGTCTTTCCCAGACTTTGAATTTGCCTTAAAAGATTCTTTAAGGCCCCCGGTCTTTTTCAGGATACCTCTTAGTCAGCGGAAAGAAATTAAGCTCAGGTATTTGGGAATGGTGAGCAGTTGTTCTTGGGAATAACTAGAGGAAGAGAAAAGTGATGTCGCAGTTATTAAAACAAAGAAACAATCCAAATAAGCCGGGCCACGCGAGAACAGAAGCACTGGGCTGAGACGGAAAGCCACTCACTTTAAAAGGGGTTGACCAAGGGAAAGCCCTACCTGGTACAATGTGAACCAAAACAAAAGGTGTGTCAGATGAAAACGGTGAGGCGTACCAACTACCAGAATACAGAACGGACGTGAACAGAATAAGCTAAATGACAAAGCTACCCTGAGGGCACTGCCACAATGTCGTCAAGAACTGGTAAAATCAGATGGGCACAGAGTGCGCACAGGTGCTCCAGGAGGCACTGGAGAAATAGTTCTGAAATTCCGCGGGTGAATTTCCCTGTTGGAAAGATCCTTTGTTCGGATTTGTTCCTCTGTCTCTTTGTCTCTACGACTCAGCAGAGCAAGAGATCTTTGGAGGCTTCTGAGCCCTAGGCTAAGGACAGGCTCTACCTTTTGGGACGCTCCACACAATGCGCAGATCAAAGGGCCCTTGTTAAAAAAACTAAGAACCAGAAACAGTGGCTGCAGCACATGGGGCTCAGTGCGGCATCCCTTCAAGCCTGGGCAGCTGACAGGTGCCACCGTCCATGAAGCCAGCCCTGCCAGTGCTTCTTGGCAAGATCCCTTCAGTGACTACCCAAAGCACTGCTTTTTGATTTTTA
>JAQHUG010000057.1:5796010-5809135 GCA_028555095.1 Dicrostonyx torquatus | reverse complement strand
AACCCTCATTCTGGGTCAGCAGAACCCTCATTCTGGGTCAGCAGAACCCTCATTCTGGGTCAGCAGAACCCTCATTCTGGGTCAGCAGAACCCTCCTCATCTGGGCTAGGTGCTATCATATTTCTTTAGATGTCAGCTACTTTCATCACATTGTTTCCTTCCAAGGATTAAGCAAACTGAACAAGTCCATTAGTTTACATAACATATTCCTTCAACGTTTTGCAAATGTCCTTTGATGTTTGAAAAAAAAAATCTCTTCATTCTGCAAGAAATTACAGCGTCAGGAAAAGAGCTTACAGAGAACAAAGACACCGACTCATTATGTAAATAAAGGCACTAAAATTCCATCCGCATGCATCCACATAGAACGACTACAAAAGTCTTTCTATTCTTACTTCCACCTTTATAGGGACATTAATTTCTATGGCCATCTATTCAAAGACATAAGTTGTTACAGAGATTACTGGAAAATATTTGTATTAGACACCCATAGACTTTAAACATAATGAAGAAATAACAGACGACATAAATGAATTCTAACAGAATTTCAGGCATGTTTCATAGCAAAAATGGGAAACCCAAAAGCAGACTGGTTAAAAGCTTAGTCACACCTCACCATAACACGCACACACATGCACACACACGCGCACAACGCACACGCGCACATGCACATGCACAACGCACACACACATGCACACACACGCACGCCCACGCACACGCATGCACGCACACGCACACATGTGCACACGCGCACACACACGCACACAAGCACAACGCACACAAGCACACACACAAACACGCGCACAGTGCAGATGCACACATGCACACACGCACACGAGCACACACTACACACGCATGCACACACTGTTTTGTTTAGAGTGAAATGACCCATAAGCTCCTGTGTTTGAACACGCAGTATGCAGCTGAGAACTCTGGCTGGAGGGCATTGGAGAGGCTTTGTAACATGGAACCTAACTGATGGCTGGAGACCACTGGTGTAGATCATTGAAAGTTATGTTCTCCACTTCTGGCCTTGGGCTCTCTGCTGTTCAGAGTCACACGAGAAGCTGCCACTGCATAATCTGCCACGACAGTGAGCCACTCCTATGCTGCCTTCCTAGCTAGAGTGAACTAAAATTCCCTGGTAGAAAATATTCTTTTCCATTGCTTCTCTGTCAGAGAGTTGTCCAAGCAATGAGAAATATAATTAATCAATCTGTGTTTGTTTGCATATATTCACATTTTTATTATTCCTCCAAAAATGATATTTGCAATATCTATGTCATAAATTATTGAACAAAGTGATAAATTGTTAGGCTTGTTAGACTCCTTATTGATATCTAAAAACTGTTAGTAGGAACCATGAACTACTGAGGGGTATAAGGTTCTGACTGGACATCCTCTTCTCTATGGGGCAGAGGACTAGGATGCTGGGACTCTTGCTGGCAGTGTAGGCACTGGTAACAAACTTCTTATAGCAAAACAATGTGAGCACAAGGAAGATCACATGTACCATGAATGCTGCTGAGTATTTGTTTACACTGGAAATACGGGTCTCTGCCTAACACACCTTTTTAATGGCTCAATAAGGAGCTAAATGATCAATAGCTAAGCAGGCAAGGACTTCCAGGCCAATAGCTAAGCAGGCAAGATAGGTGGAACATCCCGGCAGAGAGAGGAAACTCGAGATGTATCTGTTGGCAGGAGAGACAGCAGTCAGATGCAGAGTGAGTTGGACAGACAGAACGGGATAGAGGTAAAAAACCATGTGGTACAATGTAGATTCATGACGACATAGGCTAATTTAAGTTATAAGAGCTAGTTGAAAACAAGTCTGAGGCCGGACGGTGGTGGCGCACGACTTTAATCCCAGCACTCGGGAGGCAGAGGCAGGCGGATCTTTGTGAGTTCGAGACCAGCCTGGTCTACAAGAGCTAGTTCCAGTGCAGGCTCCAAAGCCACAGAGAAACCCTGTCTCGAAAAACCAAAAAAAAAAAAAAAGAAAAGAAAAGAAAAAAAGAAGAAGAAGAAAACAAGTCTAAGCTAAAGGCCAAGGTTTTATAATTATTAATTAATAATTAATAAATTAATCATGGCTCTGTGTTGTTATTTGGGAGATGACTGGAGGGACAGAGAAAGACTTGATACAATAGAAAAAGCCAGAATGTGAGCCATGACTGAACAGCTAGAGCCCTGATGTTAGACTCAGTTGCAAAGTGATTATGAAGTTTTAGAAAATTAACTTACTATATTTTTTACTACAATCATCTGGATCCTATTATGTTTAAGGAATCTTTAAATACATACTCATGATAGTTAGGATAAGCATTAATATTGATGGTTCTTCCAAGGCAACCAACGGGCACATGTTCATACGCCTTCCAAACATCTCATGTTCATACCAACTTCACGCCTTCTAAACATCTCATGTAAAAGACATGTATTTACATGTGTGCATCTTGGTTTTAATATAAAATTTTTATGTTTTTACTGCATATTGTTTTTGATACTCAGAATCTATTTGTATTGTTGCTACAGTCTGGACTTGGGTTCCATACACTTTCTAAGGGTACATATGTTAGAAGCCTCGTTTCCAGCACAGCAGAGTTGCGGTAGGGGAACATATAGGAGGTGGGGCCAGGGCTGGAGAGATAGATGGCCCAGTTGATAAAATCCTGTCATGCAAGCATATGTCCCACGTAGATATCTGACCTCTACACATACATATGACCATATGTTTTCACAATGAGAACACATGGAGAAATAAATGCACCATGCATGAACACACACACACACACACACACACACACACACACACACACACACACACTGAATGATTCAGTGGTTAGTGGAAAGTAATCTATCTGGTCATGTAGGAAGCGACCTCGGGACATATTAATGCAACTCTCAGAAGACTGGATTAGTTATTGAGAGAGGGGTTGTTTGGGAGCCCAGTCTCTTTCCTGTTTAGTCATGCGCTTTCTTCTGCGCACGCTCTTGTCATTTAGATGCCACCTGAAGTGTGTCTTTGGCCAGAAACATGCAGACACAGCTGGCATGCTCCTACATCTCCAGAACTATAAGATCTACAATGCCTTTCTGTTTTCAAAGTACCAGGCCTCAGGTAACTTGCCACAGAAACACAAAATAAGCAACACAGACTTATGCAGTCATTACATTTCCTTAAGTGCAATCCTCTGTGTTCATCATCACTCCAACACAACGAAAACCTAGTTCTATATTTTAGATCAGTGGTTCCCAACCCACGGGTTGTTACCTCTCTGGGGTCTCCAAAGACCACTGGAAAACACATATAATTACATTATGATTCATAACAGTAGCAAAATTACAGTTATGAATAGCAATGAAGATAATTTTAGGGTTGGAGTCACAACAACACAAGAAATTGTATTAAAGGGTCACAGCATCAGGAAGGATGAGGACCACTCTTCTTGGGTACTTCGCACTCCGGACACCTATGTCTAGTATCTTCTACAATTTGTGATGAAGATCTTTGAGTGAAGATACAGACAACTCCCAGGTCCAGGATTATGACAATAACTCCTCCGGCAATAAATGTAGAAAAGCAGACTCTCAACCTCTTCTGAACCCTGCCTCCTGTTTTCTCCACCTTGAAGCTGGTGAAGAAATATTGAGTCCCTGGAAGGCAGCAGTGTCCTTGGAAAAAATTTCAGTCAGTAAGAATAAATCAAGGAGCTCATTTCCTTAATGATGCTTCAGACACCTATATGTCACTCTACTGCCTCATTCTAGGTGTTCTATCTGAGAAAAACAACCTAGCATTTGTTTAACAAATTATTTATTGATATATTGTCCAAAACCAGAACCACCAGTCACCCCGAGTTGTACAATTTTCATTCATTAAAACAAACAAAAATGTCAGTCAATATTAGACACTGCGATTATAAAATATTGTCATTCTAGGAGTTCCTATTAAAATGGTGATGGATATAAATGCTATGGATATTAGTATTTCTCATCACACTAAGCCAATGGTAGCAAAATCTCAATCCCAGTCTCCAAGCCACGCCCACACATTCCCAGTCATCTGATATTTGACCTATTGCTACCAGGTGAGTGATTTACCATTCATCTTTCATCTAAGATCCCTCTGGAGTGTCTAAGAAGTTCAGCTGTGTCTGTCGCCATACCTCCTAACAGATCAGGAAAGTGGGCATTGCTATGGTCCCCTCTAAAGGAAGCAGACAGTAAAGCAAGCTTTTGGAGATGACACACATGCATTGTATCCCTTTCTTTTGCAGCTAAAAATGCTGCCTGGTGGCAAAACCCCTCACCAAAGCCAGTGTCTTCCAACTCAAAAGCCTAATTATTCCTCTAAGAATTTTAATACTGGAAAAAATACACAGAATAAATAGCTGCATGGCTTGCTCACTGGGCATAACAGCAGCTCAAAGAGGTGAGATCTGTTTAGAAGCAACATGAGACTACCTCATTTACCTGCCAGAACTTTTCCAAATAAGTTTCTCATTTTCTTCCAGAGTATACCCCCCCAGCTACAATCCCAGAAGACAGAAAGAGCTCTTTAAATAAAGGCCAGTCATTTGAGTGCCAGCTCCAAGACAGAATTCCCGAGATCATGTCAACACAGCAATATGGGTGCACAGACAGCTGATGCCTCTAGCTGAGGCTGTGCCTTGCATGCAAGAATATTCATCATATACACTTCAAGGAGATAAACTCGGGGTTTAATGATAAGCACCGTGGTTCTTTGTGACATGCTTTTCCTTGCTTTTTTTTTTTAAATCTAACTAGATGGCATTTCAATTGATTATAATAAAGAATAAGCTTTCAAACAATTAATGGATTTGTTGTGGAAATAACAGATGAGAAGGTGGCTTAGAAGCCCACAGGATGATCCAGGAAGCTGGTCAGACCAGAACGAATCCTATAGACTTCTAAAGTCAGAAGTCTCTAATATACTCAGACAAACTGGATACTTATGCTAGCCAGCAAGGGAGCATCTCTCGTGACCAATACCAAACAGCATTCTGACCTTCTCTCTTCTACGCACCATGGAGATCAGTTGTCTGCTAACAGGCTTCTATAATACTAAATGCCCATGCAATTCACTAAGTTTAGAACCAGTGAGTGGTTAGGAGCATTGATGCTAGAGTCAAAAATTACTCAAGAACTTGGTACCTCTAGCAATGGAGTCTTACTGCCAAGCCCTAGAATGCTGAGTCCTCAGTGTGACAGACACCTGTGTATCTGCATCACAGCCCCCTCCTCCAAAGGCTCAGGGATTACTCTAGAAGACTGACCAGGAATTCTGTAAGAGGTCGACGTGGTTGATGGCTACAGTAGAACAGTGTTCTGGACACAAGAGGACAGTTGAGCAGATGAACTCACAAAGGCTGTAATGGCATGAACAAATCCCGCTTAAGCTCAGGACGGTCAAAATTCTGTCGTGGGCTGGGAAGACGGCATGATTCTTGCCCCTAACTGAGTAGCTGCTGTCAATATTTGCTAGGAGAGGAAGAAGGTTTACCTGTTTGTTTTGAGGTTTGTTTGTTTGTTTGTTTTAAATATGTGGCTCCTTTATAGACCACACTCTGGGGACAGCCACACACACAAGATTATGTGGCTTCACAAATTGTACCTGCTAGGTTTTTTGTTTTTGTGGGTTTTTTTGTTTTGTTTTGTTTTGTTTTGTTTTTTTTTGGTGAGAGGGATGGATATGCAGTTGGGTAGGTAGAGGACAGGGTGGAATTAGGGGATGAATATGATCACAGTGTGTTGTACAAAATTTTAAAAAAATTAAAACAAGAAAAGATAAGGACTCAAGAGCTAGCTTATCAAGTCACTGTGCCCTTGGGTACCTTACGTATTAAGTAAGTAGAAACTAAGATAATAACCCGAGAGACCTCAGGGAGTTGTGAGCCCTGAATGCATGCTCTAAAAGAACTCTAGACTTGGATCTAGGCTTAAAAATAAATCTTAGTTACAAGAGCTAGTTCCAGAACAGGCTCCAAAGCTACAGAGAAACCCTGCCCCGAAAAACAAAAGAATAAATAAATAAATATTAGTTGAGCAAACATCAGCATAGAATATTTACTGTATGACTATACAATACATCAGGAGGAAATGATACATTTTTGTGGTATTAGGAAATGTGTAAAGAAGTATATGGTCATCATTTCAGAAGTTTCTATAAACTAATATGAATGTACAGGCTTCAAATCATAACCGATTTTTCTCTGTGTTGAATTTTTAAAGGAAAAATAACTTAAAACTGCCAAGTCTGATTCTGTCTCCTCTCTCATGTAGGCAATCCATAGCCCATCTTACACATTTTTATTTTTGTCCCCTGATACCATTTTACAAAACTCATATGTGTTTCTATTTAGAGGGATGTGTTGAGCAGTCGCTCTCTAGGACTTCCTGCTAGAGAAGGTTAAAGGTTCAGGGTTATCAGGGTTGCTCATTTTCTGCAAGTTTAGTTTCAACACTGTAAAAGAAGTTCCTATGACTGTTTTTGTGTTTGTCTAAGGCTCAGTTGCCTTCCTCCTGGATAAATGCCTATATGTAAAATTTAATTTACATACTAGCATCCAAGGTGATTTGAGATATAGTCATAAGAAGGAATAAACGTGTGCCTTCACACTGTTGCAGTTAGATTGAAAAGTAAAGTACAGATTGCTGGAATATATCACTGAACTGGTACACAAGAAAGAGGAGTGAGAACAGAGGAAGACTGAAGGTCTGTTCTCTAGCAATCTGGAGAGAAGAGGGCTAAGGGAGGACAGGAAACATTCCTGTATGGAGGGGTCCCCTGCTGCCCCAGCAGGCATAAACATGGTCCCTCTGGCTCCATGGTATTTCAGCTCCCCAAGCCTTCAACCATGTAATCAGCTCATCTATCATTTGCTAGTTTTTGAGCCAACAGGCTATTGACTGGTTCCAGACTCCAGGGACTAAGATGTTCTTTCCAGAGCTGCCGACAGACCCATGCTGTGACCTTGAACAAGCCCGCACACAACTCAGTGCCTCAGGCCCTCTCGGTAAGTAGAGGAGAAGAAATAGCCTGGCACACGTCTGCTTCACTAGCTCATTAGGAGTCAGAGAGAGCTGTCCTTTCAGGTCAATGTGAGCTCAAGGGAACATGCTTGCTTGGGATAAGGAATTTTCTCGACAACGGTGCTTAAAGGGATAAAGAGACAGCTTTCCTCTCCTTGCAAAGCCCCTAATATTTCATTCCCCAAAATGACACTTGCAAATTCATCATCAAATATGTAAGTGTGACCATTTCCACAGAACGTAACATGGATGGAATCGGAGCTTTCTATATTAACTGAGATTTGCCCTATAAAATTGGTTTATCGTTTTGTTTTACTTTTATTTTGAGATACTCTCAGTTCTGTAGTCTCCAGGCTGGCTTCAAACTCCCAATCAACCTGCCTCGGAATTTCAAGTGTATACCAAACTGGCCCTATATTTTCAATGCTGGTGTGCTTTGGTTCTGAGCATGTGTCCAAAACTAGAAAGAATGTATCCTCTGAGGACAAATACGGCATGCACTGGCTACGAAAAGCTAACCATTGTCAACATTCCAGTGATTTTCATACCTCTGTGGGTGTAGATTCACATATATGTTACATATATGGACATAGCTTAAAATCCACAGCTTCCTACCAGTGTATCTCCTTGTCAAAGCACATGTGAATTTATGGCTTCAAAACCTCTTCCTTGCTGGTATCAATACATTTAAACCGGCTAGGAAGTCTGAAACATTTTCTGTGCATGGTAACGATTTTGTACGGATTCTATACGGTAAGAACAGAAATTATGATATGTGAGCTAAAAAGACACTACTAGTAATGACTTAAACTGTTACTTTCTTAGTCATGCTTGAAGTAAATGAATTCCTTTAGGTTTGAAGTCTGAAATGACAGGTAATTGATTTTGGAAAACACGCTTAATAAACCCTGAAGGGCTTGGAGTGAAAACTTTGAGAAAATGGCATTTTTCTCCTCTTTGCATGATTATGTCATCTTTGCATTACCCTGGCACTCCAACAGCTGTGACCAGTACTGAGTCAACTGCAGCCCCCGTGTTAGGCATATTATACTAATTATCCTCTAATCCCCTTATGGTCTTATAACACAGGTAATGCTGTCATCTTTTTCCACATAAGGTCGCACAGCTGGTAGAAGGCATTCAAAACACAGGTGTTAGATTTGGGATACTAAAAAGATTCGTGGCAAAGGCAGAAATCCTTCTGATGTGTAATCTTTCTAAAGTCTTTTTATATCCCCCTTCCTTCTCAGGTTTGCATCCTGCTTCTCTGCAATGTGAGCTGCAACGTTGACTGTTAACGTTAATCCTAAGAGAAAACTCGCTGATCAGTGTGAGTCGAAGCTTCACCAAGTCCGTCTAGCCCCACAATGCCGAGTCACTCAGTGAAATCAGATCTGAAAGCTGACTCTCTAGGTTTCCATTCAGAAGCAACAAATGGCCAAGGAAGATCTGAAGCAGCAAGCATTGCCTTCCATTGGCTGGGTCTACCATGCCAGAGGGGACGCCCCACAGCCATGCACATATGGGCAGCACTAGTGGACTGGGCGGGTTATAAGAAACAAATAGTGGGGGGGCCATGAAAATGAGAAGAAGTTGGGTGTGTATGGGGGCATTGATGGGGAGCAAAGTGGGTAAGATGAAAATACTTTATATGCATGTATTAAACTTTCCAACAATAAATAACATATTAAAGAATATGAACTGGGATACATGTTAATGGACTACTGGCCAGATCTGAGCATTTCTCAGACCATCACACCTCACTAGACTCTTCCTCCGATGGTGGGATGGGGACTCTCCATCCCACAGCAGTAACACACTGAGGTCTTCCTGTTTGCTGTGTGCTCTGGCGATCACTATGTTTCCTTGATCTCATTGAATCTCACAGGTTTTAATTCGAGACCCTTATTATCCTTCCTGCATAAATCAAAGAACCTTACCTGATGCCTGAGGCATTTTAAATGTACTAGTTTTTAGTCAAAATTCTTCGTTTTCCTTCAAAGAAATATCAGTGGGCAATCACGGCGATTGATAGCTCTAGCAGAAATTCAGAGTTATTACTTTAAACTGTAACAGAGAAGGCTTAATTACCGCCTGGTTTTGTGTTTTAAGAGAACCAGCTTAGGTCCTGTTGACTGAATGTAGTTCCTGTCAGCAATCTCATGTCTAGGGAGGTGGGAGTAGGAAACATGGTGGCCAAGGCCAGGCTAGGTTACATAGTGAGATTTCTGTCTCAAAGCAATGCAATAAAACGCCATGAGGATGTGAGCCTAGCTCTGTTACTCACCTCTCCTTCCTTTAGCCATTCTTGTTCTCCTACACTGGTATCTGATTCTGTCTGCCTCTCTTTCCCATCCTCCCAACTTCCTTAACATGATACTAGTGCAGGGGCTGGAGCCATGGCTCATCACTTGCAGCCACACAGTGCTCTTGGAGATGACCTGAGCTTGGTCCCCTGAACTCACTTTGGGCTGCTCATAGCATCCTGAAGCACCAGCTTCTGGGGATCCAGTGCTCCTATCCGGCACTCACATGTGCAAACCCACTTACTTGAGAGATACATAAATAAATGAAAACGTTAAAATTTTCTAGTTACAAAGCATAGATGAGGAATTTACTGATTCTTACATGCCCGTTTTCACTAAGAAGAAAACATTTAAATATATACACTATTTATCTAGGCTAACATTTGAAATATGAGCGGGAGGCTGGCTGAAATTTCATTATCATCTTGTCATCAACATTAGCTGTTAGATCAAACTGCGGATAAAACGATGACCTCTTCCTATTTGGCAAATATCTTAATGCCAACAAAAGATGTCACAACACCATTGCAAGCAGTAAGACAGATGGTGATAGACTTTAGGCCTGAGGAAACTCGCAAAGAACGCTGAATACTTTCAGGGGAGAAGAGGTCTGTAAAACGGCACAATGGAAATGGTGACATTGCTCAAGCCATTTCAACAGGGCACCACTGCAGGGAAGTGGGCTCTGGAAAGACATGTCACCTGTCACTGCAGGGATTTGGTTGCGTCTCCAGGAGCTTCCACTCCAGGGCAGAGGCCGACTGGGATCAAATCCAGCCATCGACCCTCGCAGTCATCAGTTTGCTAAGTTTGCAGCACAGCTTTTGGCTTTGGCTCAGCGGTTGGCCTAGGGTTATAAACTGTGCTATTTATTAAGTCTTATTAAGATTGTTGTCAGCTGTGATCATATTGCTTCTCCGCACAAAACCCCGAGTGGCTCCCTGCTGCCTCTCTAATTAGGACTTTACTCCTTCTCTGGTGCTCAAAACTCCTTCACCATTTGTAGATCGCCCCTCCTTCACAGTCTGGATTCTGACCACGCTTCCAAAGGTGGTTCTGGCTTACTCAAAACCTCGCTGCTACGTTCATTACAAACACCCTTTCTGATGTCTGTCCTCTACCGTCACGGGTCCTTTCACGTATTCTGTGCTCTTCTGCCGCTAGTCTATGGCCAGTCTTCGGTCTGCATGAGCAAAGATTTCCAGGCTTTCCAGATGGGTCTCAAAAGTGGGTTGCACACTTCAGAATTTAAGTGGTGCCGTTGGGAGAGAGAACTGGTTTCAGGTAAGAGAGTTCTTATCTTCCCCTTGCTAGGTGACCAGGGATGTGTTATAGAAGACCCGATATCTAGGCCCTCTGCCGCAAAGTCTAGGGAAGGGTAAGATAACTAATATAGTTGGTCTCCTCTCCACGATCTCTCCAGCTCAACACATGCTGTCTTCCCTCTTGAGACTACATGCGATGGAAGTTGCCCTTGCTCTGCCACCTGGTCTCTCCATCCTGAGCTCACTGGAAATGTAACCCTTCCTGTCAGTGACACATCATCAATGATGACTTTGCAAGTCAAACAGGAACGGACCAAGAATCCCATAAAACAAAATACCGTGTATAATAATATCATATTACATCCCCAAATTTAATAACGCATTATTCTGACTGAAATATTATTATTGGTGTAGAAAAGTAAGGACAGTCCAATAGTAACAACAAATTATAGGAGATGAAATAAATGTAAAGCAGATAAGCTTTACATTTATTAATATTTATTATTATTATTAATAATATTTTCTAATATTATTTATATCTAATAATATAATTAATATTATTTTGGAATTTGCCATGGTAAATGTATTGCAAACTTTTGAAAACTAGAAGGGACACAGTGATGAATATCTTCTAGAATATATGAAGCTAAAAAGAATTTAATTATTAGCTTTTACCCAATCTATTTAATCTTTCCAATGCTGCTGAAAATTTCCTTTATTGGCTTTTATACAATTGAACATATTCAATGATCATTACGTGTATCTAGACTATTTCACATCATTAAGGATTTTTGGAGTCTTAACAAGAAGTTCGAAAGGCAGAGCACTGAATACATTTTTAAAAATCCCAGTGAGCCCTGAGAGGTGCTGTCACAGTGAGAGGGGCCCATGGGAGCACAGCAGGACACCAAGGCTCAGGTGTCTCAACTTGCACCAAATCCATGCTTTAGCCTAATATCAAGTGACTGTGTGCTTGGGAGCACTGGTAGGTCAAAGCCAAACTCCCAAACTACCATGAAATGAAATAACTAAAAACAGGAATCAATCCTGATGAATGCAACATATCACTAAAGTTCTAGAATTATAAAGCATATATTTAAAATTATATGAAGATAAAAATGAATTTTTATAGAAACTCATCTCCTTTTCAGTTATTTGCAAATACATACTAGTGAGTCACATTCAACCAAATAGATTATCTACTGTGTCATCAAAATGCAGGAGCATGTTCAAGAGATTTATGGAAAACCACAGGCTACTCACCCGTGTCTATAACATACCGGGCTCCAGCATGTTCTTCACGTGGCAATAAATTTAAATAGGACCACAGAAATAATAAGCACATATGGCTCTATGCTACAATATTATATAATCACATTGAAGCTAAATGTGAAATTATTTTTCTCATTTAAACAATACATATCTACTTTGCTTCTTTCAAGAGAATCAATAGAGCCAGGCAGTCATGGTACACGCCTTTAATCCAGCACTAGGGAGTCAGAGGTAAGGCAGATCTCTGTGAGTTCAAGGCCAGTCTGGTCTACAAGAGCTAGTTTCAGGACAGGCTCTAAGGCTACATAGAAACCCTATCTCAAAAAAACCAAAATTAAAAAAAAAAAGAAAATCAAGTTAACAGGAAGATAACCACTGCAAATACTCATAGGAATTGAAGTTGAGAAATTCAATTAGTTCATTTAACCAATAGCAATGTTGGCTCAGTTTACCTGGAACAAATGTGATGTCATTTCATGGCAGAGTGCTGGATCTAAAACCTCTTGATACCCTGCGTACTTCACCTTGAAAAATGATAATGATTGTCCAGGAACGTTCTGTGTCAAAGAAAATCAGGTTATGGAAAATGATAAGAACGCGACTGGGGTCCACTTGATTCTAGTTCTAGAATCCGGTACAGTTGTATTTGGTGACAAATTTGAAAGATTTCTGGAAAGTGCTTCTAAGAATGGGCGTTAAACAGCCTACATGGAGAGATCAATGCATTTCACAATCAATCTCAGGAACACATTGCTCCAGCCACTGTCTGAAGTTCAGGAGGTCTGTTAGGATTCCTGAGACTGAGCTGTACATTGTCATTGAGCTGAACACGGTAAGAAAGAGACATCCAAAAGCTCCAAGAGAGCTTGGTTGGGAGAGTGAAAGGTATCAGAGATTAAACAGAAATCAGGTTCATATGACTGATAACAGAAGTTAGAATGTAAATCGTAATTTATTATTTGTAGTATTTACTGCTACTATACTATACATTGGGCATGTGTATGAACAGTTTCATTTTCAGTCCTCTCTCTAATCCTGCAAGGTTTATTCTGATTTTTTTCTCCACTCGTTTGCTGAGAAATTGAGAAGATTAAAATCAAAACGTCATGGTGATATTTTCTTACGCTGATAAACTGCCCTTATCATATGTGTTCTATTTTTTGAGTACATCCGTGATTAGCTTTCTTAGCGACATCTTAGTTTTTTAACTCACAGAATTTCAT
>JAQHUG010000057.1:5732276-5770738 GCA_028555095.1 Dicrostonyx torquatus | reverse complement strand
TTGGAAATTGATATACCTAAATATTAAGCTATACCATTCTTGGGCATATACCCAATGGGCACTATATCCTACCACAAGCGTATTTGCTAAGCTATATCTATTGCAACTTAGTTCATGAGAGCAAGAAACTGAAAGCCACCTAGACATTTCTCAATTGAAAAATGAATAAAGAAAATATGTTCTATTTATACGATAGAGTATTAATCACCTGTTTTTAAAAAATGACGTCAAGACATTTACAGGCAAATAGATGGAACTAGAAAAAAAAATCAACCTGAGTGAGGTAACCCAGGCCTAGAAAGACAAATATGGTACGTTCTCACTAATAACTGGATATTCGATATTAAGTAAATGATAACCAAGCTATGATCCATAGACTTAGTAAGGATAACTGAAGAGGAGAGATCTAGAGGAGATGCGTGGATCTTCCTGGGAAGGGGAAATAAGAGAGACTGCTTTTCAAGTGGACTTGAGGCAAGTGTGGATGGGAGCAGGATGGATCAGATGTGGAGGGTGATGGGGGAGAAAGTGCAAGGAGAGAAGGCTCAAACTGGGGGGTACTTGAGGGGGAAGGTGTGGGAACCTAGTGCAGTGGTAATTCCATGGAATCGGTGAGGGTAACCCAAATGAGGACTCCTGACAATGGAGGAAACAGAATCTGACTGGCCATCATCTGTAGCCAGACGAGGGTTCCACTCGTGGGACTGGGTTACATTGGTTGAGTTGTTGGCTAAAGAGTTCCCATGGAGCCCCCCCCAAATAATCCAGGCTAATACTAGGACAGAAGGTCATCCTCTGAAAACTGATAGAGGGGCCCCATTGCAGAGGACAACCTCCACACAGCTCCCTGAATACAGAGAGGTCAAGCTGTTGCAGGCTTGGAGCCCTTCCTCCCTAGGTTCAAAAGAACATCTTTTCCTAGGTCCATGAGATCATTGCCACTGGCCTTTACCTAATGTCATCTTGCAAGCATAGTTCTGTCTAGATGGCAAGAGAGACTTCCTATAGAATTCCCAGAAATGTTGGGGCATTTGGTGCTCGTCACCTGTACACTAACAAATGACTGAAAAAAAAAAAAGGTCACTCTTCAAACTACATCCAGTACTATGGCTGTCTTCTTTAATACTGAAATTTGAAAACAATACTCCAAGTATTGCTAGACGCCCTGAAACAGCTGTATAGCATCCTTCTTCTAATCTGTACTCTGAGGCATGGCACTAACGACCCTTCTCATGGTTTTTTGTTTTTTTGTTTTTCGAGACAGGGTTTCTCTGTAGCTTTGGAGCCTGTCCTGAAACTAGCTCTTGTAGACCAGGCTGGTCTCGAACTCACAAAGATCCGCCTGCCTCTGCCTCCCGAGTGCTGGGATTAAAGGCATGCGCCACCACCGCCCGGCCCTTCTCATGTTTTAAAGCTCCTTTGATTGGCTTCTATGGTTTAGCTTAGACCCATCTTTGTTTACTGACTGCAGTCTTCCCGTGGGAGCCGGGTATTTAATGGGCTTGCCCCTCATGCTGGGTAACCTCATAACTATCCTTCCTTTTCTGCTTTCACCTCCCAGCACCCAGATTTCATCAGTCTCTCATATGTCCGTTTTCAAGGTGGCTTCCAAATCAACACGATGAATGGCTCGGGGTTTCCAAATTCTCTGCTCGCCAAGCTTCACTTTCCATTTCTCTGCACTTCCATTAGCCCAGCTAAGCTTGCAAACCCAGTGTCTCCCAAGTATCCTGTCCTTCTCAGTGACTGTGCCCTTTGTCATTTTGCCTTCTTCCTACAAGGCCGTCTCCTCTGTCACGTCAGGGTGTGGCGAGAGGATAAGCAGAGCAAGAAAACTAGAGGAAAAGATGACAGGAACCCTTGTTCCGTTACAGCCTCTTCAGACTTGATGGTGTTGACACAATAGTGAGATCAATTTGGACAATATTTAGCTATTTAAGCTTTACTGTTCTTGAAAATTATGATTTTTTGTTTTGTTTAGTTTTGCAGGTAACATTAGTTCATAGGAATGCATTTTCTTTTCTTAGCTGTCTAACTCAGTGATGGAAGAGATGACTACTTGTATGGTAAAACTGGCCTATTAAATTAATGTATATAGGACCTCATTCCCATCCCACCCAGTTGTTTGTTTTAAAGCAAAACAGATAATTTTAAATTGAAATGGGCCTTCTAGTCCAGCATCCAAAAATAGAGGGACCTTCAAATGAACATCCTTTTCTAAGTGTGGAGTCTTCTGTTTTGACCATGAACCTCATTTGCAATGCAATCTTAAGTGTCTATAGAAACCAGTTCTCATACAACAGAATATTCTAGAAATCCATTTTTCTGCTGCCATCCTTGCTTAGCAGGTGCAGAGCGAAAGGCCAGACTCACAAACGATAGCCTTTGCTGTCAGGCTGGTACCTTCCTTTAGCACACGCTGGGTCTCGGGGGACTGAATATGCTTGCCAATGCCTAGCACAGCACACAGGTGAGGTCTAGTGGGACAGGACTCTTCAAAATGCACTCTGTGTGTTCCAAGGGTCCAGAATGTCAGAAGGTGGCCTAGAAGGGGAGTACAATGCTATTGACAGAGCTGGCCTGCAGTACCCACACCGAGTGCACATCACACAGAGAAACCAGTGACTTCTCTTCAGCATAAAAAACTGCACAATGAGAAGCCAGCAGAAGCCTAGCTGTGCTGGGAAACCAAAGAGTAAGATTGCCAAGGTTCAAGTGTGCATCGTGCAACCTTCCATGACCTTGGACAGCTCCTCATCCCATGCATTCCCTTTAGCTATGAAGAGCAAATGCCCACAAGTCTTCACTCCCCAGCTTGGCATGTGAATTAAGTAGGTCGGATGTAAAGTGCTCGTAGCATTGCTCACTACATGAGAGTTCAATAAATCGTAGTTACACTTACAGACACATTCTTAATTTTCCGTCAAGTGAACTAAGATCCGTGCGTCTTCACTGGAAGACAAGTTTTACAACTAACTCTTATTAAATAAAATAGATGACATTTGCCAATTATCAAAGAAAGACTGCTGCCAGCTCACTTTTCCAGTACCATTATTAAAGAACCACCAGAAACTTGTCATTAGTTTGCCTCAAATTAGAAAAGAGTCCCAGATTGTAACTGCCACTAGGGACAATATCACAGGGATTAGACACCTGTCCTCTTTGAAAGATTTGTGCAGCCTTGGCCTGGGAGGTTTACTCTGAGTTTTCAAACAAAACCTATTTATTTCCATCTCTGATATAATATATGAGTCTGGCCTAGAACTAACAGTAGGAAATAATAAAATGTTCTATGACATTGAATCAAAAATGTGTGTGTTTTTTTTTGTGCGTATGTTGTGCATGTGTGTATGTGTGTCTGTGTGTGCTGTATGTGTATGTATGCCTGTGTGATGTCTGTGTATGTGGTTTTGTGTGTGTGTTGTGCATGTGTGTCTGTGTGTATGTGTATATGTATGCATGTGTGATGTGTGTGTTTTGTGTATGTATGTTGTACATGTGTGTATGTCTGTCTGTGTGTGTATGTATGCCTGTGTGATGTCTGTGTGTGTTTTGTGTATGCATGTTGTGCATGTGTATCTATGTGTATCTGTGTGTATGTATGCATGTGTGATGTCTCTGTGTGTGTATGTATGCATGTGATGTCTGTGTGTGTATGTATGCATATGTAATGTCTCTCTGTGTGTGTCTGTGTGTGTTTACATTCAGGTGAGGATGCACATCTACAGCAGATGTATAGCGGTCAACAGAAGTTAAAGGGCAGCAATTGATGTTGATCTTTACTTCCCCCTTGTTTGACCAGGGCTCACAGCAAATGTGACCAACACTAGTCCTCTGTGAGCTTCAGAACCTTTTGTCTCTGTCCTTACATCCCCCTGGGAGCAAAAGGAAAACAAATCCTCATGCTATGTGCCCCGATTTCATAAATGTTCTAGAGAATTGATTTCTGGTTCTCATCTCCATGACCAACTATGTTACCCATTGGCCTCTACTAAGTTTAAATAAAAAACTTAAGGACGTTAAGTTAACAAAAGCTCTTGACAACCCTTAATACCCAGACAACTGCAAAACTTTCACTTTACATTGAAGTGAAAGGAAGAGACCAGAGCAAAGGCTTCTCCTGGCTTGGAATAGAGCATGGACGGATCCTCCTGCTGGTTTCTGAACTGGCCAGGAAATTATTTCCCATATGCCTTGGCACAGTTTGCAGAATTTAGCTCAGTTGCTGATCTTCATCCTGATTCTCTCTGACATTACTCTCTGTCCATTTACAAAGTGCTGCATTCTAGGACAGAGCTGTTGAGGACTTTATCACTGATGAAAAGGACCTGATCTCTTCATCTTCCTGATGATGTCACCCCAGGGAAGTGCAGTAACCTCTGTGTGCCTATTTTAACATCAATAACTTGGAAGGTAAATATTCCCATTTCCTTGCACTGAGAGATCATTGACATGATGTCATATATCGTCAGTATTATTAGTGATAGCACTTATGTCCATAGTGCTAACACTTCTTATTTAAAACATACCCTTGGGTTGTAATTCTATTTATATGTACTTTTTGTTTGTTTGGTTGGTTGGTTTTGATTTTTGAGACAGGGTTTCTCTGTAGCTTTGGAGCCTATCCTGAAAGTAGCTCTTGTAGACCAGGTTGGCCTTGAACTCACAGAGATCTGCCTGCCTCTGCCTCCCAAAGTGCTGGGATTAAAGGCGTGCACCATATTGCCCAGCTTCTTTGTACTTCTTCTAGACAGTGTTCATTTAATCGTTTTCTTCAGTAATGTTACAATAAAATTAGATGCGAGTGTCATCTTCTCAATATGGGTTCACTATGGCAGCTGGCAGGTGACATCTCCTTCCTTTTGTTCATAAGCTACACTTCTAATAGCACCCTTTAACAGGTATTAGAGCTTATGTACTTCGTGTTTATATCTACTTCAATGGCAAATGAAATCTTACGGCCTTTTCTAGAGGTGCTGCAATTCTTTCCCATCTCTCATTTTGTAGTTTTAAGGATGATGGCAACATTATCCTAAATGCCTCAAGATAAAAGAGTTCTGCTTAGAGCCAACATAACTTGATATTTGTGATTTAACTGTGTAGCCCCTTTAGGTAGACCCCATAAACAAAATATAATTCTTATGCCATGCTATCAAAAATCCAATTACATTACTGTCTCCCTTGCAAACTGTGGGGCTGAGTTTCAGTCCTGACCACTGTTTATCTTTCAGGCCAAAGTGTATACTCGATAAATACTGGCATTCTAGTCTTCACGCAGGGAAGTACCGGCTTCTTCCTTTGGTTTTATAAAATGCACGCAAGAAAATCCTAGTAGATTGATCAGTGTTGCATCAATTTCTTCATAATGCAGTGCTTCAAACGGTGCTATGGCAAAGGAGCACATCTGGCTTATAAGCCATGCTTCTTCTTAATGCAATTTTGTAGCTGCCTGGAGGACACAGCACATATCATCAATAACATGTTTCCAGCTTAATACGCCATGACTTATTAAAGGTGCCGAATACAAATTTAGGTGTACAGAAATGAATGATGTCGACTATGCAAAATTCACTGAAATTTTACATAGAAAAATTTGAGAATATTTTCTATGCTATAACATAATTATAGTACTGATCAACAGTCCATTTGTCTCATTACACAAGCAACTCAAGGGGTGGCAACTGCCTTTATAACTGGTAGCCAGGAACGACAGGAAAACATGACATCCATTAAAGCCAATATCTTGAAATGAAATGAATAAACTCTCAAAAAATATGATTATCTATTAGTTTTTGTCCATACTTTTCACATTTTTAAGACAGGATTACATTCTTCTCCAATGTAAATCTGGTACTCTTTCTCTCAACAGTCGTCATAGATGACCCCAAAAACAAAAGGAAGGCATTAGCTGTCAGAGGTTCAGACTATTTTCTGCCAAAGATTTCGTTATTTATCCTGTGTTACCCTTCATTTTCTCTTTTCTCTCACACAAAGCAGTGATGATCCGACTTCCATGGTAGTTATAGTGTACCTAGCATAGTACAGAGTACAGAAAATACTTTCACAGTCTATAGAAACCTAAGAAGAAAACCCTCAAAGCACAGATAATAAAAAAATCACCATAATGTCACAGTTCTGAGCAGGACAATTTAGAAGATACTGGGTGCCTGTGATCCTCTGGTAGAGGTAGATGATGAGGTTCTGGTGTAATACTCACGATGGCTCACAGGGAAACTGAGGCCAAGGTCAAGCTCTTAGCAAAAGAAAGAAGAGTGTTCATGAGGTATGGGACTGGACTGGGAGAGCCCACCCTGCAGTTCTGGATTGGGGGTACAGGTACACATGAAGACTCCATGATTCAGAAGGATAATGCTTGGAAAATCCGTTCGAAGGATCTGTTCATGACTGAGGAAACCATCAATGAGAAAATATGGCATTATAGTACTTAGACAGTTCAGAAATCAGAATGCTACAGCCATGTTTAAAACTGTGTGGGCATGAGAAATAAAGGAATTCATCTTCTTGCTAGCCTAAACTTTTTTAAACTAAGAAAGTTGGAAGGAGCCTCATGCTCATTTCCATTTGTGGTTTTTCAGTGAAAAAAAAAGTATTTAAGAGAAGTGACTTGACCAAGAACACAGCCAGCTATCAATAAAGTCAAACTCATTGAGGGGGTCTACAGATTCACTGCGTGAATAAAACACATGATTTTCACTCATATTTTGAAATCATCTCAAAAGCCAAGCATCATCCATGAGGTGTAGAAGTAATGAGGGAATCATTTGAAGGAAGCCCATCATTTAGAAAGAAATAATTGTGCTGTTTATTAATTTTGCTTCGTCTGGAAGATGGAAACTGTCACCTACTTCCCATAGCTATATGCCATGTGATATTATAGTAGGACTACAGGCATAATCACTAGAGATACTGAATTCTACGTGGTATTTGGTGAAAGCTCCTTAAAAGCTTGCCTCAAACTGCAGAATGTCTTTTAAACATACAGTGATAAAGAATATTCTACCTTAGGGCAGATTTCTTATCAACAGAGTCTGTCTGCTTTTGATAGAACCGTCAGGCAAGTATATTATGAGACGTTATTTAAAAGATTAGAAACCTCACTCAAAACAACAGGCCCCTGTGAGCCATAAGGTCACAGTCTTTGATCCATACATCCAATGAAGGGTGAGGGATATCAATGGGTGGTCTGCTATCCTCTGTAGGACTGTGCCTCTGAATTTCTCTTTTGTCCCTGGATAGCCGATGGTGACCCAATCCTCATTGTCCCGTCACACTCAGGTTGCTTTTCCCTCTCTACATACTTCACCTCTACTGCTTCAAACATGTTCTTTTTCCTCGAGTGTGACTCCAGCCCATGTCAGTCTTCCCTCCTGCTCATTCCAACCAAAGAGGCTAGGCTGTAGAGTCCCTAGTTGCTAAGGTCCTCACAGTCATTCTAGAACAAGCGTTCTCCTGTGCCGTCAGTAACTGGTTTGGAACTTAGAGGCTTAGTTCTCATCCTGTTTGGGTTCACATTGGTATTTTTACCACTCACTCTTTTGCTGTAGGAAATCCTTCAGCCAGTAGTCTTTAAGTTACCCACCCATTTGGGTGTGGCCTCTTATACTATAAATGCCCATGAAAAGTAAGCTCTCCCTCTCTCTTCCGGCTGCTGGATTCGGTTGCTGTTCCCTGTTGGAGCAGAGGACTGTGATCTGTGAGTCTACCCCTAAATAAACCACCCTTTATTATATTCAATTCTGAGCTAGTGTGGGATTTATCAATAATAAAAAAAATTATACTGCGCCGGGCGGTAGTGGCGCACCTCTTTAATCCCAGCACTCGGGAGGCAGAGGCTGGCGGATCTCTGTGAGTTGGAGGCCAGCCTGGTCTACAAGAGCTAGTTCCAGGACAGGCACCAAAAAACCTACTGTCTCGAAAAAAATTTAAAAAAAAAATATCCATTTGAAACAGACCAATATGATCAGTACACATTGGCATTCACCACTAAGCAAAGAGAAAGATACTGAACACCATTAAAGACTGGGGTGTTGAAACCAATATCAGAGTAAGACACTACTCAGAACCTCTAGGATTAACTTTGTGAAGATAAACAAAGGCCCTATATTAATCCAAAAGAAGAAAAAAATAAATCCATATTACAAGAGCTACTAGTGACGATAAACAAACACTAACGGACCCAGGTAAGAACTCAAAATGATATAGTTTTGTTTTTTTTTTTTTTTAGAAAGTCTAGAGATTACTTAAAAACTAAACACAGAGTTACTGTACTACTTAGGAATTCCCATTATAAGTCTTTGCCCAAGAGAAATGCAATCTGAATCGAATGAAATCTATTCAACGGAAGGTTGACTTTAGAAAGAAGAATGGAGTTCTGATATGTACCACAACGTGGGTGAACCATAAAAGTTCAGGCTAGATGAAAGAAACAAGGAATAAAACATCACATATTATGTAACTTGATTTAATGTGGAATGTCCAGAATGAGAAACCCAGAGGCATAAATTAGATGAAATGATCATATTAGGACTCATATTGTGGCTGATGCTGGAGAGTGAGCTGGAGAGAAACCTCAGTAGTTAAGAGTGCTGACTGCTCTTACAGAAGACCTGGGCTCCATTCTCAGCACCCACATGGCAACCCAAAACTACCTTAACTCCAGTTCCAGGGGATCTTATGACCTCTTATGGCTTCCTGTCAGCACCAGGGATACATGGGACACACAAATATGCATGCAGGTAAAATACTGAAACACATAAAATAATAAATTTTATTTAGAAGAAAAATGGCCTAATAAAGGGAAGGGAATTTCTTTTGGAAATAACAAATATTCTACATCTGATCTTGGTCATGGATGGAAAATGTGAGTATATTGGAAGCTATAAGTTCACATAGTTAAAATGAGTGTGATTCATTATCTGTGAATTACATTTCAATTAAACTCGTATATTAAAATTTACATGAGATAAAGAGCATACATAAATATCCTTTAGTGGAACACATTTTCCAGTTAGCACTTTAAATACTAAAAAAAAAAAGAAAGAAAGAAAAAAACTACACTGAGTTTTTAAAAATTTACTGAAAAAGATGATACAATGTTTTTATCAATCAGGTGCCAAAACTAACAGGAGAAGAGAACTTGATATTCTATGCCAACAGCACTCTCTTCCTGTCAGAAACGTAGAAAATCAGCCGAAACTGTTAGTTAATATTATTGCAAGGATCTTCTGCATATCAATTATGCCTAAAGTCATTATTTTTGGCAGTCATGCTATAAATCTTGACTCAAGAGAGATAATTTCGTACCATCTGCTCTCAAACGTGACCATTCATCAGAATCACCTGGAGGCTTGACAGAATCCAGATTGCTGGACGCCCTCTCTCAGAATCCCTGATGCAAGCGGTATTACACAGCTGACACGGATTCTGCTTGCCCCGGGATGCAACTTCCCAGAACTCCTTATGGTTATTGATTAATCCACTTAGGTTTCTCGTGGTCATATTTATGTCAGTCTTCCCTGGTTGATTCAAGCACAATTGGAACAAAAAGTTAAACCTGTCACATGACCCTATGGTACTTAGAATTTCTGTAGTTAAGTAACTGTTGATAGGGGAGGGGACTATTGTAAAAGACAGAATGAGCAGTGTATGGTGAATACCAGCTCCTCTTTGAAAGATTCAGCAAAGTTTAGGTCATTGTAGAAGTAGACTTGGAAGGTCCCAAAAAATAGGGAATTTGTGAATTAGAACTGAAGAGATCAATAAAGTCCAGGTTCTTGATTGTGGAGGAGGGCAATGATGGGAAAATCCCTGGGACATCATCGCTTCCTAATTACCACCCAGTGGACTAGGAGGGTCTTCTGTATTTCTGTGCTTTGATTGGTTAAATAAAGACTCCGCCTGGCTTGTAAGATAGGTCAGCCCTTAGGTGGGCGGAGTAGACAGAAAGGAAGTTCTGGGAAGAGAGAAGGAAGTGAGTCAGAAGCCACGAGCAGCCGTCGCAGATGGATGCAGGTTAGACCTTTCCGGTAAGTCACCACATGGTGACTTACAGACTTTTATAATGGGTTAGTTTATGAGGTGAGGGCTAGCCAAGAAGAGGGTGGTGATGATGGGCCAGGCAGAGTTTAAATGAATACAGTCTCATGTGATTATTTTGGGCATAAACAAGCAACCAGTGGCTGAGCGGGCCAGCGGCTGGGGGCTGGGAGCTAGGCGCTGGGGATATAACCCACACCTCTCCCCCAATTACAACAACCCAGGTCCTTGAATTACCTGCTGCTCTGTGCATCACAGTGATATGGCAGCTCAGGATACATGGGCCCTGGCAGGGGTCTGCACTGGGCTTGCCAAAGTCCTTAGAGCTTTGAACAAGATAGCCGTGTTTCCCACAGTTACCTCCTGTAATAGTCTGCCTTTGTTTGAGACAGCTTGATGCTGTCAGTTTCCTTTCAAGTCTGATTGACAACTTTATCAAACAATCCGTACATGATAGAAGGATGCTCAGCTCTAAACAAGGCAATTCTTTATGGAGATAGAAGCTGACTGTGCATTTCTAGCTCAGGATTCATAGCTAGATGCTGTAAGTGGTGGAAAGCAGCAACCAATGAGTGAGTATAGAAGTCAGCCCATGCTTGGTTTCACTCATCACCGTCTTTTGTAGAAAAGAAAAGAAAAAAAAAAGCTAAAAATGCTTGTTGGAAGAATAAGTAGGGACATCTGAAAGCATATAACTGAGAAATAATTGAAGGAAATAAATAACAAAAGAGAAAACATAGAAGAGATTTTGGTCTAATAAGTTTAGCTATCAAATTAACACTGCTAAAAAAGAAAGTATATATCATTTGGAAACAAGATCACAATATCTCTGTCAAATATTTATAATTGAGATTAATAAATGTATAGTAGCCACTTGATAGATGTTTTGCACATGAGTTGTGCCAATAAAGCTGTTTGAAGTACTAAAGTTAGGTAATCCATTGTGTAAGTGACCGATTCCCAAATTTGTGACAGCACTAGCCCTTTCTTTGTAATACATTCCACAAAATTAATGTTCTATTTGAAGTAATTGGGGATGCATTTCCTTGGACATATAACACACAATTATAGGTCATGTTAAAAATATGTAATTGGAGTTGCCGCTATGGAGATACTGCAGAGGCAAACAAATAGATACGAGAAAAACTCAGAAGCAGAAAGAACAGCCCCCACAGTTGAAAGTTCAAAGGCAGGCTTTTCAGAAAAGGTTGAGTTTCCATCATTGTGGGTTATGATGATGAGGCATATGACTTGAGTAATTCGTTCAACTACATCAGTTGTTCCTGCTGACCACTGGTTTATGAAAACATAATATTGGAGGAGACTAACAACTTTCCCTTTTATTCATTAGACTAATAATAATAACAACAATAATAATTAATAATAAACCATTTCATAGAATGATTCTTGTAACACCAAGAACACAGAAAGGACATCACTGTAGATAAAGGAGAATTAAAAACATGAACCTACTATTATCTTTATTTTCCAATTCTGGAATAGGTTTTGTCAAAGACTTGTTCATGAGTTCAGACTTGGTAACTAACATCACACCTGACCTTTGGAGATGGAGAAAATTTCCACTTCCTCAAGATGTTCCACAATCTTAGGCAAAGGCCCCATCAACACCAGGCAATAATTTATACACACATTTGCTTCATTTTCTTGACTATCTCAAGTAAGCCACAGCTTTTGCTCATCCTGGGAAAATATATCCATAAATTCGCTCTGAGAGCACTGTCCAATGCCTGGCCCAGTACACAGACCAAGCTTCTGGGAGCCAAACCACTTCACCTCCTGCTAGACTTTTTTCTTTCATACCAAGAATCTCCAACCCATGCTGTGTATACAAGCTGGGTTCCTGTGCCTGCCTGGGAAACAGACTGAAGGCCCTGGCCATTTGTTAATGCAAAGCAACTGTTGAACGTGTTGGCCAGGATTCAGTAGGGTGATGCCATCTCCCTAAGGTCTAGTGTGGACTTTACATGAGAAAGTAGGTGCCCCGCATCTCCTTACGTACCTGATGGTAGTCGCTACTGCTCAGTGCTGGACTTGACCTGGTAACCTTTATAACTTGCCGAATATAGTAAGCATTTCATAGGCTTGCTTTATTCTTCAACAAGAGTTTAAAGACTGGATTGGAGCAAGTACAGGAGGAAGTCCTTCCTTCAGAAGAATTGCTTCCTGCTGGTCATTACGTGAGTACCGGTAAGGAAGAAACATAATGAGTGCTTTTACAAAGCACCAAATTAATCAACGCATTTTAAAGTTCACGTAGTGTTATCTTTAAAAGAATTTTGAGTATATAACTAGTTTTTTTAATATTTATTTATTTATTATGTATACAATATTCTGTCTGTGTGTATGCCTGCAGCCAGAAGAGGGCACCAGAACCCATTACAGATGGTTGTGAGCCACCATGTGGTTGCTGGGAATTGAACTCAGGACCTTTGGAAGAGCAGGCAATTCTCTTAACCTCTGAGCCATCTCTCCAGCCCTATAACTAGTTTTATAAAATGAAAAGGAATATTATGGGTTGGAAAAGACCATCACAGTTTCTATGAACCTGATTCTATACAAATTCTGTTTCTGGATATCACTTTAGGATATTATAAAAACCTCAGGGAAAAATGTCTAAATGAAAATATACTCAGGGAGATCACTTAATTTGAATTTCAATTTCTTTTGTCTATTCATGAAATCGCTTTGCATCAATCATCTAAAACCGGATGGGAGTTAACCTAATCTATTTTTTTTTTAAATCTGTGCTTCAGGAGAACTGATTTTTGATTACAGCACGTATCTACTAACGGAGAAAGCATAAGGGTGAGAACTCATCCGGAACGGTGGTCTCCACCCTCCATGAAATATGTCCATCAAAAGATGCGTCAGGATCTCAGCTTTCAGCAGAAACAGGGAAGCCTGGTGGAGCTGGCCTGTGGCAGCTCAGGTCCCAGTGGAGATTATTCCATCCCCTGTTTCAGCTGCTCAGTTGCTCTGAGCAACTTCGGAGCTATCTATCATCAGCACTGAGGTAGCTAAGTCATACATTTTATCTAAAAGACCTATAATTAGGGGAAAATGTTGTCTTTATAATTGTTTCAACTCATCAAGCACAATTTCTGCAGTCTAAGTATGGGCGTCAGCATTTAACTTTCCAAATTCCGGAAAATTAAACACAGTCGATGCTTCAAACCCAGTTCTGAAAACTGGTACTCCTTAATACATGGAACCAGCACTGGAAAATTGAGGGGTATGACACCATGAATTAATTCAGACTCTAGCAACACTGAGTCTGTCAAAACTACTATTAGAACTGTAATGTTCTCCAGTAAAGGAAATGCAATTATTTAAAATAAGAAGAATTTATAAATGTTAATTATGACTACAAAGCAGGCAGGACCAGGCAAGAAACAGTTGCGACTGTCTGGAAATGCTCAATAGACATTACATGATAAAGAAACAGAAAAACTGGACCAAGTAGCCATCCCTATTTGTATAGGCAGTAGCAGACATCAGCCAGACAGAAGAGGGGATTCAGGGAGGGTGGATGCATCTGCAGTCATGCAGTCATTTTATCCTAGTAAGTTGTGTTGAAGATTTTCTGACTCTAGCAAACCCAGAACTTGTCTCAGGTACCACGAGACATTTCCTCTGTAATCAGAGACATGCAACACTAACATGATTAATGTTATATAAATGTAACATCATTCAAACTGGAGCTAATTGGAACTAATTTCCAGGACA
This sequence comes from Dicrostonyx torquatus, assembly GCA_028555095.1. Taxonomy (NCBI): domain Eukaryota; kingdom Metazoa; phylum Chordata; class Mammalia; order Rodentia; family Cricetidae; genus Dicrostonyx; species Dicrostonyx torquatus. The sequence goes on along the minus strand of JAQHUG010000057.1, from coordinate 5,756,935 downwards.
ACAGAAATTCCAGGCCTTTTGCTTTTATGTCCTAAGTGAAATAAATGCACACATATACAGAAATCCAAGATGGGGGAGGGGTGCAGGTCAAGAGTGCGTTTCCAGCTTTTGTTTGCCTAAATAAGGACACTAAGAAATCCCAACTTCCATCTTTAAGTAACAAAAGTAAATCATATTTAGCACAAAAAGTGTGGAATGGTTAGAATCTTAAAACAAAGATGATTTCCCCCTAAGAAAAGGCACCTAATGATTTATACCCTCATTCTCCACAACATACATTATCCCTGACTGTAAATTATAACATATATCTTCAATAAAACCACACCCACATTAAGAAACCAGTGTACAGAACACAATAAATCATTTCACCATATCTGCCTTATATATTAAAATTAACTTTAGAGTTTGTTGGAAATAAAGGAAAATAATAAGTTTCAAATACAAACTGAACAACAAAACAGTCTCAACTTTTCATAATTTACATTTATTTCTCTACCATAAAAAATCTTTAATGCAAGATAATACGTTTTTATAGATGAAATTTCCTTTATAGGATACCTCTAATTATTCAAATGGGCAGAGATGTTTCGCTAAGCGTTTTAAAATTGACAATAATAAAAAACAGACTGTATCCTTACAAGGGATTTTTCATTACTTCATTATTTTTCTCTCATGGTTATATCTCATTAGGAATATTTTCCGAGTGTTTATGTTATGAGCACACTATAATTAGCTTCAGAAACTGCAGGTGTCAGATAAGTCCTTCAGATATGTAAGGCACATCACGGCAAGGCTGCTCTCAGCACTAGATGGTCACCAACACTGGCTGTCCCTGTATCTACACTCTGTGACATTTCAGCAGGCCTAATGAGTGACAGCGATATCCCATCACATGGAGACTTTCCAGTCACCTTTTCTCTGCACACGCTTGACTCCATGTCACTTAGCACTGCTCTCCCTTCTAGTTGCCGGCCACCCTTGATGATTCCCCCCTTGATGATCACACCAGGGAATCTGCCATCATCAGGACCTTTCCACGTCATCATATAAAGACGTTTTCTGTTTATCCTGAAAGTAGCCTTAGAGTCCGTGAGGGGAACGTTTAATAATAACCTAAAATGCAGCTTGGACACCCACAATGCAGTCTGTGCCTGGAATGGCTCTTCTCCAATGATGCGCAGCCTCGCAGCTTTCTACACCAGTGCCACCTCCTCCAAAAGGCCGGTCCTTACAAAGTCCGTCCATCCTCTACGGCTGACTGTCTGCCTGATTATACTCGGAGTATGCATCACTGTCTGTCCTGATGGTGTTTGTTCGTAGATTCCGAGTCATCCTCAACATTGAATGCAAGCTTCATGAGATTAGAGATTTCTGTTTCATCCACCATTCTAACCACAAAATCACATGTTGACGCCATTTAGGAAAACACGTTGAAAATAAGTAGTAGTTATAAGAGATAATATATTACTTATATTAAAATACTATAGTTTTAGTCTATATATATTATTAAGTTCTATCATTCCACTACTTAAATTGTGTAAAAATCATTTTTAAATTTGTATTCATTCATAAATTAAATTATCCTCAAGACTCATAACAATGAGCTTAAAACTGGAACATAAAGCAAAGGGTAAATTAATGGCCGGGGTAAATGTTCTTAGTGAATATCCAATATTGTTAGAAAGTATTGGTTTTATGTCTTCTGTTAATTAATTTGAAACTGATATAAAATCAAGTGAAATCTCTTTACAATAAAATAAAAATACAACAAACACAAAACCCAGTAAATGACAAAAAAAATGGAAATGTACTTCTTATATTAATACATGATAACTTCACATACTTATTTGATAATGCCTAAAAGAACATACCATAGATTACATAACTATTTTTTTGTTTTTTTATATTTATTTATTTATTTATAATTTATTCTGTCTGTGTGTATGTCTGCAGGCCAGAAGAGGGCACCAGACCTCATTACAGATGGTTGTGAGCCACCATGTGGTTGCCAGGAACCGAACTTAGGACCTTTGGAAGAGCAGGCAATGCTCTTAACCACTGAGCCATCTCTCCAGCCCTACGTAACTATTTTAATCACTGAAAATATAGTATAAGTCATTTGTTACTTTTTCTAGATTACAGTTTCCATGGCTCAAGGCACAAAAGCAACTTTTCTGCTTTGAGTATTGGAATGATCTACCTGGATTGATGGGAAAGATTCCACAGTCTAAGAAATATTGGTGCTATTAGCCCCTAAGATTTTTTTTACAAGAGAATCAAGTAGGACCATTAAAAACTAAAGAGAAAAATGTAGTTCAATCCATAGTGATACATTCTTTCACCTAGACAATATTCCAAGAGGAGATGATCCTTGAGACCTATTATCAATCTATGGAGTATACCTGGCTCGAGTGCCTACGTATTTTCCTCTGTATTAGTTGCAGATTGATAATGATTAATGACCTGCTCATAGTGACAGTGATTAATTGCATGTGTGTGAGGGAAGGCTCATCAAGCCCACAGGACTAGGTTCTGGATGTAAAAGAGAACAGACTTAATTAGTACCTGTGGGAATTGAACATCCAGCCTCAGACTCATTATCCCAAGAAAGTAAACCCCTCTCAGCATATCATGACTTGCAAGTATGTCTCCACCTTGGGATGGTTCACCTCGAGCTGGCACTTCCTGGGAGGTGGATGTCAGGAGCCATAAACTTACCTGGAATGTAAGAGGCCCTGCATTTGCTCCACAGGATCAAAGAAAGTATTCTTTTTAAATTTATCATTTGTTTTTATTTTCTTAAAAAAATAGATTAGGGTAGAAGTTTATTCATGGGAAATTCATGTGGGGACCAGAGTATAAATAGCCTTAAGTCTAGTTTGGAATATAGCCTAGAAACCATGAAAAAAATGGCATAGAGTAAAGTAAAAAGTATTTTTAGCAAATTAACTTTACAAGTAAGGTGATTTGAGAGCAAAGAAAAGTAATTAGGGAAAATTCATATCGGTTCTGACAGGCATCAGGATTCTACATGAGGGTGATAACAAGGAAATGTAGGGACTATTCTGAGAAGAAAAAATAGAATTAACTAGCTCTATAAAAGAATCTTTAATATAATGGAGGGCACGACCCATGGCTGCCATTTTTTTATCACCACTGTCTTTTTTAAGGCTTTGCTTGATACTCAACATGCATAGTAAAAATAGTGGAATACGGAGTGTTGGAAATTACTCCAAAGATAACCCTTGGGTCACACTATCATGATAATAATTATAGACACCCAGTGGGTAGTTTAAGTTTGCCTGTGTTGCCCCTTTGGATATCAGTGTGGCAATTTCTCAGAAAATTAGGAAATAACTATCCTTAAGACTGGGCAATACCACTTTTGGGTATATATCCATAGGGTAATCAACCATGCCACAAGGACATGTGCTCAACTATATTCACAGCAACATTGTTTGTCATAGCCAGAACCTGGAAACAACCTAAATGCTCCTCAACTGAAGAATGGATAAGGAAAATGTGGTACATATACACAATGGAGTACTACATAGCAGAAAATATAATGACATCTTGAAATTTTCAGGCAAATGGATGGAGCTAGAAAACATTTTGAGAGAGGTAACCCTGACCCAGGAAGACAATTATAACATGTACTCGCTCATAAGTGGTTTTTAAACACAAAGCAAAGGAAACCAGCCCACATATCACAATCCCAGAGAACCTAGACAACACTGAGGACCCTAAGAGAGACATACATAGATCTAATCTACATGGGAAGTAGAAAAAGACAAGATCTCTTGAGTAAATTGGGAGCATGGGGACCTTAGAAGAGGGTTGAAGGGGAGGGGAGAGGAAGGGAGGGGAGCAGAGAAAAAATGTAGAGCTCAATAAAAATCAATAAAAAAATTTGGCTGTTTTGAGGATAGGATAAGAAAAGATTCAAGTAAGCAAACACCACCAATGATAAAAACTGCAGTCTAAGTCACAGGAGAAAGGCCAACCCATGAGAGAGATGTTTGGAAGATAGTAAGAGGATAATATACCAGCCCTGAGTCGTTCTTAAGGTCCCTTTGCTTGATAGACTACAGGTTGTATTGTTATAACAAACTATCCAATGTGAACTGTTTGTCAAAGAGGTTTATTGATAGTTTGAGAGGTTCAAATTCCAAGATTGGGTAGTCATATCTGGTTCACCTCTGGTAAGGACTGAACTGGCTGGGTTACAATTTGGCCAAAAGCCCAGAAGGAAATAGCCAGGTGCAAAGGAGCCTAACAAACATTTGGCGTGGTCTCGCTTTAAAACAGCCTGCTCTTGAGAAAGAAAACCATTTGTGGGAGACAGGAAAAATATTCAAGAGGCTTCCTATAAATGTTAAAGTTTCAAAAGCTATTGCTAAAGGCATGTCACTGAAGCACAAAACAGTCAAGGATTCTAAAAATATAATGTATTCATCTGAAGAGTCAATTCTGAACCAAATTGGTATTAATCATTTTAATAATGGAGGGATTTCAGCGTGAAGAGGCTTGAAAAGGCACGCCGTGAATGGGAAGGCACATCGAAATTTTACAGAGTTCAAAATCTTGACTTTACTCGAAATCATCAGTCTTTGCCTTAAAGTGTTGCGCAATCGGGGAAGGGAACAAATGTTTCCTTTCCTTGAGCTCTTGTTTTGTGAGTTTTGTTTCCTCTTTTCGTCTTGTATGATGGTTTCTTCTAGTTGTGTTTCCACTAAACCCAACGTACTCTTGTAGTCTGCTTGTTTGCAAGACGTCTGGTCTTCCACTTTCGCTGTCACTCCCTTTAGAGAGTAAAGGCACGCCCACTCCTCCCCGTGTCTTAACCACCCAATGATACACTGAGAAAGACTCCTGTTACCTCACCCGGGACGCTTTCTTCAACACAGAAGCCTCGCTTTGAGGATGGGAATAACGACTTTGTTTATGTAAAGCGTTCCTCCCCTTCTTCTTCTACAAATGAATGTAACCAATTCTGGTTATTTTTTTTTATCATAAAGCTGGAATTAAAAAATCATTCCGGGCGGTGGTGGCGCACGCCTTTAATCCCAGCACTCAGGAGGCAGAGGCAGGCGGATCTTTATAAGTTCGAGACCAGCCTGGTCTACAAGAGCTAGTTCCAGCGCAGGCTCCAAAGCTACAGAGAAACCCTGTCTCGAAAAATAAAAACAAACAAACAAAAAAAAATCATTCCTGAAATCTCAAATAGCTGTGTTTTCTACCTTCTGCTCTAAACTTTCTTTTTGAACACACAGTTCAAGCTTCAACTTTCTTGCCACTCTAAAAATGAACATTACTTCTGCAAGGCTGAAACTTAACAGCATAAATAAAGAAAACTGATCCAAACGCAGCACCTAATGTAAAATATATATTGTGTGTAATATTTACACTAAGGATATATAATTCATATTGCACATGTATATAATACAAATTAATTCAAAGTAATTTTCTGGTCCAATTAGAGTAACGTTGAATTTGTCAACATGCGTAATAGAATTTTAAACTATAAGCCTACTTTGGAAATATAATTCAGTTCTTATAAATGTAGTCAATACATTAATTACTTCAACAATTCAAGTTTTAATTTGTCTTCAGACACGCATAGGAGAAATTTTATTAACTTCTGATGAAATTACCTTAGCCAGGTAGGAATAAACAGCATCTCAGACAATTAACAGCATAACGCTAAGTGTTTATAGGAATTAAATCGGGAGGAAGCGTTAGTGCACAAAAGAAAGCAAAACAAATGGTGTGTGAATGCGTGGTGAGGTAACGATATTTGAATAATTGTCTCCCACGGCAGCAGAATCATTTACAGTAGTAGAAAACTTCCAAAAAGGAAAATCAGAAGGCAACTGAAGACCCAGACTATCTGGCTGACATGAATGATCTCCTGTCATGTGCATGCATTTCCCCAATGATGTCACTTCATACCCATCAAATACAGCAGCAGGTATAAACCATTCGTGAAAACAGGAGATGTCAAACTTCCATGTACAATAGGGGTATTTTGCATTATGCTGTTAATTGTCTGAGATGCTGTTTATTCCTAGTTGGCTAAGGTAATTTTATCAGAAGTTAATAAAATTTCTTCTATGAGTGTCTGAAGACAAATTAAAGCTTGAATTGTTGAATTAATGTATTGACCACATTTATAAGAACTGAACTATATTTCCAAAGTAGGCTTATAGTTTAAAATTCTATTTATATATATATATGTATATATATATAATTATACCTCAGCATTCTTAAAACTTGTTTTCTGTCACTGAAGCCATTTCTAATTTCTGCTTTATAACTGCCTGTGCTCGTCAGTTCTTTGCATTTACCATACATCTTTATATTTTGGGAAAAATACAAGAGCTACGCTAGTGTTTCTGAAAGGTGAGGTCTTTCATCTCAAGTGGGAAAGACAGGCAGCTATTTTGCCTTCCAAAGACACTCTGGGTGTTTCTGTTTAGAGAACCCATCTCCATAAGTCAGGGGTATTTGATCAATTTTCAGTCTTCTGGCTAATAAAATGTTCTGTTAAGAGAAATCTTTGTTTCTACCAACACATCACGACTGTGCATAGCACAGGACTCTGTCCATAAAGGATGTCCATGGGTCTGGATATTTGGCTTCTTAACTTGAATCCAGTGATATCGTTATCCCTCTCTGGCTTCCAGATACCAAATAAACATTAATTACTCTGTTTTTTTCAAGGTCTCACTACATAGATTAGATTTGTTTCAAACATAGTATCTTCCTGCCTCAGTCTTCTGAATGCAAAGATGGAAAAGTGTGCACCACCATTCACAGAAGAAAAAAAAATTAAGATTAAAAAAAACAAATAATGAAGTGTATGTAGGCATCATAGTACAAAATAGCCTGGGAACTGTCATTCTGCAAAAACTATTCATTCGGCAAAATCAGTTAATCTATGCTAGGGCTTTCCACACAAACACTAATCAATGAAGCTACTGTAAGAGAAACAGGAGAATGTGGGGTGCTAAGCTAGCTGAGCCTATGGGAGGCTCTGTTATAAGAATTAGTGGGGGGTCTTCAAGAGGCAGGGACCAGCAGCCATTCCAGCTGAATCAGAGCAAGTTCTGCCTATATTTGTGCTCTGCTTCTGGCTGTATGATGCCAACACCCTTTCAGTAACAACTGAAAGGCAATACATTGACCGAGGGTGATGGTGCACACCTGTAATCACAGCACTGTCGAGGGAGAGGCAGGAAGACAGGGAGTTCAAGGTCACCCTCAGCTGCATAGCAAATATTAAACCAGACTGGGTTATCTGAGACCCTGTCTTTTAAAGAATAATAATAACCAAGTCTCACTCTCTGGAAATCTTGTCATTTAAGGAGCTCACTTTACACCCTTTAAAATTCAACTAAATCCGTGATATTACCAATCGCGTTGTTTACCCTAAAAAAATTAGTGGGGTTATCCCCAGCCTCCTCACTTCTAACAGTATTCTAATACCTGATGGTGTTCTTTGAAAGATGGAGTATGTATGTAGATGGAAGACAATTAAGAGGAACAATTTGAATTGAAATGGAAGCTATAGAATCTTCGGGGAGCACACTGACGTAGCAGGGATATATTTTGTGTGCAGAAAAATAGTTTCTGAGTGGGTGCTAATTGGAACAGGCAATTAGCGCTTGCTTCATCCACTACTCAATGGCTTCGCCATGTTGAGTATGCTACTCATGGTCCTGCACCTCAGTGTTCTCATTCACAAAAATGCAAACAGGGTACTCTCCTCTGCTACAGATACGAATCTCCTTCTTGCTTGTTTAGGGCTTCTTGTGTTTTCTGTTAATTGTATCTATTACCAAAGACATTTCCTTTTCCCAGATTGTAACCTGGAAGCTGTGTATGTCTGTAATTGATTCTGGCTTTCCTCTTGGTTTGATCCTGGACAGCATCACCCCAGCCATTGTCTTTATCTTGCAATTACTAGCTAGACTAGACTCATGGCTAAAGTAGACTCATGAAACATCTCCTATGGAACTCTGTCAGTTCCTGCTGCTCCCCTTTCTGATGGAGAGACCACAGCGTCCTAGAAATCTGAAAGCATTATAAAGCCACTGTTTTTAGAGGTTTTGTGTGTGTGTGTGTGTGTGAAACAATTGTCATACATGTACATAACTACTAGACCAAGAAACAATTTTTAAATTTATGTAAATAAAAATTTCTCTTAGACTAGCTATTTAAAAGTTAAGTTTATTGGTTGGATAACCGTACAAAGGACTATAAATATCTCAAGTTATATTTTCTTAATTCTTACGTTACAGGTGGGAATCAGAGTTGATGTGACACACAAAACACTTATGTTAATGTTGCATTATGCTGAGTGTTTACTTTTAAAAATCAACACATTGTTATTAAGTTTGAAGATAATACAATGTTATGCTAGGCAGCCAAAATGCCCACAGCATGACATGAGCTTTTTAAATGTTTTACTCATTTACTTACTTTTGTGTGTATGTAATATGTTAATATACACAAACTATAGAATATATGTGGAGGTCCCAGCACAAGGTGCAGAGTAGATTCTTTCCTCCCACCACATCTATTCTGGACATCAAACTCAGACCATCAGACTCAGCAGCAGGTACCTTTATCCCCTGTGCCATCTCACCAGCCCCATGTGAGTTTTTACTTTCAACTCAGTGCCAAAACTGATAGAAGGACAAGCAGAAGCGAGTCACGCTAAAGGACAGTTCCACAGAACCATAAAACACGACCGAATTGCTGCTCACTCCTAGCCAGACGCTGTTCCGAGAAACCCTGCTCGAGGGGCCCTCTCCTTGTGGCTTTGACTGTTCCTTAGAGGCATAGGTCTCTTTACTCTCATCAACACACACAGACTTAATTTCCCTGCAGTTTTCTCTTCCGCAGTAGCTCACACACTCCTTCAAACACATTGGGTATCTGGGCACTCATATGTTACATGCCAGTTAAAACCCTGACAATACCATTTCTTTCCAGTGTGAGGCAGTACAGGCAAGTCTTTGTTTCTAGACTTCAAACCGCAGCCATATCATGGACAATAGCAATTTCATTAAACTCGTGTCATTTTCTGAAGAGGTTCCACTGAGAACTGGTAGATTGGTAGGGTGCTATATGTTGCTAAATACTTGCAGGGTGATGTCTCCTCTAAGTACAGACTAGAAGTGTTAGGAGATACGAAAAATGACAAAGATTAATACGGCAAAGGTTCGTCACTTCTTACAAGAGAAAGAAGCATGAGTTGTGTCTTGACTTGAGTCCCTCAGACTTCTTTCCTGCTCTTCTGTACAAGAAAGAGGCAGCTCAGATGCCGAGAGGGAGGATGACACAGCTGTATGATTGACAGAACAGATGAAGATCTCCCTGCATGGGAGCCTAAGGTGCACATTGTTGACCTACAGCACCTTGGCCTCACTTCCAACACGGTTGAGCCTCCAATGTGAAGACAATTGTTTTTTTTTTTTTCCATTTTTTCAGACATGTTAGATTCCACGCATGGATTCTGAATTTAAAATTTTTTCATTTAGGATGAAGGTATGCATTTTCATAAAATTGCATGTTTTGCATTTTTTTCACTCATTTCCACAGCATCTATTTGCAGAACACCTGGCAACATGTGGGAGCCTGGACAGACAATTAAGCTGGGATGATTCTCTCTCTCTCTCTCTCTCTCTCTCTCTCTCTCTCTCTCTCTCTCTCTCTCTCTCTCACACACACACACACACACACACACACACACCTTGTTTCAAGTGGCCTTAAACCAAATCATCCATCACAGCAGGGTGCTGTGGGGGTCCCGAAGCCAGGCCCCTTGTGTCAGCCCTGTGCGGCGGCTGTGATCTGACTCAGTCGCGAGATTGGACAACCGCGTCTGCTTTAACCACCTCTTCCTCCTGCCCACATCTGCTTTCATCTCTTCCTCTGCCTGCTTCCCCCTCCCCTTTCTTCCCATCTCCTCCTCCTCCATTCCTCTTCTGCTTCCTTTCCACTCTCCTCCTCCTGGCCATTCTCCCTCTCTACTGTGCTGTTTGCTTCTTGTTATTTATTTCTTTATACTTGTGTTCCCATGATTACATGTCCATGGGCATATGTACACACAGCCGTGGAAGCCAGGAGTTGACACTAGCTGTCTTCCTCAGTTGCTCTCCACCTTAGTGGTGGAGCTCATCCATCCGAGTCGACTGGGTAGTCACCCTCCACCCACAATGCATTGCATGTCTCCATCTCTTAGGCACAGGGATTACAGGAACGCACAGCCATGCCCAGTATTGGGCACACGGGTGCTGAGGATCTGAACTGAGATCTCCATGTTTGAGTGACAAGTACTCTACTATCTCTCAAACATGTTTTGGGGGGCTTTGAAGACTCATTTATCACACACTGGCCAGGGTAAAATTTTATTTAAAAAAAAAATGAGTCAGTGTTTTTCACAGGTTTGCAGTCAAGATTTAGAGAAATTAAGGTTAAAAATGTGATGATAATTTTAATTAATAAAAATATAAAAGTAAATTAATTCTATAATGATGACTCACTAAGTATTTCATTAATGCTTTACAGAATATATTTTAAACATTTTAATTCTCTTTATTTTTTTATTTGTGAAATGAGGCCCTCAACACCCATTCCTAAGGATCCAAGGACACATACTATGGAAGCCATTCAGAATTAGGCCCTTCAGAAATACTACTCTAAATTTGAACAAATAATTATGTAACACGAGGGCTGGCTTGTTGGGGTTACTGTCCCGCCCAGTACCCTACAGCCAGCAAGCCCCAAAGAAAATCACACAGAGAGTCTACATTAGGTTATTAACTGATTGGACCATTATCTCAGGCTTCTTACTAGCTCCCATAAGTTATATTAACCCATCCCATCCATGCCAGGCACATGGCTGGTACCTTTTCTCAGCTGGGACAGGGACACATGCTGCTTCCTTGGAGATCTGCGTAGGAATGCCAGGGAAGCTTCCTGCTTCCCAGAGGTTCTCCTCACCCTGCCTCTACTTCCTTTCTGGTTGACCCGCCTATACTTCCTACCTGGCCAATCAGCATTTATTTAAAACATGATTGACAGGATACAGAATTGTCCTGCACCATAGTTATACGCTTTGCCCTAAATAAATTGCTTACTTATCTAGAAATGAGTTCACTGAGCTGCAACAAGTCAGCAAGCAAACCCTGACTCCGAAGCTATTTCTGTTTGCAGAAGAAAACGAAACGAGCTCTTAAAGAAACGGAGGGTCACCAGGCTTCTCTTCACGGTCTTGGATTAAAGACCGCCGTTTCACGTTAGCGTCATTAATTCCTCCTTTTACATCTAAAGAATATTCCAAGTTCCGACTCACTGGTAGAGAGAAGCTGCTGATCAACCGGGTGGGGGGTATCTTTCTGATTCTTCTTTTAATAATCAAGGGCAGGCTTCAGCTTAAATTGGAAGCCAAAGATGAGCTACAATGGAGTTATTGGGAAATGTGCACCCAGTGGAATTTTGAGTTCTGTTTCGATTAATTTAGGTAGGTTGTGGTTTTTTTTTTTTTAGATATGAAACTAGAAGAAAAGAGACACTGATGAGAAAATATCTATTCTGTGCACAAAGCTACACTTTTGGCTTCCCAGACCTAAATCAGAGAGTATATACATGTAAGAAAGGGCATTGGAAAAATAGTCTTCCAACCTCTCATTCCCCTGGCGTATATGGGAAAGAAAGGCAAACATGCCTCTGGTGTTTGTGTGGGGCCTGGACCCCTTCTAGAGTCCCCAAATGTCCCAGCACTGAAAACGCTAATGTGAATGGTATAAATCTCACAGGACCACACCCCAAGATGAAGAGTGACAGGCAATCAATGACTACTGGGACAGAGAAAGATTCAATCTTTTCCAAAGACAAACCTCCTAGTAGGTTCTCCAGTCCTATGCAGTCAGCACTACACATATACATATGAGCAACGCAAAATAACTCAGTCGGTGCTACCTATGTTACAATGATAACTATAGAACAAGTAGCCATGAATTTGAGAAGGGAGGAACACGGGGAGTTGAGGAGAGCAGAAGGGAGGAGAAAAATGATGTAAATAAGGCAGTTATATACAAAACTATCAAAAAAAGAAAAGAAAACATCTCTTCTCCCTCGAGTAGAGGACAACCTGAAAATCTATTTCTTAAAGTTCTCTTCGCAGGCTCTGATAGTAGAACCCTCACAAAACCCTGCTTCTGTATACATTTATGTGTCCTTGAGACCAGAACACATTTCACTCACCATGATAGATTAGATACAGACATTGCCGCGATCTGTGAGGGAGTCGTCTCTCGATGTCACGATGTGGGAACAGTAGAGCCTCTTGACCGGACCACGGCAGGCTTCTGCTCTGTGTTGCTCAGGGCTTGAGCGGACCTGTGGAGAAAATGGAAACGGTGATGTCTCTAGGACATCATCTATGGACTTCAGTTAGTTTCTTTCACCCAGGCAAAAACACCACACTCAAAGACCAATATCTCTCCTTACAATTCTTTTTTTTTTCCTTACAATTCTTTTGGTGTCTATTTCATATATTTGTCCTATAATCTTGAACCAAAATTTTCTCTGAACAAAATGAAATCTATTAATACTGTTATCATTTTTAATAGCCCAGGCTATTTTTTATTTTTCTAATGATAAATACTTATTATGCACACATTGTGTGTTAATAACCTGAATGTGGGTTATGAATAAAGATTAATGACATTCAAATAATAAACCAGAAGGTCACTAAAGCATAATATAGAGTAGATTTTCTGCAAAAGCCATCACAGGATACATACAAACACAGAAGAGAGTCTTAAAAGAGATCCATAAATTATTACCAAAAAGCTTAGTTAAACATTTAAAAAAATCTAATGTCCAAGTGTCTTAGAAGGTTAGTTTATTGTCTCTTACATATGTAAGCTTGAAGCAAAGAAGTTCACAGAAAATAGAGGAATTCCACCGGGTAACAATGGATCTTTCTTTCGTGTCTCAACATATGTGTTCTCTTCCTGACCTTAATTTGGGCTGCTGAGGGCCAGTGAGAGTCTGCACACCAGCCAACAGAGAGGGGAAAAAATAAAAAAGAATATGTGTCCTAAAATTTACATTAAACATTTCTATTTGAATTTTATTGATTAGAGCCTGGTCATTTGGACACTGTTATTCAGAGGAAAATGAAAAATGCAGTTGTTTCTCTGGGTATTTTTTAATATAGAAATATGTACTAATGTGTCTACCTCTAGGGAAGGGTGAAGCAGATTGGGAAGAAAACTAGCAGAGTCTACCCGCATGCTCAACACACAATAACTTTGATTCTAAAGTATTTCATAAATTTGGTGCCTTTCGCAGAAGAATGAACCTTCAGTGGTAGAGAGGTGGAATCAGCCTAGTGGTTACTAATAACTTTACCTACATGATTTATAATAATAAACATCACATGTCATCTGGCATAGATCAGTCAATGGCCAACAGATATGTATTGTGTACCGAGTACTCACCAGATTAAAAATAAGTACTAAGGATAGCATGATGGATAATCTTTAGTGACAGTTGATTGGACCACAAAACACTGACCAAATCAGACAATCACACATCTAGATGTGATCCATGAGGGTATATCTGTAGATGGTTATGTCATGTGTGCTCTGTCCTAGTCAATCGATGGATTAATAGCTTTAACAGGTACTTGGGAGACTGAGAGACTGTGAGAGGTGGGGACACACTGGAGGAAGTTGGTCATTTTGGGTTTCTCCATAAAAGCTATATTTTGCCCTAGTTCCCTGTACTTGTTTCCTGTCTGCCATGAGATGGGGAGCCTCAGATACATCCACTGGTTACCATGGTAACCTGCCTCACCTGGGGTCCAGATATAATGGAACCAGGGAATATGTAATTGCTGTGGGACAACGGTCTTGTACCCTGTAAAGATTGTCTCTTGTATTTGTTTAATAAAATGCTGATTGGCCAGTAGCCAGGCAGGAAGTATAGGTGGGGTGACCAGAACAGGAGAATTCTGGGAAGAGGAAAGGCTCAGTCTGCAGTCATCACCCAGACACAGAGGAAGCAAGATGAGAATGCCTCGCAAAGAAAAAGCACCAAGTCATGTGGCTAACACAGACAAGAATTATGGGTTACTGTAAGATATAAGCTAATAAGAAAGCCTGAGCTAATAAGGCAGCCAGCTTATAATTAATGTAGGCCTCTGTGTACTTCTTTGGGACTGAATGACTGCAGGACCAAGTGGGACAGAAACCTCTGTCAACATGTATTAAAATTCAGAAGTGGTGGTTAGCTACAACAAATCCTTCTACACTTAAGTTTCATTTGGTCACAGCCATTTAAAACTTATAAAAAAACCCATAAGATTAATAAAATATAGTCCGTATAAAGAACTCACTAACGTAGATGCATCTGACAAATTAGACAAAATTTATACATGCAATAAAAATCAGTGGTTTTGTACTAGTGTATTTGGGTCACTGTGGCAGAACAGAGAACTAAACTTAATTCCAATTATTCCAAATTTGACCAGAAGTTGTCTGGAAGAAAAAAATTGATCCTCTCATACAATGAGCAGTTATGAATGCCCACATGCTAAATTGACTAAGTACGTTTCAAAGGAAACTGTCAAGTGTATCCTTCTTTGGTTAACTGTTAAACCATGTACATGGACATTGCTAAGAACACAGAAACTCCATGTTCTGTCACCCTGATCGTTCTCAACCTTTCTTACGTACCATTTGACACCGACCAAGGACTCATTTACTACAAATGACATGTGTGGAACATTTTCCAATGCAATACATTCTTCTGGATATACTGAATTCTTTCTTTAGAGAGCTGTGTATCTGGATATCATTACTTTAAATACACAATCAAATTGCCTTGACTGAATTATACATTGCATTTTTACCAAGAGTTTCCATTGAAGGATATAATTACAGGAAATAATAAGCAAACACAGAAGCTATGAAATGAGCTACTGAGTTTGTTAGAATATTCACCAACACAAAAATACTGGCTTTGTGAACATTCACAGGAAAAAGTTCTATCAGATTTCAACACCAGGAAAATTACTGTTCTCAATTTACGTAGAAATTCATAACTTTCAGCCAAAATGTACTATAACGAGAAATAACTGTCATTTCATTGTGGTGCAATATAGCTTATTTTCATCTTGGAGGAAACCTTTCAACGCATATGAAGTGAAATGACATCCCCGAGTGCCCAGGTGGGCTGGAAACGGTATGTGCCAATACAGTTGCTCCTGTGTGGTCACTCTTAGCACAAAGTTAAAGAGAACAGCTTGTGAACTTAATGGAATACCCTCTAATTAATACAGATATTAGACACGAGTAGCTCTTAACATAATAATGCATTACTGGGATGGTGCTTTAATAAAATGTTTAAACATCTATTATTCACGAATAAGATTTTATGTTTCTAATGCAGCTAAAGGGATACTATATTTTGTCAGGCTCACCAAGTTGCCAATGACTTTGTGATTCTGTAACACAATATACAAAGTAACTTCGGAGATAATAAATCTATAAGATATTACTGGGAAAAATAATCACAGTGTTTAAAAGTTTGGGCCATAAAAACTCATGTACTAATTATAAAAATAAAAAATTGCATTAAAAAAAGGTAATACCTGCATACCATGAACTGCAGTGTTTTGCTCAAAGAAAAAGAGATCTTGGACCTGAAAGAGGGTACCAAGTACAATATTCCAACGTCTAACGGATGGCCCATTCTGCTCTAAGTGGCGTGCTGTATTGGTGGAGGATATGCACAAGATCCACAGGTTCTGTGAATCCTTACCTCAATGCTTCATACCCTTTTGAATTAAGCGCCATCAAATTTAGCAATCAAAATGTATGCTATGTGTCGTTTCCCAGAGCAGATGATGTCAGTTTAGAAAGAAAAGGACTTGTGTCTTTCGTTACCTACATTTTTGAGTATCCAGAGCTCCCCAGGTATTAATAAACCAAAACACAGAGAGACCTGACCTAACTTATTGCGAACAATAAGTTCGCAAGCTGTATCAGTTTCACCCAATAAAATTTCCTGAGTAATCCTGATCTCACTTCACAGTGCTCCTACTGGTGATCACGGCTTCTTCTATTCCATTCTTAACCACAGATACTGGCTCAAAGATCACACATTTCATTCAGAAGACATGTACCTTACATAACAGCTACAGTAGAGTTAAAGGGGCAGGGTTCAAAGAAGTCTCTCTGAAGAACAGGACAGACAGCTGACCCAGACACAGTGGGTCATTGTGGGCGGCTGAATACGATTTTCACAAGCACAGTGTGGGATCTGTTGGAGTCACAGAGAACTTTGCAACTTCAAGGTAGTGCTGGTTCAGGGCAGCATGGGCTCAGGGCAAGGCGAAGATAGATGTAGGACCAGGAAGAGACTCTACCGTTCAATGGGATCATCTCAAGCAGCAGGGAGAATGCTAAGCAGACACAAAGGGGACAGTCAAGAGTTCATCTCCTCTCCATTCTGTGATGTTGTATACACAACATGGTAGAAGACAGGCCAGGGGTTACTGCTGTGTGTTCTTGTTTTAGATGGCCTTCCTTCTATTATCCAGATGAGGTGGTTATAGCCTTGAGTGATCTGCATGTTTGATAAAATCACAGGCATGGTTTTAAGACACCCATATGCCTATACCATCCCATTTTACTCTAAGTTAATAGACTGTCCTTTCTTACCTGCAGGACAAACTTTCCTTACCGTTCATGCCATTCTAGACAGAAGGTGATTTCTTGCTCGCACAACAAAAAGGGGCAGAGCCATTCTGCCTCACAGTTGTGACCAGCAGAGATAGAACAAATGCTTTGCAAAAATAATTACCCGAGCAAGGAAGAGCCCGAAATCCCCCATCTCACAAGAAATGGATACTTAGAGGAAAGTGATGATCAGAAACAGGGCGCAGTCTGATCTCCAAAAGTCAGAACAGTTCTCCCAGCCCACGAACTCACAGAGAGCACCTGCCCAGCCACACAGTCTGTGCTGCCAAAACACATCTCACAGACTATCCGTCACCCTAAAGGTGCATCCAGTCAGCCTCAGCTACAGGGTAACAAATCCTGACCACAGAGGAACCCAGAGGAAAAACCGAGTCAGTCGGGAGCCCTGCAAGTCAACTGGATCCCTTCATTCCCATCAGGGCTCTGGAAACAGCCCGGCCGTCCAGTTAGAGTTCCTCTCAACGACGGTCCCCGAGCAGGCTTTTCTGTTCAGGGACTTTCTAAGAGACACTCCCTTCTATGACCCAGATGGAGACCCTGAAGTACCTGTCATTTTTAGTACCCAGCTGAAGAAAGGGACAGCCCAGCTTTCCCAGAAACTACCTTGGTGACTCAGCCACAGACCTAAAGTCTAGCACCACGTCAGGAAAAGCTGAAAAAATGAAGAATGAACTTCTTTTGCTACAAGAATAAATGTCCATCATCACTACCACTGCCATTATATTTTTTTTGGAATTGGTATAATGAGGCAGGCAATATAAAATTGTTTCATGAATTAAAAACAATTTTTCCACACCTTTATAAGTATTAGTGATAGAAATGGAATATTTTTCGGGGTGTTTACTAAAAGAATTGCCTCTTTTCAACTATAAAATTTCAGTCTTTATTTTTGATTTTGAGGTCATATTTAAGGTTTGGGACTTGTTTACTTTTTCCTTTTAAAATGTATGCATATTTATTTGTATTTATTTGTTTATTCTTTTGAGACTGGGCCTCACGGAACCCAGGTTAACCTGAAACTCACTGCGTCGCTGAGGATGACTTTGAAATTGTGCAGAGGTGAAGCTCTCTGCTCTCATATTCTGAGTCCTGCATTTACAGGCAGGCATCCACAATGCCTGGTTTTATGTGGGAGGTGGGGATCAAACCCAGAGTTGCATGCATGCTAGGCAAGCATTCTTCAAACTCAGCTACATCACTAGCTGAAACGACTCAGGCTTTTAAGTTATTTTATCCTTCCTTGGATCTGCTTACCAACTATAAAATATGAAACGTGTTAACTCCAGAGAATCAGTCACATTTTCAAAACCGTTTGGCCTCTTGATTCCATTGAGAACATTGGCTAGTGGGATGAAAATTAGTATCTTTTGGTTGGCAAAGGAGGGTTAACTAAAAATGACATTCTATCAATTTCTATAATCTTATCACTTTTAGCAGGGTGCAGAAATATATCCCTCTGTAACATCTGAGTGACTAAGGTCAGCATAGATATAACCTCTACTTTGCAAAGGCTCAAGAACCTTCCAAGCTGGTATTGTACCCACTGGTATCTACCCTGAAAATACTATCTTGGCACAGGTTGAAAAATTCCCACACTGAAACGTCAGATCAGCACAGATGGTAACCTTGGAGACGAACTAATGCAAAGCTTCATGTGTCTTTTCTCCGCAGTGCAGCTGTCATTTTGGTTGTATTGATGTCACTTCATGGGCACTATTAGTATTCAGTTGGGTGTGTCAGCAATGGGTCTAAGGCATTTGTTGGAGAGGCCTGGTTATACGCACGTGCGTCTGAAGCAAGCTCCTGCCTCCAGATTACAAAGAGTCTTTGACATAGTCAGAGAAATAATCCATAACGACCTTGCAGCCATTTTAAAATACGTTGTCACTGGAAACAGAGATCACTCCAAAACTCATGTTTGTGATATTTTCACTTATCTTGATAAATGATTACATAATACACTGTTATAATTTCACGAGACAAATTCATGTTATTTTTGCATGAATTACAAAGACAACTTTCTGGCTGCCCACGAAACCCTTCTTCTCCGATCATGTTTTTCTACGGCCTCTGTCTTTCAGTTCCACATCTTATTGGTTCTTCCCTTCTCTGACCCTGATTCTGCAGTCTTTGTCTACCTTACCTGTAAGTTCAAACGACGCCTCTGTTCTCATTTGTTTCCCTTGGCAAAGTCTAGCAAGTTCTACTCTAGACCCTCGGCATACCCTTTCACCAACCGTGGATGCTTCCTGGTGTTCACCTCAACAGTTTCATCAGCAGTCAACTAGCCCCGATTTAGCCAAGGAAGCCTTTGGTCAGAATCCAGTCCCTCCATGTGGCTTCCGCTCCCTGGAGAAGAGCACTTCCAGCTTGCACTAAACTCCACTAGGGAATCACCATGTCCTATGTCTATATGCTTCCAGGCTCCGTCTAGTGGCATGTTCCGCATATGCCCACCGAGAGTTGCTGGATTTGGCTTCTGTGGTGCTGTTTTCCCTTCCACCATGGTTATCATGTGGGCATATCTATCTCCGCACGAGGTCAAGTCCACATTATTTACAGTCTTAGCCCATATTTTTCCATGTTCATTAACCAGGAACCAAATATAAGTGTTTTAAATGGACCAACACAATCAGTGAAATGAAATTCTTTCAACAGTTCCTTTGTGCAATTTTCAACCCTTAGCATCTAGTGGGGATCAGCGTTGTCTGATGAGAACCTGAGGGTGTTCCCCAGGCACCAGTGTTTCCTGCTGCACTTTGCACGTTCTTGTCAGCTGGAATCCATTATATTTGCCATGAAAACATCCCTTTAACACTGCAAATAATATTTCAAAACAATTTTAGGAAGACACAGATATATTCAAATTCCCTGTTTCGAAGTGACTCCCCATCATCTAAATATTATGGCCAGGATCCTCTTCATACTGACTATCCCATCCATCCTCTTTTTCCCACTCGCATTAATTACCCACTCTGCAGTGACATGATTCTCACCCCCCCCCCATCCCCGAAGGCTGAGTACAGCAATCTGCACTTTGGGAATGAGTCAGAAGTCAAACTCAGCCCTCGGCTCCAAGCTCACACCTTCCAGGTGCACACCATTCTACTCAAGAGCAGCAATGAACTAGCGAGCGTTTGAAAGAGTACAATCTGTTTCAACCAGCCCGTGCTTTCAGATTTTACAATGCACTTTGATGAGTCACAAAAGGTTCAATCCCGTGTGGATGAGCCAGTCAAAAAAGACTGCCAAAAAGCGAGCTTCATTAAAGACAGAAGGAAACAAAGCAGCAGATTGAATTTTAAAAAAAAAAATATATTTCAAGTAGAAAAAAAATACTTCGGCACATTAAATGAATCTTTGTGTACTCTCAGAACATACGCATTGCAACACTCAGAAGTGATTTTGGAGGAGAGCGGAAAACTTCCGGTAAACAATGCATTTAAGGATGCAAGGCAGTATATATAAACAGGTGGATTCTCATCTCCGCCCGTCCTCGCCAACCCTGAAGATTGCTTTAAGGTCCATCACTGAACGGCCCAGATTGATGTGCCAACACTCGTCTTAAATTGTCTCCACCCCTCCAGCCCTCTAAGTCCTGTCAACACGAGTCTGGTTTCTCTCGGAATAAACTAATGAACTCCACACCCATATGTTTCAGAACAGACAGAAAAGATCATTGTGTTCTTGCTTCCAAGAATCTCCCTCTCTCCTTGATTAAAAAAAAAAAATTATACAGCCCTGCTTAAGTATCAGTAACTCAAAAACTCTGAGAGATTTAGTCTCATTACGTATTTATATATTTTCATCATAATGTATCTCAGATTTCTTTCATATTATGGTTTTCTCCTCTGTGAAAGAGGACCATTGCTAGTAGCAATGTATTATTTGACTACACAAGGAAGAGTTATCTGCTTTAGAAATTTGCACTTTGAAGCTTCTGGCTCACATGGGGTGGAGGATATCCATTTCCTATAACAAAAACAAGGCTAATAAAAAACAAAGTATAGTAATACTTATTTAAAACATAATGACTTGTAGATATTTTAGAACATTCAAAGGAGCAAGCAAAATTCAATAGTTATTGATTCACTTATTTTATCTGAATCCAAATAAATCTTCAAAGTTACTGACATTTCTTTGTTTGACCGCAAAGGCATCTACATAAAATATTTAGTTTCCAAAAAGCAAGACAGACAGATAGACAGAAAGACAGATTTTTTTCAGAAATAAACTTGTTCATTGCCAAATAGTCAGCCCTGAAAATATACACAGAGGTCACATTATATGAACTGAACAGATTATTTTTAGCAATATATATGTACACATATACACATAGATACATACATACATATACACAGAATAACAATGGAAACAGAGGCTATGATTTGAAGGAGCCTGGGTAGAGTTATATGGGAGGGTTTGGAGAAAGGAAAGTGGGGGACAAATGTAATTTTATTATAATGTAAAGGAAAAGGATTTTTAAAGGAAAGAAAATAAGAGAGAAAGAAACTTTGCTTCCAAGAGAAGAAATGGCCACAGCAGCTGGGCAGCCCTATAGGTAGAGAGCATGCAGAGAGTGCCAGTTTCTCAAGGATAGGATAGTTCCGTGTGAGGTGTTTCCCACAGACACGGACTCCACGAAATGCACTGGCACACAATTCTTTTGATTCAGCAAATGTTTTTTTTTCCTTTAGTACATTATCTTAAAATTACATGATCAAAATTGGTTCTTATCTTGTGCCCCTTTCTGAATGTGAGAAAGAACAGAGCCTCTGACCTACGGTCCTCCACATATGCCCTTTAAAGTAGAGAGCAAAGACGCTTCCTTTTTAAAGTTGCTTGTGTGTGTGTGTGTGTGTTTGTATGCATGCATATATGTGTAAGTGTGTATATATGTTCATGCGTGTATGTGCACGCATGTTTATGTGTGTATATTTATGTGTGTGCATGTTTGTGAATATATGTTTATGTGTGTACATATGTTTCTGTGTGTACATTTATGTGCATGTATGCATGTTTATGTATGTAACACGTTTATGTGTGTATGTATATTATTACGTGACACATCTCTGACTGTGAAGTCGTCACCTCCTGCTATACTGAAGATCCCCTAGAAGGGTGGGAGCTTTTTATTTAACATTCCCTCTTACACTCTAGCATGTTTAACTGCATGTTAATTTTACTACTAACTGATATGAGTCTAGGTAGATTGTCTAATAAATGAGGAAATTCTATATTATTATTTATAAAAAAGAACAATATACTATTTTAAATATCTTCTTTTATTCCTTAATCTCATTCAAGACTCCTCAACCTAAATTTATATCGTATACCTGTTGAATATGTTCTTCACGACATACAAGAGTATTTATATGTTATATAGTAGTCTTATTGCAAAGATATAAATTAATTAATGGTGGTAATTGTAAAAGAAATTATTTACAGAAAAGGCAGAGAAAAATATTGGCATACAACCCCTTTAAGGTATAATATATAAAAAGATAAGGCTGATAACAGGCATTAAGATGTTTTCTAGTCTCTTGAGTCAAAAAGATGTCAAAGTCTGGGTTCACTCAATACTTTCACTGTTTCTATTTGCTGATCTGTGTACTAAGTATGATGCAAGTTTGTCTAATGTGGCTTTGGGATTTGCAAGATCAGCTGCAAAAGCTTTGCAAATATCTATAAATGTCAAATGATACAGAAGACTCAAGAGAGAAAGTTCGAGATGCTAAGTCTTTTGAAGGCAGCACAAATTCATGCCATGCTTCTCTAGAATCGCTGGAGCTGCTACAGTCATTTCTTTGTCTAACACACATTCAAAAGATAGGAGGAGTGACGTGTGCCAGAACGCTAGGAGAGGAAAGACATTCCTTTGTCACCGAAGGATTTAGGTCCTATTAAAGAAAACATAGACACAAAATATTAAAGGGATATGAAGCCAAGAAATAATAAATGCCACGTAGAAAAACAAGTCATGGAGCCTAGAGGTGCTCAGACTGAGTTCACATGTGATCAGAGAAGGCTCAGCTCAAAAGAGGTGAGACATAGGAAGAAAATTCACAATGAGGCAACTTAAAATCTCTCTATGTATTGGTGAACATTGAAGGGTTGAAAATGAATCAAAAACAAAAATAGGACGTCTGGCATCTCAGGTAACTGGTTTGAAGCCCATCATTATGCACACCTGCTGTCTCCAAGAGGCTGGCACGGAGACAATTTCAGGGTTTCCCAGTGAGCCCCTTGGCAGGTCCCTCTTATGACCTCTTTGCATCTGAGGAAACTTTCTCTCTGGTCTGCCATAGACAGCTGCTCCAACCACAGGTTGTCTGTGTAGTCACCTCAGCAGGAACATCAGGGCTGCGGTGAAGGGCTTTAAAGAATACAGGTTCTTCATAAAAGTGTGAATGAATGATGGGTCTAAGTCTTTCCTTCAGAAGTACTTTGGACTATAAACTTGTCAAACATTTTTAATCATCTTAGAAAACTGCGTTTTGTAAACTTGATATGGGGAAAAGAAATATCTAAATGCAGAGAATTTTGCTTACACATTAGACAATAAGACCTAGTAATTTGGGGCTTTATTTCGATTCATATTTTTATAATCACCTCACATTTATACACCACATTGTCTGAAGTGCTTATCGTATTCCAAATTGGTTGGTAGTACTTGTACTTTATTTCATCGAATCCTTCAGGCTTCAAATTCTGTCTTCACTTGATTAAGTTTCATCAACTTAATAGTGGGGAAAAGAGCAGCACTTCCTTGGAGTTTTATAATAAATATCTAATACTAAATGCCGTACTCTTTGAGACTTCAGGCAGAAGGCAGAATGGCGTATAGATATTTTGGCACTTGCACTGAAATGGTGTTGGTAGGGTCTCCTCACAGCCGTGAGGGCAGCAGGTCAGGCCAACTGTGTTCCTCTAGATAGCTGTGCATAGTTACTTTCCAGAATGGTCTGTGTGTATGTGCTCCACCCGTACTTGGGAAATCTATCAGCACTCATGTCAAAATTCATCAATGAGGCAACAACCAGCAAAATGCACTTTCAAACCACTTCCTCACGGGAGAAACAGAAGGATGGAATGTCACTGTGAAGACGAAAGATGAAATCTGAACTATGGATTCTCTTAAGAGCCAGGGAAGTAACAGTAAATGGAAGATGATACCAAGATAAACATCATTTTGTTTCCTTTGTCTCACATGCCAACGCCAGCCAGGGAACCAGGGAGGCAATTTTTAACTGTTCTTCCTGTCTTCCAACTCTAGCTCCCAGTCTACTTGCTGTGCTTGTGGCCACACCTTTCTCTGTGCCCATGGCCACTCCTTTCTCTGTGCTCCCACTCCAAAGGGACCAAGCAAATCTCTCCAACAGCCTTTCTTCCTCACCCAATCTTTTTGTCTCACCCACCAATTCCAGAGACAGTCTCTCCCTAAAAACTCTCCCATCGTGGCTGCCAAAGAATCAGATCTGATTTTCATGAAGGTTAAAGCCCATCCTCCTATAGGCCTTTTACCCCTTCCCTTCTAGATAAATCCCCGTCTCTGCCTGTCAGCTCCCCTTACCTAGAAACAAGATCTACCTTGAGAACCCTCTTTAGATCCTTGGTAGTTCCACCTAGCAGAAACTCAGGGGAGCTCCTTACCAGGCACCACACAGGCACCACCCACCCCAGAGAGGGCAACAGAAACCAAGGAAGATAAGACCAGGTATCAACACCTAGGTTTACAGTCATCTGAAACTCAGATGCCTAGTCACCAGAATGAAAACACAAGCAATAACAGGATATCTGACACACTAGACTTCAACTCAAAATTAATTAAGAGATAGGGAAGAACACTTCAGACTCGTTAAAGGGAAAAAA
>JAQHUG010000057.1:5705991-5721788 GCA_028555095.1 Dicrostonyx torquatus | reverse complement strand
GAGAGACTGAACTGAAGAAAGGACATGAAGCCAGTTCTTTGAAGCATGTACAGTTGTCTGAACTAAACAACTCCTCCATTGGCATCATAGTAAATACTTAAACTCAGGTACCTATAACCATGAATTTTCAGCCCTTTAGTGTAGTGAGAGAAACAGATGAAAGTGGACAGGCTTTTCAGAAACTAAGCCATTTGCTGTGGCTAAAACATGGGCTTGATCTGAGGGATGTCTAGGAGATTGGCCATGGGATGGAGCATCCAAGCATCAGGCCTGTTACCACGATGAGTAACACGTGGACATTTTCTTCACTGATTTTTCATGAGACAAGTCTATAAGACTGATATTATTTCAATTTCTCCATTACTAGTGAAGAAACTAAGATGTAGGAAGTCTACTTTTATGGCTGTACACAGGGCGGAGAGCTTCTGCCTATAGTCAAGGTCTAACGCAAAGCACCAGGGAAGGTCTCCATTCTTCCCAATAGCTGAGGATGTCACTGATGAGGACCAAACTGCAAATGAGCAAGTAAAGCAGTGTGGGTTGGAGAGGACACACCTCACAGCAGGCAAGGTAACTGGAGAGCCGAAATGGCAATCAAAGCTGGAGGGGAGGAGCCATTAATCCAGAATCAGCAATGGACAACCCAGTTGATTCAAGGGAAGATGTTCAGATTTCTAAATGATGACAAAAGGATAAGAAATCTGCTCTTGACACCCTCCAAGGCATTCAGGTTTTCTGATCTACAACAGCAGGTTCTAAGGAATCCTCCTCTGGTGTTACTCATGCTCATGGGAGTCTTCCTCACTACACTTCCTTGTTCCTTTTTATCATTTTATTCTTGATTCTAATGGAAAACCGTCATTTCCATAATACATAACTATAGAATTGGCACTGCTGTTCACATGGTCCAGCGTAGCAAGATTCAGAGCCACGTGCTTCGCACAAGATTTACAGAGATGCCCTAGAGTAGAGCTGCATATCCTCTGCTTAGCAAATTTTGTGCTGTCTTTCAAAGTAGAAGGTTTTATTCGAAAGCAGACTTTACATAAAAAGCAAGAAAGAATGAACGCAGCTTAATGTTCTTTTTTATTGTGGAACAAGGTAACTAAAATACTTCCGGTTTACCAAACACCTTCAAAGGGGTTAAAGGAGTCTCGCACTACCAATACGGGACATGTCTAATGGTGAATGGAACAGCCAAAACTCACTCTCTTAGATACAAATAGGTTCCCGACTCTTCTGTTTTAACACTTCAAAGAATGTTGCTTGACTGAGCAAAGACACACTTTACTACACTTCCTCCATCATAGGTCCCTAGGGGGTATGAGTGGGCTGCACGATCAGTAGAGGCGATTGCCCTTGGAGAGGTTCTGCTTCTTGACTATGGGTGTGGCTGAGCTCTCTCTGTGGCTCTAGGAAGCTTTAGCACACCGCCTTGAAAGAAGTTCTGTTGATAAAATGCAACTGTCACCTGGCATCAGGGATGGCTGACTTGCCTGCCTCAGTTGGGTACTCCGCCGGTGTTCCGTTCTCATCTGTCTACAGGAAGCTTATTCTCCAAGTGCACATCATGACGAAGAATGGCCCAGCATAGAAAACTGTGGACACTGCAGGGAAAAGCATCACAGCCTCCTCTCCAAGATTCTTAGCTATAAGGCCATGTTCTCTGGGGCTGACAGTTGGACAATTTGCTGACATTTATTGCCTAAAAAAATGATGCTGAAATAAAAAGTTATTTATGGGAGAGAGACATTTGGACATCTAGAATCCAAGTTGCTCTGTTTCAAACCCCCAGATCTTCTGGGTTTGAATCAACCTCACTCCTTTCCCATCCCTTTTTCAACAAGATGATCTGAATTGGGTTTCTGCCACAAGCTCTGGGAATATCTTGTCAAAGACAATCCAAAGACAGCAAATTTCTCATTCATTTGAAACCCAAAATAATGCAACACTGGCTTTTGAAAGGTCCATTATGTAGAAAAGCAAGTTTATATTTTTTCTAGTCAATAGATTAACTTCAATTATAAGTGTTACTCCAGATTCCCTTGGCATAACGCAAGCAACAATTAGAGAACCTGGGGACACAAAATCAAGTGTGTATGTTGAAGAATAAATATTTATAAAGAAAGCAAATCATGAACCAACTAAACTACTTTCTGTAAAGTGTAAGAGCACGCGGAAGCTGAACATTTCGCCATCTCTAGTAAAGGAGAACATCCAGCAAGGCACACACATCTCAATTAGGGATGATGGAACGCAAGAGCAAGTGCATCCCATGAATTATACATTGCATCAGAATCTCATCTAATAAGCATCCTGACCTCTGCTATTTCTGGGCTGGTGTCTGCTACACTCACAATTAATCAGAAAAGAAATTAGCCTGGGAGATAATAGATAACCCTGGATTTAAATTTGAAAACTCTTATAGTAATTTAACATTTAAAAGCGTGAAATTAGTTTTGAAATTAAAATGAAATCAGAGAAGCTAGAGCAAGAAGTCACCTCTTTCAGGCTCCAACTGCAGTTTTGGGGAGGACATGAAATTGCTCACCACACTTTGATTTCCCACAAAGTCATTCAGTTGCTCTTAAACTATCTTGTGGAGAATACTGAGAAAGAAAGCAATAGGCTGACCAGTGCAGACGCCTCCTGCACCCCGAATGCAACACAATAAAAAAGGAATCCAGGGGTCAGAGAGAGAAAAATCTTTTCCGTGGTACATTTCATAATTGACATTATAAGCCAAAAATTGATCATAGATGGAAATTAATTATATAAGTGTGCATGTGGGGCTTTTCGTAAAATTTAGGATAATCAAATTACTGTTCTCACAAAATGTTAACAGGTATTGATCACATTTTTATTTTTATAATATGTGTTATTTTAAAAACAGAACATTTCTTGCATAAAGATTAATAAAAGATGCAGTTCTACCCCTGCACGGGTCTCATGGTGCTTCTCTGCACCTCCCAGGATCTCGTTGTCTTGTTTTCGTGCTCATTCCTTTGCTCCAGCCACACCACCCTACTAGACTCTTCCATGGTCTCGGGATGCACTCCAGCATCATGGTCCTTGCACAGACTGTCCTCTCCACCTGACCTGTTCTTCCCGCTGTCATATGACTCACTCCCTAGTCCCCTCCAGACTCTATTCACAAGCCATTTTCTCAAGAATGCACACTGTGACTACCATAGTCAAAGTTACCCCACACGGCTTCTCAGTTCTGCTCAGCAAATTCCACTTACTTCCAGCACTTGGTAACAAGCTACACACTTTAATTTTGCAACATTGCTATAAATTTTCTCCTACTCATTGGGGTTTTTAAATTTTTTATTTATTACAGCATTCCTGCTTTACAAAGTAAGTAGGAATTCCTGTCTGAGGCGTTCACTGATATTTTCCAGGCACTTAGAGAAACCGGGGTCAAGGCGTCCAATAGTGTTTCTCAGATGACTGATGGAGGAATGGGTGTGAGAGTGTTGAGTGAAAGCAAATGGTTCACAGATCTCCTGCTTTGTAACTCTGCCCATAATCATCAAAGAGCTGTCCCCATGGCAAAACTTTCTCACTGTGTGAGAGAAAACATTTACGAGTGCTGTAATTTGGGCCCAGATAATGTATGTCTGTCAAAGGATAACAGACATACACTGTGGTGTTTCGTAGTTTGAAGTAATCATAAGAAGGATAAAGGTATAAAAACAAATGTAGAAGAGAAGGGGGAGGAAACAGAAGAGGAAGAAGCAGAATAGTATGAGGAGGAAGAAGAAGAGGAAGAGGGGGAAGTGGAAGGGGGAGAGAAGAAACAGAGGAGAAGAGAGCAGGAGACACCCCACTGACTATGTAGGCAAAACTCTGAAGCCCTTCCTGTGACACAATGACCTGAGTGCTTTATAATTTGCTAATTTAAAAAATAAATAAAAAATTAAACTTTATATAGGCAATGACAGATTTATACAGGGAAAACAGCTCACAAAGAAAAATCCCATCCCAACATCATTCTTAAGGAGAGCAATACAACTGTACAAAGGCTAGGACAAGGCATGCCAGAAGTTATGGCTCTTCTGGAAAAGATTAAGGTAAATAAGCAGAGAGAAGATGAACTGCCTCTGGCTCCGATAGACAGAAGCTTGCTAACGACAGGCAAGAATCAGCAGTTACTTGTTTTCTGTCCTTATCAGTCAACACGACTTCCGAAGGGAGAATACACCTTAGAAAATAAGACTGGTTTTGTTCAACGTTTCCTTCCTACCTTTCCTTCTTGTCTATTGAACTTCCAAGTCAAGTGATGCTAACATCCAATCAACAGAGGACAGAGTACCTAGCCAGCATTCCCAGCCCTTCTGAGACACAACAAAGATCGCTCTTCCATTAGTACAGCACATGTACCTTGGGAGTGCTCTTTCAATGCGTGAAAGATGAAGAGATGTGTATAAAGAAAATGAACTTTGACATATGTCAGAGGCAATACTATATATCCCCACCAAATATTATCCTGCCAGTTATCAGTCAAAAATTCTCATTCAAACTTATTATAAAAATGAAGATGTCAATTCAAGTTACTTTAGATACATTCCCTAGTCCAGAGTCTGAAGAACAATTGATTAAGGTTGATGCCTATAAGTACACCTGTTATCTACTATTATATGTCATAAAATAAATTTTAGAAAGATAATATCATCCAAATTTATTCCTTTACAATTTCTCATATACAATGTTTTCACTTTTAGAGGAAGTTTTATCTTCTAGCAAAACTTAATTAAAATGTATTATTCACTTTTGAAAAGTAGATGAAACCAAAATAGTTTGTATATATTTGCATAGAAATATAAATGTAAAGTATATTCTACAATTTTCCTTTTTAACATCTTATTAACATATTTGGATATAAATGGATATTTTGATTGAGTAAAAAAAAAGTTACTGTCAAATTCCAGGTTAATTCAAGAACGAGCATGCATGAGAATCCCCATCATGTGCAATGGGAATGCTCATGCATGAGAATCTCCACCATGTGTAGTCCTCACACAGGCAGCGGGAACACTCACGCATGAGAATTCCCACCACGTGCAATGGGGATGCTCATGCATGAGATTCCCCACCATAGCAATGGGAACGCTCATGCATGAGAATCCCCACCACATGCAATGGGCATGCTCATGCATGAGAATCCCTACCACGTGAAATGGGAACACTCACGCATGAGAATCTCCATCACGTGCAGTGGGAACGCTCATGCTTGAGAATCCTCACACAGGCAGTGGGAATGATCTTGAATGAGAATCCCCACCACATGCAATGGGATGTTCATGCATGAGAGTCCTCACCACAGGCAGTGGGAACACTCATGTGTTTACTGGTGTGATCTTCACAACTCTAAGCCATAGATGAAACTATTGTTCAGATGAAGAAACAAGGCAAAGGAGTGAGTCTAGAAAGGAGCATATCAGCATTGGGTGTCACAGTCAAGAAGTTTACGGCCGTCCTTAGCTCTTACCATATCTCCAATGTGGTCAAGGAAGTCCTCTGTAAGAACAATCACCAATAAATAAAGGAGAGCACTCACAGATTAAATATAAAGAGAAACTTCATAGGCTCGGGGCGTATTAACAAAGACCCAAGTTTCTTTTGAAAAATATTTTTTTTTACTCTGTACCGATGTGTGCCTGTGTGCTTGTGTGTGTGTGTGTGTGTGTATGTGCATGTGTGGGGGTAAAATGCACCTACCTATAGAAGTCACAAAAGGGTGTCATAACCCTGGGAGGTGGAGTTACAAGTGGTTGCGTGATGTGGGATTCCCCTCTGTATGCTATGAATATGTTTTATTGCCATTGGTTAATAAAGAAGCTCCTTTGGCCTATGGCAAAGCAGAATATAACCAGACTGGAAGGGATATAGAAAGAGAGTAGGCAGAGTCAGAGGAGACACCATGTAGTTGCTGAAGGAGACACATGCCCTGAAGCCTTACAGGTTGGCCACAGCCTCACTGTGATATACCGATGAATAGAAATGGTTTAATCTAAGACATAAGAGTTAGTTAATAAGAAGCCTGAGCTAATAGGCTAACCTGTGTTGTAATTAATATACTCTCTGTGTGACTATTCCAGGTCTGGACAGCTGGGAAAAGAACAAGCAGCCTCCATCTATAGTTGTGAGCTAAACAATGTGGGTGATGAGAACCCAACTTGAGTTCTCTCCAAAAGTGCTCAGCCATGTCTAAATTCCCAAAGGCTAAGTATCTTTACAATAACAGCAGAAGAGAGCTAAGTGAATGGGCCAGAGATGTACATGACTCAGTGGTAAGATGTTTGCGGGGCAGAAATAAGGCACTGAGTTCTATCTTCAGTGGTGTAGGAGGTCCTTCTTTTTGTGTGTTGCTTTCATTGGTTGAATACAGAGACTGCCTTGGCCTTTTGATAGGGCAGCCCTTAGGTGGGCGGAGTAGACAGAACAGAATGTTGGGAAGAAGGGAAGTTTGGCAGACGCCATGTTTCTCCTGCCTGAGATGGACGCTGGTTATACTGATGCCAGTAAGCCATGGACAAGTGGCAATACACATTAATGGAGACGAGTTAAACAAATATGTAAGAGTTAGCCAATAAGACGTTAGAACTAATGGGCCAGGCAGTAAATTAATTAATATAATTTCTGTGTGGTTATTTCAGGGGCTAAGCTAGCCAGGTGGTGGGACACAGCTCCCTCCTCCTCCAACACTTCAGTACTAAACATATTTCCAACATGTTCTTCCTCTTTTGTCTTTATTATATTTGAGTATATGGCACATGGTGAGCACAGATGTGTGGCTGATGTCTACATAGGACACTTACCAATGCAGGGTGAGCTAAGAACAGGTTCTATCAGTGCCTGAACACACTGACAGGGATTGCTAAAGCCCCCTTTTATATACAACCTTCTTATCTAATAAAAAAAATAGATTGAAATGCAAGTGTCAAACAAATGAAAGCAAAGCTTTCCTTCTTTGTGATATAGATATTAAGACATTCTGTTCTTTGTGTCATTCATTATTCCTCTGTATAATGTGTTGTTATTGCTCAGTACTTGTATAACTGAGTTCATAAATACATACAAAGGGGTAGGCACAGAGTCATTACAACATATCTGCCTTCAAAGTAAGAAAAGTGCCCTCTGATCAATGTCAAGACTTTTCACCACCAAACAATAAACGTTTGGTAGTTTCCAGCTAAAGAGGTCATCATTTCACAGTATTTGCATAAAACATTGTTCCAGAAATTAAGCCCGTGTGAATAGAAGTAAATTTTTTTTCTATCATGAGTTAAGATACAGTATGGGGGAGAATCTGGGGCTTATGCCTTTAGTTGGCAGAGCACCTAGTTTTCTCATTTCTCCTCATTCTTGCCTCTCTCCTTCATCCAGTAGCTTCTCCAAATAGTCTAACACGTTAAAAATGAGTGAGAAGTGTATTCTTTGTGCTGAGCAAAAATGTAGGGTTGCTTAGACATGTGGAGCCTCCCAGCACTGCCTCTGTCAATCAGTATTTCCCTTCATCTCAGACTTTTGCTTCTCCCATTTTGGCTGCAGTCTAGGGCACTTGTTATTGTCAGTCTCAGGCCCATGGTCAAAGGACTCGCCTCGCTGAAGAGTCTGCTTTGTAAGCTGGAGAACAAAAGCAAGTGCATACCCCAAACCAAACTATAAACACATTTTTTTTCTTTGAAATGTGACTTGTGAGCTGCGAATGTGACAAAGGAAATTTACTTGTTGTCATTTGTCATATCAGCAGATAAAATGTTCGTGAAGCTCTGTTTTATAAGTTGTGATTTCAAATTCATTTTATATAAAATCAATTGCTTTCAACATAGGATTTGTGGAGTTAAAATGTTGTAGGAGGCCACTTGTTTGTTCCCGGCTGCTCAGTCCCGAAATAACCACAGAGAAACCAGATTATTTGCAATGCTGTTTGGCCAATAGCTTAAGCATATTTTTTGGCTAACTCCTATCTTATATTAACGAATTTCCATTAATCTGTGTATTGCCATGAGGCTGTGGCTTACCAGGTAAAGTTCCAGCATCTGTCTCTTGCAGCAGATACATGGCGTCTCACTGACTCTGCCTTCTTTCTCCCAGCATTCAGTTTAGTTTTCCCTGCCTACCTCTATTCTATCCTGTGCAGGTCTAAGACAGTGTCTTTATTAACCAATAGTATTCACAGTATACAGAGGGGAATCTCACATCAGTTGTGATTTCAAATTCATTTTATATCAAATCAATTGCTTTCAACATAGGATTTGCAGAGTTAAAACGGATCTTAGACTCGAAAAATATCATCGCTGCCACATGAATTTGGCATTGGATAGGCATCTATAGGCTTATATTATTACAGCTTTTGCATGTTACTCAATATCTTCAGTTGTCAAATGCTGAGCACAATCCATAGTGCAATAATTCATCAAGAATAAAAGGAAATGGCATGATAAGAAAAAGGTAGATACAGAAGGGAGAAAAAAAGAAAATTACAAAGACAGTGGTTTCATACTTGTCATTAAGGAATTACTGGTAGAAAGGAGTTATACTCAGGAAGCTCTTAGTTTGTAAAGTACATGGATTTGTCCTCTCAACCGAAGGTGAAAGTTAACATGTGATTAAGCAATGATACAGGCAGAGTGAAGGAACGTGGGCTCCCAGATCAGCTGCTGAAATGGTAAAATGTAAGTGTTCATAATCTCTCCCCATTATAATATTGTTCCCACCATGTCTTTAATATACCAAGAACACAAGGGTAAGAACAATTTTACTTAGGAAAATATAAAATCGTAACAAAGAGATGCCAAGGCAGGAGTAGACAGTGACAGACAAGAAAAGATCCCTGAGACACTGAGAGAAAGTGTCCACTAAGGACAGTCCAGAGCACCCAACCATGAACATCTTCGGAAGGCATTCAGGAGGTCTCACCAGATGACGTGTGATGTGACCGCCATCACTACTACTTCTGTTCCAATACCCACGGGTACCAGTGTTCAAAGGAAAAGATACACTCCAGAATACTATCTAATTCAGTTTCTCAGATTTCCCTCAGACCATAAAAGGTCACTTCTCGAACGTTATCCAATGCAGAAGCAGAAAGAATAAGCTCTAACCATCACTCATGATCCCACTGCTAACTTAAACTGAAAACAAAAACAACAGCAACAAAACATACTGCCAATCCGAAGGCCTTTGTCAGGCCTCACCAAACAGCTCTGCTGAATTCTCACTTGGGCTAGCTGGCCAAGTCACAGAAATGTCCACAGGACAACAAATAGAGGGTCTTCCTTTCTCCTGTGTGCAGGAGGATTGCAAGGAAACCACTTGTCTCCAGGGAGCTGTCCTCTCAAATAGTCCCTACAACATGGCCTGAGGGGAAATGGCTATAGCCACTGTTAATACAATTTTTGTCAGGAAGATAAGTTTCCTCAATGAAAAGGTAAACAGAAGCAGAAACGGCTTCGGCAGACTGTCATATTTCACCAGGGAAAGGCCTCTCAACACTCCCTTGGAGTTTGATTTTCCTTCTCTAGACAGAGGGAGCTTTAATTGCTCTCCTTGCGGTGCCCAAGATGTGCTTTGTGTCTTCAATCTCAACAAAGACAAGGAGTTTAATTCTCTGAAAGCCCTCTCCTTTTCCATGCAACTGCTTTTCCTCTGAATATAAAATAGGCTAGTCACCATTCTGAACGCGAGCTGCTTTAGTGGAATGTGATTTTCTGTAGTCAAAGAAAGACTCTTTACAACCTGACCTTCTTGCCCCTTGAGGAGGGAGGTCAATGTTTTGCCATGTTTTTTTCTCTGGGCACAGCTCCATTTCAACATCCCTGGCTCCGTTTCAATGCCATCCACTTCACAGAAGGCTTTTGGAGAGACACCAACCCTAAATTACTTCTGCTAGAAGATCTCAAAGCAAGAAGAGTCTGCAAAGCAATTGGATTCAAGAAAATGGTATGATACAGCTAAGCTCATTTAATTAACTGTATAAAGCGTCATTACGAAGCCCCCAGGTTCTGATAAAGATTGTCGGTAGCACAGAAGCAGTGTATATGACCCTGGGATTATAGAAGCTACTGGAAGTATGAGCTCTCCAAATAACCCACCGACTTGAGCAATAAAATTAATACTCTGACTCCAAAGGAAGAGCATTTTGGATCCTTTCTCCCTCATTTCTAAAATGAGCGTGACTTCCTGGATTGTTAAACAACGGCTACAGATAGATTTACCACTTGATTTATTTGTTTATCTCTTTACCATTCAAGGCTTTAGTGGTGGAAAATTTGTTTTCAAAAGTTGTTTTTACTGTCCAACCACCAGGAACTGGAGAAAATGTCCATGTAACCTTTCTGTATGAATAAAGGTGTGGGGTAAGAAAGAGGAGAAGGGAAGTAAATAGGCTTGGATTCAGAAAAAGGAAGATGCTAGAAGCCTTCTCCAGAGAGGAAACTCAAGCTGTCCGCTGAAGGAATGGGAACCTGCCAGGCAGGGATATGGCGGCAATTCCAAGAACACTGAGCAGGGATAGAAAGTCAGAGAGCTTGACCAGTCCAGGACAAAGGGCTCATGGTGTGAAGCATCCCACAGACAAATTCAAAACTTTCTCTTAGGCCACAAGAGGCTGCCAAAGGTATCTAAGCAAGGAAGGAACTTCAAATAAAAACACAGTCACCAATCAGAGAGATGACATGACTCTGCCAGCTGGTTAAAGTTGAAGCAAAAATCATGTCACAAAAATATCATAAAACATAGCTTTTACTATTTAGAATAACTCAGTGGTGGACCACTTGCTTGGCACCCCATGGTCCTGCTTCTAGAATTTCGTGTGTATGCTTAATAAGACCATAGAATCTTTTTTAATTAGTTGGGTTGACTCCACTAAGGTTAAGGCTGAACTCTTTGGAGGCATATAAGCAGTACGTATACTTTATGAAGACTTTATGCAAGAGGGACTGCCATGGAGTAATGCAGCCATGGTTATCTGCCATGGCTTTTTGGCCTATGTTGACCTATTGCTCCCCATTTAATTTCATTACACATATAACCAGTTCACTTTCTTTGTTTGTTCCGGTGTCCTCGTTTACAAGGGAAAGACTGGAATTTTTATATCCTTCGTTGTGGCTAAATTAAAAAAAGTATTTTCTAAGTTTTAATGCTTAAGCAAACAACAACAGGAGCTGTTGCGCTTTTAGAAGTTTTTGTTGGAATGGAGGGAAAGAATGTGCCATGAGAGACAGCGATGCTGAGGCAGCCTGCTCCAGCAGTTAAGCCCACAGCTGCTCAAAATAGGATATATCAGGAAGCACTGTGGTGGAGATGGGAGGATTGCTTTCTTCTCCCTCCCCCAACCCTGATCCCTACCCTGCCCCTCTCTGTTTGCTCAGATGGTGTCCTACCTAGAAAGTCATCTAGGGCATGAACCAATGGGAAATACACACTAAGCTTGCTGGTACTTGATGTAAAATTTATTCATATAACTGATCAATACTTCAAAATCAGATCTTAAACTCAGAATGTCCACTTGCACCAAAATGAAGTATTGAGTCTGTATTCTTGATCATGCTTGGATTAACTTTCATTAAAAAAAGAAAAATCTGTCCACAGTCATGTTTAAAATTGAAGTTACTCATTTTAGTCTGTTTTGAAAGAGAACACAAGTACACTAAGCTACTCACCATTTCTTAAGCTTTTACTGGAGAAGCCCAACATTGAACCATTATAGGGATGCAAACAAAACAAAGAAAGAAGACTATGATTTAATACTGGGAGTTCAGTTATCCTCCCTCACTTAAAACACCACTGTAAGTAAAGGTGGTTATATTCTCCAGCAATCAAGAGAGGAAAGATGGCAGTAAATATGAAACACTGTAATGAAGCCCTGCGTGTCTTCGGTGCATATTCTTTTCAATAAAGATTGAGTGCAGCCTTCAAAGTATGATGCATGTCGTGATTTTGCAGACATTTCGGCCTGAAAACCTGAGCTCTCTGGATATTTTTATTAGCCTGTGTTTGACTATATCCAACAGAGAAAGCAAAAAGCTTTGGTCTCTTGTCCGTCTGCTTGTTTGAATTGCTGTTTCCTGTAAACCAGAGAGGCCTCAATCTTCTGCATTCCAGGATCCTCAAACTCTTGATATTCCTGCCTGTCTCCCAACTACCTTAATTACAGGTACAGACAACCAGGCCTTACTTAGGAGTGTTAGGAACTGAAGCCAGAGTGTCTCAGTAATTTTTCTATTATGTGATAAAAGACGAGGACCATGCCAATACAGTTCCATCCAATCAGATATCGACATGTCTCTAGTGGCCAGGGGTTTCTTTACACATTATGTCACCAGTGTTGAGAACCATGAGTGAAATAAATGTATGGCTTTGTTGCTTTATTCTATCATACTGGGGGTTAAACCTAGAGTCTCAGGCATACTTTATGCAAACACTCTGTCAACAACCTACATCTCTAACCTCTGTCTTGCTTTTATTTGAGACATGGTCTCAGTAAACTGCCCCGAAGGCTTGGGTTCACTCTGTAGCCTAGGCAGGCCTTGATTATTTTTATTCTATTGCTTTAGTTTTCTGAGTAGCTGGGATCACCAATTCATACTACCAGGTACAGCACAATTATTTTAAAAATCATGTCACAGTATTAAAGTAGTTACACACATCACAGTCTTTGAGCATCTATTTGTTGAATCAGAGCAGCATTCAGTGTAGGTGAAGACGATGCTCTCTGGTACAGATGTGATCTACTGCCACCCAAGAGCCGGGTTAGAAGGCAGGGTCTCATATACACAAAGCAAGGACTCTGTCACTGAGTTACAACTGTAGGCCCAACTCCATGATTCTGGGATTCCACTACATTGCTTCAATTCGAAAGCGACTATTTATTATGTCTCAGTTGTGAAGTAATTATAGTATTTATGAATAATTATGAACTATTAGGTAGGAGTTCAAATCTGGTATTAAAAGATAATTTGATGCAACATGTTAACGGAGACCTCAGATCTTCAATGAACCTAGGAGAACATTGTGCAATTGAAGAAATCCTCAGACATTTTTCTTGGTGTTGAAAATATATCACTTCAACTTAAATTTAGTAGCAAGTAGAAATTTCACATAGTACTAAAACAGCAAAAGAGGGGAGATAAAATTGATCCTATTTGTCCCAGAGTATGTGCTTTCCATAAGCCCTTCCCACTGGAATGCCTTCCTAGTAAAGCCAACTGGAGAATTTGCAAAGTGAACCAAACACAAAAGAACCCACAACACCGACAAAATACACATTTATATAATTTACAAGTCTTCCCAGGGCCTAGAGAAATGTCTCGGTGGTTAACAGCATTGGCCTCTTCTGCAGAAAACCTGGGCTTGATTCCCAGCATCCACGCGGTGGTTCACAATCATCTATAATGTCAGTTCCAGGGAGCCTTCTGACCTCTGTGGTCACCTGACACTCATGTGGTGCCCAAACGTACATTCAGGCAAAACACTCCTCACGTAAAAATAAGATAAAAATAAATTTTAATTGCTCAGGTGTACACCGTCTCTGTCGTTCGTGTCAATCCGATCCTTCAAGTGGATCAGACTCTGAGTACTAACATCAAACCTAAAGACAAGTGTAAGGTGCTGCATGCTGTTATGTCCTGACTAACATCATTATCTGTCAAAAAATCCAGGCAAGGTCTCAGCATTTTCATCTAAATCATCATGTTCTTTCTCTGATGAGCGCATGGCCTACAACAGGTGGTTAGCATCCTACCTCTGTATTTACCAGGCGGGAGAGCTTATGTGACATCAAAGTCAGGCAGGCTCTGAGCTCCTCCCTAGCTGGAGCACCGACTATGGAATCTCAGCGCACTTACTTGAGTCTCTGTATGCACCCACTGTCAGCATTTATAGGTTCAGTCCACAGAGCTCTTAGTCCAACAGAGAGGAAGCTCAAATGGTTCATTCACTCTATGTGTGTTATGAAGAAGTTCATGCCATAGAATTTAAATTCTCGATGCATTTAACTTCAGCTCTGCCAGTGAGCAAACCGTGCTCAGTTTCTTCTATACAGCAGTAATTAAACCTAATTTTAGACTGGCGCATATTATATTCAGCTCCATCACTAATTAACATATCAAATATTGCCTTCTCTTTAGAATTAGCAAAGTACTGGTGAGATTGCCTGTGGTCTACAATATTCATTTGAGAGGTTGTCCTTTACCGAGACTATCAACTGGAAAGGTGTAATTTACAGACACTGGCCTCACGGCCTCTTCCTAACTAAACAAAAATTGGCCCTCTGAAATATTGGACCTTTGTAAAATAGTCCATTTGGTGACATAGGATGCTCACATGCTCTGTGATGAGCTGAGGAATTCTGTTTGTTTATATACTCAACATTTCCCAAAAGCTGATGATCGAGTTCTGGTTCCTGCATAAGACCCCTTAACACACTGGTTCTAAGGATGCTGTTGGACGCAACTGTCCTCTTGGGAGTCTCAAAGGATGATAAAAACGAAACAATAACAAAAGCCCAGACACTCTATTTTAATCTCTAGTAGAAAACAATGTCATGACTGATTGTTCCAGTGTTCAGAAGAATCCTACTGCAGGGGTATAAAGGTAGAACCTGAAATCTCAAGCTCCTGCAGTGCCGGGGGCTGCAGCATATGGAAGGGGAGTCTTACACTTCCTACCTACATCCACTATTTTAGATCCAGAAAAATATTCATAACATTTTTTTTGGCCATGGACTCCTGCCATAGAAATAATATATTTCTGTGCTGTGATATAGTTGGAACGACTCATTTTGTTTTAACAGTGGTTTAAAAAAATCTATATTGGATTAAGGTGGCTCCTTGTCATGACAAAACAGCATTATGTACCCCACGATTGATAAGCAGGATTGTTATCAAACCCTTCCACAGTAAAATGCAGCATCAACCCCTGGACACCAAATTAGGAAAATCTCATTAAATTCAA
Organism: Dicrostonyx torquatus; assembly: GCA_028555095.1. NCBI lineage: Eukaryota > Metazoa > Chordata > Mammalia > Rodentia > Cricetidae > Dicrostonyx > Dicrostonyx torquatus. The sequence goes on along the minus strand of JAQHUG010000057.1, from coordinate 5,706,824 downwards.
AGCAACCAAATGAAAATCAAATGACCATGGAGAATAGTATGCCTCGTTTGCATGTTTCTAAAATTTACTGCAAGACAGAATATGCTGTACCCTAATTATATTGGTTTCTAGTGAACTTAAAATTGAAAGGACAACTTTCTCAAAAAAAAATGTATACTGTTACAAGATTTAAGAAGCTACAAGTTAGGTTCTTGGCTCCACAGCATGAAGGAAGGCAACTATTTCCCAACAAGAGGAGGCCAGGATTCTACCATCACAAAATGATCCCACCTAGTACTGTGACTACTTCAATACTGAATAAAAATGCAGAAGTACATACTGAAATTCAAAGAAGCAAAATTCCCCACCACTTCCCCTAAATTTTACATTGCTAAGAGATCTCTAATTGTCTTTTTGCCCATAGGTTTCCAGTAACCAATTTTCTTAATAAGAAAATTCTTCCAAAATATTATCTGTACAGGTCAGAGGGTTGACCCTTCAGACGGAAACCCCTGTGGGGCTGTAATATGTCATTCATTGAAAAGAGCAGCACACGTATGATGTGAGGACCTGTTCTCCACTGAAAAGATAGCTTTAAATTGGGCCCATGTAAGATTCCTGGGTCAGTTGACAAGAGACCTCATCATATATCATGAAACATATAGGTTAATGGAGTGATTGAATTTTATGACTTTCAAAACTAATACTAATACTACGGTAATTGATGTCCCTGCTGTGTGGTGTAGGAGGGTTCTTCTGTATTTTGTGTTGCTTTCATTGGATGAATAAAGAAATTGCCTTGGCTTTTTGATAGGACAGCCCTTAGGTGGGTGGAGTAGACAGAACGGAAGGCT
>JAQHUG010000057.1:5640134-5661573 GCA_028555095.1 Dicrostonyx torquatus | reverse complement strand
CTAAGCTATTGGCTAAATAATGCTGCAATTAATAAAGTTTTTATGTGATTATTTGGGTTTGGGCAGTCAGAAAAGAAAGCTCAGTGTCTGCCTACATTTAATATAGCTAAATCCACTAAAATGTAGTAGAACTTGCTATATATTTTAATCATGACCCAGGAAGTGAATACACAATTCCAACAGGATAGCTCTAACTAACAAATTTGCATCTTTAAAACCCGAAACTCTTCAAGAATGCACAATGCAAGGACACTGAACCAGTTCTTTTCTTTTATTATTATTATTATTAGTTGTTGTTGTAGTAGTAGTAGTTTTTGTTTCAACAGGGTTTCTCTGGGTAGCCCAGGCTGTCCTGGAACTCACTCTGTAAACCAGGCTAGCCCCAAACTCAGAGATCCACCTGCCTCTGCTTCCTATGTTCTGGGATTAAAGCCCTGCGCCACCACCACCTGGTGCCACTGAATCAATTTTTAAAGCACTATAACCACAATACTCAAACTATCAACTAGAGTCAGTCTTTACTCTTCAAATAAAAATACCCTAACTAAATATTATCCACAGTTGAACATTTGTTTTGAGGTATCATTAACCTAAACCACCATATTCATCGCAAAGATGAAACAAGAAGGCCCTTGGTCATTCTATCACCGTCTCTAACACTGTTACCAAGTCCACAGAGTGAAAAAACACAACCGTTTCTCACTGAAAGATGAGGAGGCTGAAGTCCCATGAAGAATAACACTTACTCCAAGTCACAAACTGATAAGGACTTCCGGGTTTCAATTTGTGAGGAGGCTCTAGACCAACCTTAGCCCTGCACCTCTTTCCCTGGAAATGGTAGGTAATATTCTTGTTCATCTATTATTCTGGTCACAACACAGTTGTTCAAATCAAAATAGCTGAAGTCAGGCTTCACAGTCCAGCAGGCAGACTTCTGTGGGTTTTTTAGTGAGTGATGGTTCAGACAAATGTCAAGGGCGTATACGTCCTTGCATAAAAGAGGCTGCTGTCCACAACAGCCACCGTGCTCTCAGTGATAAATAGGACACACGTTTTACCTCTTTAAAAGGCCAGAGGAACTCTAAGTCCCAAACTTAGAAGGCAGTCTGACACCACACCACACCACACCCTGGATATTCTGAAGACAGTGAAGAGACAGCCCAATGAAGGGTGAAGACCTAGGGAGGTGGGTTCAGCCTCCTAGCTCCTCGTAAAGAATAAGCACTTACAAAGGTAAAAGTCTTCCTCAACTAACGGTTCATTTTCCATAAGTTATTACCCATCAACCTTAGCAATGATAAACTCGAGTGGAAATTAAAACAGAAACCGTCTTCACCTTTGCTACAGCATTAATTTCAAATCTGGTTGGTGGTGTTCTTCAATTCACCAAGGGCAACACGCACGGCCTGAGAAACCCTCCACCTCTCGTGCTTACCCCCCTTGCAGCTGGGGCAACGAGTGACATGCCAGCAGGCACCATATTTGCTTGCACGGGCAAAGGGGTTGCCCTCCTATCTCGCTTTCTCTTGATAAACTCCACTTCAACCTATTGTGAGGATCTTAAATGTAGACATTATCTACAGGCTAGTCCCGAAATAGAAGAAAAAAGTGCTCAGGTTTCAGTCATTTGGTCATCCCAAGAGTACAACACAGTGCCATATACTTTAAAATTCAGCCGGGCGGTGGTGGCGCACGCCTTTAATCCCAGCACTTCGGGAGGCAGAGGCAGGCGGATCTCTGTGAGTTCGAGACCAGCCTGGTCTACAAGAGCTAGTTCCAGGACAGGCTCCAAAGCCACAGAGAAACCCTGTCTCGTAAAAAACAAAACAAAACAAAACAAAAAAATGTACGCTTCCAAACTTCTATGGCAAGCATCACGGGACAGAACTGACTTGAAATTCTGCTTCCTTTTAACACGTATTACCTGCTATGTTCTGGTTGTACAAACTCTACACAGACAGGCATGATCTATTCAACAAGTGTCAGTGCGAGAAAGCCATCTCTGCTCACTCAGATGTCAAACGAAATCAATAACCATTTCCCACAGAAAGGAAGAACAGACGAGGACTGACCCCTCTCACCTCAAATTTCACTCTCTCCTACTGTCTCTTCAACCCACAAAAATCCATAGCTTCTCCTTAACGGTTTCTTTAGCTCTTGTATAAAAAAATCATTATGTATCTCTTCAACTGATCCATACTCAAAAAATGAGTTAGTTTTGTGCTTCTTTTCATAAATACATTTTGTGACATGCATAAACTCAGTATCCTAAACAGACTTGCTTTTATAAACTGGAAATAGTGCACAAGGCAGAGGCTATTGCAAATCCAAAGACCTCAAGTCATAGACAAAATCTACTGCTGACAAATCTCAAAAGCTTTGAGTTCCATTAACACACACGATTCTCATTGGTTCATACTGGAGCTCCCATCATTTCATACCATAGACTCCACTGGTTGTGTTTTCCTCGGCTGTTTCTCTCGGGAAAGTACTATCCTTTGCAACACCAAGATCCCGCAATTCATCATTAAACCAGTAGCAACACCAGCAAGGAAATGAAGGTTAGCGTTGTGGAAAACAAAACTGGGCTTTCCCCACAACCGTTTTCGAAGAGACAGAACTGTGTTCCACAAAGAGAGAGGTGAGAGCTATCTGTTTGCACACAGGAGAAAGGGAGAGGCTACCAAGGACTCCAGGGGCTCGGGAGGTGCCTGGAGTCTCTGCTAGGCAGGAATCCCTCAGGGATGCTAAGGTTGAGCGCGCAGGGAAAGGCTCTTAGAACCAGAGAGGAAGGAAGTAGCTCTAATGAGGACTCCTTCAGAATGAATGTAAATGGAACCAACAAACGATAAACAGAAGTGAGAGAGTGAAGCCAGGAAAGCAGCAAGAACCTTGGGCAAACCTGTACTTTCTCTGGTAGTTTCCTCTCGGCATGATAGCAGCGAAGCTCTTACCTAGGAAACGTTCTCAGGTCCCGCATGCAGGCTGTGATGAAATGGCACCAGACCTCATGTCACTAATGAGTGCCAGCTACTCTTCTGCTTTTCCGGGCAATGCACTGTGCTGGTGACTAGAGAAGCTTGTAGTCCCATTCTGTTGATTTCATATGGAAACTAAATACAGAAAAAGTATCTGCATCTCCTACCTTTCTGTGAAGATAGCAGAATGCTAAGGTTTCTCCTTGAAACAGTTCATAGGCCTTCACCTAACATTCTTTCCTCTGATTCTGCTCACTTACTCACTAAAGGAAAATATGTACTGATTGTTATTTTAGGTGAACTTCAATTTACAAATGAACATTTTCTTTGTTAAAAGGCAGCATAGTGAACAGAGGGAACACTATGACTAAGCATGAGCAGCACAGTGAATCACACTGCAGAAGAGTTCTGTAATCATAAAAACGGCTTGCTCAACTCCCATTGCAAATGCATAGAACCAGCCTTTGAGGAACCCCAAGTTTCCATTTTTTATTATCTTTTTTTAATGTCCATTTTATGTGTTTTCATGTTTAGCTGCTTGTATATGCACCACGTGTATGCTTGGTGCCCATGGTGGCCACAGGGGGGCAGCAGATCCTCGGGAACTGGAGTTCTATGTGGTTGTGGGCCTTCTGTGAGAGTAAGAAACAAACCCATCTTCTCTGTGAGAGTGAAGATGCTCTTAACCTCTGAGTCATCTCTTCAACCCTATAAGACTTTCCCTAAAAGCCGAGATGAACCTCTGCTAATAGGTAGATTTCATTTCTTTAAAACAAATGTTTAGGAACATGGGACCATTTTGCAAAGACATCTCTGAAAATTAATGTTTGTTATTGAGATGCACTTCTGATCCCAAGCCCTAAATCCACTTTCTTACTTATTTGTGTGTGTGCCACACAGGCCACGTGGCAGTCAGAGGTCATTTTTAAAGGGCCCATTCATAAGCCTAGGAGTGCCTAAAGCCACGGTTTCTAAGATCTACTGACATCCAGGATCTTACAACTGTGGGGACTGTCTACTTCATCATCCAATGTGAGCAGCAACTCCTACCGTCACCTGTGAAATGCCCATCACACCCTCTCCCAAAGTTGATAAAAGCCAAGACTGTCTCCACATTGCTAGGTTGCCTCGGGGGAAGGCCCTGGGCTGAGGAAAACTGTTCTAAGCGCCCATCAATCATATCCATCCTTGGGTGAGACAAAGTGATTTCTCTCCTGTTTTGACTGACATTTGTTTTATTCTCAGGGAGACATCATACTTTTTTTTAAAAAAAAAATGCCTTTAACTTAGGGCAGCAGACCTCACTGTTTGCTGAAGCTTAGCTAGGCTTAAGGACAGATCCTCCAGGAGAATTGTCAAGTTAGGGCTTTGACTTCGGAGCTCTGCCAATGAGAAGGCAGCCGGAGGGCACATACCGTCTTTTGTGTTCAAAATGCAAGGCGTGGGAAGGAGGGGTCTTCTCAATTCACACTAAATTTACCGCTAAATAAACAAAGCCTTCACCTCCCTTCACCTTCACACTCCTGAGGTCTTTGGACTCCTGTGTTTATCTCTGTTGAACACCAAGTCTGACCTTCCCTCCTTGATGCCCCCCTCCCCAACCATCACCAAGTCAGCTCAGGCAGACATAGAGTTGTGTTTTATTAGAACTACATTCTGGAAGGAAAGAAAAAGCAGCAGGCTGCTGAGGAATCACTTATGGTACCTTCCCATGCTCTGTGCAATCAGAAGACTCAGCCACAGAAGCAAATGACGATGGCATAAGCTTTCTGATTCAAATTTCCCACCTCCCAGATCTCTAGAAAAATAGACACGTTTTCAAACAGTGACCCCCCAAGTCCGGGCCAGCCAATGAAGTAAAATGGCACACCCTGGCCACTAGGTGAGACCTGTCTTCTGTATTGTGTCACTCCACACATTGGGCAAGACTGGGAAAAAAAAAAAAGCAAAAACAAAATCATTCCATTCCTCAACTCCCTAAGTTCTTGCTTCTCTTCATCTGAACACCCCCCACACACATACAACACACACACACACACACACACACACACACCACTTAATCTGCTGAAAATATGGGTCATGACACACAATCTCCGAGACCCAGTCTAGGAAGCAGCAGCCTGAGACACAGCTGGAACCCCCTCTCCCTCCACAGATGGCCCAGGCTTCCAGCATCATCTTCAGCTTTATTTCCGGTTCTAGCACCACAGCTTTCAAACATGGGCAGCGGGGCAGAGCTTGAGAGGACAAGACATGGTTGTGACGACACATCTATTCATCCCCATTTCAGGTCCCGGAACCTGAAAATCTTTCTTGATTCATTTAGCTTTGCTGATAAAATGAACATTTCTTTTTTCTTTCGTTCTTTCTTTCTTTCTTTCTTTCTTTTTTTTTTAGCAGAATTTTGGATTGTTTATTGAACGAACCTAGTCTCCTTCTTAAGTAATCTATTTACATGTCTGGAACTGAGAGGTCCCCCTTCAGAAATAGGTAAGTAATGGTCACTGTTCTCACTCCTCCTCCCGCTGCCCCTCCCAGTCTATTTGAAGCTATTCGCTTACTGTATCCACAGATGTCATCATCATCCTGTCACCTGCAAGGGACACAGGGAGAACGATGGACCCTAGAGGACCAAATCCTCTATGAAGGACTGGAGGTTCCAGAGCCTGTCTGACATAACAGGCTGCTAGGATTCCTTCCCCGAGTAGGTGATGGGAACAGCCCTGGCTGAGATTCATCCTCCAAGCACAGAAATAGGGAACACGAGCAGCATCAGGTTTCCAATAAAAGGTGACCAGGAAGAGCTATGGAAGCACATCCCTGGTCCAGGAACGAAAGGAAGCAGACGAGACTCAGGGAAGCACGTTTCCCTGAATCCGGTCCTGGGCCACCTCAGGGAGTCCTGGATCTCACTGTCGCGGAGACAGACTACAGAAACCCTGGATCCCTGACCGGCAACATGCACCTACAAATAAATGCATGCATGTATACTGCCTGCCGCGTGTTGCATGCTGCAGACTTCTGCCTGGCTCCCCAGCCCCAAACACACATCCCCCCCAAACCCTTATGAGACCAGGGACTTCTGTGGCCTAGAACACCACTCCCCCTCTTTGTAATGCACAAATCCAGACCCACATTGCTTAAAATGAACCCGAAATTCAGGTAACGGAAGCACTGGTGGCTCCCCTAAAGTGACTACCTTCCCCACTGCTTCATCTCTGTCCAAATCTACCGGGGAGCCTAGGCGCCTCCAAACCAAGTAGGAGATGGAGGAGGGCTGCAAGAGAACCTCTGAGAGCTGCTTCTAAACACTATCAAGGGTACTTGACTCACAGGGTAGCCTCTAATCCTTTTCCCGGGTTTGCAGACCTATCAGCAGCCCCCTGCTTCGGCATGATCCCTCCCTCCTCAAGTCCCCCCCAAATCCCTCATCACCTTTCCAGCCCTCCCTTTCCAGGCCACTTTCTGCACTCGCCGGTTCTCAACATGTTGCCTCACACACTCCCTCGGGTGGCTTGAACCAAACCTGCCTCTCCCCACCATATCTACCTAAGATTGCTCTGACTCCCCAAATCAACCAAGTCCATCCTCCCATCAAGCGCCCACTGACCCTTCCACTGGTGTCCTTTGCTCTCGTACAAATCCGCGTTTCACACGCCCCACTTTCCATCTATCTTCCCTTCTGTCATCCAAGTTCAGGACACACTGGCCTTCTATTCTGCTCTCTGACCCTCTCCCCATTCTGGGGACACCCACTTTTCCTTTTTGACTGTTCCCAGGCAGGTTGCTGCGCCCCAAATCTTCCCTTTCCCATCCTGCACTGATCGGCTCCCGGCCTGCGGGTCCCTTCCCTCACCTGCGGTCCTTCCTTCCCGAATGTCCCCCACCTGACACCTGAGCCACTCTGCCCTCCGGGTCTGCTCACCGTTGCCTTGGCTAGAACATCCATGTAACCCAGCGCTCACAACCTGCCCAGCAACTGGGAGAAGCGCAGGGCACCGGAGGCAGAAGGCTGCCCGTTCTCGCTCTCCGGGTGTCCGGGCTCCCCTCCGGCTCGCCAGCCCGGGCTGCTCCCGGCGCCCAGCCCTCACCCCGGCGCCCAGCAGCCGCAAAAACTTACTTGCGGGTCGGCGGGAGGGGGCTTGCGGCGAGCGGTGCGAGCCCCGCAGCGGCGAGTGCGCCCCTCTCGGCAGGGCCGGGCGGCGCTGGCACTGCGCTCCCGCGGCCGCGCGCGGACTGCGCTCAGCCTGACGCAGCCGGGCTCTGCCCCCGCCGTCGCCACCGGGGCCGCCGAGCGCTTGCAGACATGCTCAGTTTCCGGACCTGCCCGCGTGGAAGCTACCAAGAACCAGCCGCGGCGGGGGAGGCGGCGCCGAGCTGCAGAGCGGCGGCCGCGAGCTGGAGGCGACCACGCCGGCGGCCCCGGGAAGAGGGGGGCGAGGCGCTGCTAAAAATAGCTCCTGCGGAAGGAAGCCACCCGCTGCCAACGCACCCCCTCGCCGCGCGTCCCCGCCGCGGGCTCTCGGGCTTCGGGAGCTGGCGTCCTACTGTGCCCCGAGAACAAACACCTGCCGGTGTAGCCAGAGCCCAGTCTCAGCCCCAAGCTGCCGGGTATGGCACCCCCCAAACCCAGAGCTGCCCAGCAGCCACAGACACTGAGGGGAAAATGCTCTAAAATCCTGAAAAGGCTCCTCTGCTACTGACTTGCCGAGAGGAGGAAAAAGTTTTCATGTTGATTTTTATTGCAATTAGAACGACAAATGAGGGAAGGCGGGTAAAATACAAAGACCTGAACAAGGGGTGATACTGGGGTAGCGGGTTGAAAGGGGGGTCTGGGAAGATCTACTAAAACGCCAGAGTCCTTTGAGCTTTTCCCTGACTTCTATTTCCGCAAGATTTTACATAATTGGTTGACACTCACCCTGACCTTGAAGGGTTGCCTGAACTGTAATTTACTTTCCCTGCCTTCTGGCTTCTACTTCCATGGCTCCCACCCTTCCAACTCTGCATAGATCATGAGAAAGGGGGGGGGGCAAAGTAAAGCTGGGGAGACTGGAATCTGGCCTTTGTATCATCAAGTCTGTCCCTTTGCCAGGATGCGCCCCCTGTTTTCTCAGTATCAAACCGGTAGGCAAATCAACCCAAGAGCCTTACTCTAAGCCACCTTACCTGCAAGGGAGCTACTTCCCACTATTAATCTCCACTCTATCCCTCCTCAGTTCCTGACAATTGTTATCCCTTCCTTTTAAAGTGAAATGTCTATTTCTCTGTAACATGAAAGCCGAAGAGGGAGGGACTATTTGTGGGGCGAGAGGGGGCCGTAGGAAAGAGATGAGTTGGATAAAGTACAGTGATGTACAAGCATGCCATAATGAAACCCACAAAAATTAATACATTTTTTTAAAAAAAAATAAGAACGAAATGTTCAAAATTTTTTGGGCCAAGTTACAGTTTCATGTTTTTTCTCTTACAATCAGCAAATTAGGTTCATTACTTAGGAATTCATTGCTTATGCTTGACGGGAGAAGAGGCAACTCTTGCCGGAAATAATACCTAGTTTAAGCTAGAATCTGCTGGACAGGAAATTACCCAAGTTTAAATATCGCCTATTATTTTCTGAAATCAATAGCTGCACTAGGATTAAGGCATCAGAAAATTTAGGAGCCGTTTTCGGTGTAGCTGATTACGAATTCTGCAATGTCGTTTGTGGGACTTTGAAAAAGGAAATGCAGAGCCTAGTTCTTACATTCTCTTGAAAGTGACTGTTTCATCTCTGTCCACCCGGAAAGAGTCACGAAAGATGTCTGGGATCATGCATGGACGAGGGCTGTGCACCGTTGAGAGATCACAGTGGGCTCAATAACGATGAGTTCATTTGCCGCTATCAGACATTGGTTCGCTATTAGTTCACAAGCAGAAACGTCAGACAGGCGCGCTTTTCCTCACCGCTCTACCAGTGTATGTCTGGGAGGGTCAAGGCATGCTCCTGAATTGGACCCTTGCATCCCCAGTCACAATCTAGTTTTATCTTTAACTTTCTTTCCCCTGAAGCTGCCAACAAAACTGACCCACCCTATTCTGTCGTGAGTGAAATAGGATGAAGGACGGATGTGTACATGGCTGTCATCACGCTTCCTCTTCTCTCCAGTCACTCTTGGGGTGATGGGAGCTTAACATGTTTATGGCACTGTGTGCATATTCTGGTTAGTGACTAAAGAGGGCAGGCCTTCATTTTAAAATCCTTTCGGCTGCTATATAAATGTATAGTTCCAGTTACACCGCACTCAAGACTTGCAGAGCCAAGTGACCACAACCTAACAGTCACTAACGTAGGTTGATTAAGAAAATGTATTCATTGCTTCACAAAGCTCAGAGGCACAGAGATGGGAGAGCTTCCCTCCTGCCTATGTCAGAGAAAGCACAATTTTTTTTTTTTGCACCAAACATTGTTTTGTGTGCTGGTGTTAGTATCCTTTAGCTTATTACCATGATGTATTTCCATCCCCGCACGTGAAACAGCATTGGAAGTCTTGGTTTCTTTGTCAAAACAAATCAAGGCTTTCACTCTCGTGAGCAGACCAGTCTTACCAGCCCCTGCTTGGCTGTCCGGGCTCACCCAAATGACTCTGTCCCCCTAGAGAGAGACAGATTCTCAAAAGGAGAATCCCTGGTAACTGAAGGGATGGATGATGCTTACAAGAGAGCAATAACTTCCCCCCACCTTCCCGAAGAGTCTTACTACCCTGCAGACAGAACAAGACAGAAGTTCTCCTGGAATGTCCATTGGTCTGGGTTAGTCAAAAGGAGCAAAGGAATAATAATACTTTGAAGAAATTCTTTTCTATCTTTTTTTTCAAGTATGGATTCTTTGATTTTGCCTGCCTCGAGGGGACAGTTAGTCCCCTCTTTGCTGCCTTTTCATCTTGATTTCGGGGCCTGGGTTGCTTCCAAGGTGGAGCCACTCATTAAAGCCATCTAACAAGCCTTGTAGACAGCTGGGGCCTCCAGTCCACAGTCTTCCTATCATTATTTTTCTTTCTCTTGTGGTTCAGTATACTTGGTTACATTGTAGACTATGTGGTAATCAAAGATAGACTTTCTCTTTGCCCTGTGTTCCTACAGCGGCTGTCCTGTTTCTTCTGGGAAAATTATTAGAATTATTAGTTATTATTAATATTTTTGAGACTGTTTTATGTATCCTGGGCTGGCCTTGAACTCAACAGTGTAGCCTTGGATGATAAATGCAAAGATTACAGGCCTATGCCACTGTGCCCAGTTTATAGTCTTCATTTGTGCTGAGCAAGACTTCTGCAAAGCCAGCTACATTTCCGTGCCTAGACTTATTTAAATAATTAGCTATTTTGACTGTTTTCTTGACGTTCCATAAAATTATTAACTTCCACAGAAGTCATATTTATACCCTTTAATCTTTCCTTTATAAGTAAATGAACGAGGCATGGTGGCATGCATATATAATCTAAACAATCAGAAGGCAGAAGCTGGCAGATCTCTGTGAATTCAAGACCAGCCTGGTCTACAAAGTGAGTTCCAGGACAGCAAGGGCTGTCACACAGAGGAACCCTGTCTCAAAACAAACAAACAAAGAAACAAAACGGTAGTAAATTAATGCAATGGAAGGATTAGTTATACTAAAATCTTCAACTATACACGGAGATAACTACCTAAAACCCCTGAACTGAAAAGGCTGACAGAAGGGTTAAAGGTTTGATATCTGAGTAGGCTACATAGCAACATCCATTATTAAAAACAAAAACGAAATCACTAAATTTGGAATATGTTCTTAAATTTCATATAAGGTCTTCTGTGACCTCCTCTCTTGGCTTCTGTCACACCGTGTCTCCTCTCCTGCTCAGAGGGTCACTCCTGTCCAGTCCATTGCTTTCATCTCTTCTCTGCAGCCCTTCGCTCTTCCCTTCCTCTAAGCTCTCTTTCATTTCACTTACAAGCACACTTGCTTTTCCCTTCTCTGCTGACCTCAAGATATTGGAGAACGGACACCAGGACAAATGTCTGCATCTATTTTGATCTTCTGTGCTCAGTAGGTGCCTACCGAGGCGGTTGTGCACTGCTAGAAGAAGGCGCTGCTGGGTAATCACTTCCTCTCTTGGTTTCTGAGGGTGGAGGGAAGGTCTAGAGATGTGATGGCACACCACACAGACTGTGCCTGCTTTGCTCGTTGGACCAGGATAGCCTGTGCCACGCTGTCAAACAGCTCTTGTGCCTCCAGATATTGTCACAGTTCCCTGAGCTTGTTCTACTCCAGCTGTATAAGGCCAGCCCATCCAGGACCCATAGACATTAGGTTTCTCTCTGCTGCATGTGTTTTGCACTAAATTTGCCTTCAGAAAATCAGAGGGGAAAGTGAAAATGTTTTTAAATTAGTCCTTTAAGAGAAAAGGAAAATACCAGGACAGCTTCATTAAAGATCTATTAAAAGTTCATCTTCTTGATCGTTATTTCTCTGCTGTGAGAAGACGGACTAGGAAGCGTTGGATGAGACTGATTCGGAGCCACTTGTGTCCCAGTTCTTCCTGCACTCATGACTACACATAAGTGTCATAACAGATCAATTCACTATACACACTGAAGATAAAAATGTCCCCTCCCACCCCCTTACATGTTAAGGCTAAAAGTGCCACAGGTCAAAGTCATGGGACATTAAGGAGGCTCACGGTATGTGACTCAAAGATGCTTGAAGCCTAAAAGACCTGGCTCCGACATTCCTCTCCTCGGGAAGAAGGGTGTGCATAATTATGTACTCCAAATATCAGGCTGCTCTTTCTGTGTGTCTAAGTCTAACACAAACATGGCTTAGGTGCTGAGCAAGCAGGCATGCCTTGACAGAGCTACAGCTCTTTCTCCGTTTCTTCCTGTAGCATCCAGTGCCCAAGTGACGAATCTCAAATTATCCAGCACCATCGAGAGTTTCGTAATGCAATAGTTTTCCACAAGACTTTCGAATATAGTTGATTCAAAGTTAAGGTTCTATTAACATGAGCTGTGACATGTCATTTGGCAGGTGTATTCTCTTGGCACTCCGGTTATGTTAATTCACAGAACAACCCAATGAAGCAGTAGGTTAATAGCCCTATTTTTGGTTGTATGTATAGAAATCTACCCTGAACTGGTTTAGATGGAAGGAGAGTTGATTTCTCTGATGAAATATGGTATGAAATACAGCCTCAAAAAGACAGGACTTTCCTATGAGCCTCAGGAGCAAAAGGATGAATCCATCCATTTCCAGTTAGCATCTCTCCTTTCCGGCTTAATTTTTCAACCTTGTATACCGGCTTCCTCCACAGCCTCCATGGTCCTAGGATCCATCCACTAATGAAATACTAAGCCAGTTCTATTAGCTTTGGCCTTGAAGATCTCAAAGAAGTTGATGACTTGCTTCCCAACAGTATAACGTGCGGCAAACAAAATGTGGCAACGCCTTAGTGGAGACTATGGGCAGACAGTACCTTAACCCAATAACGTGGGTTACACCCCCAGTGATGTCACATGAATGCCACTCACGACATCCTGTTAGCATGTGAGTGCAAAGGGCATCTTATTTGGGTAGATTGTTTTTTCCCAAATGTGACAACTCTAGCTTATTGAAGGAGAAAAATATCAGGCAATTTTAAATTAAGGAATTTTTGACAAAGTACCTGATCAGCACTGCTCAAAGCCCACAGTCAAAAAAAAAAGGGAAGACTAAGAAATTGCCTTACTTTCACGGTGGCCGAAGAGTCACAAAGGGTACATTCAGTGGGCGTTTTATTTTTGAACCTAAATCAGAAAGAGACCATCTTCAAAACAAAATGATACAATCTTTAGTTTACCAATACTAATGATATCAATAGTACAGTTAATAGCATTGTGCTATTTTAATTTCTTAATTTTGTTAAACAGGTGATTTCAAAAGCACAAAATGAACAAAGGATTGACAGGGGCTCGTTTGCTAACATTACGTGTTTCTTTATCAATATAGAATTAGTTATTTTTAATTTAAAATACATTTTAACTATATATTTTATATTTAACTGTGTAAAATTTATTTAAACTATGGAAGATAGATTCCAAGGCAAAAGCGATGTTCCAAGCAATTGGAAGTAGATTCCTATCCAAGACTTGTTTCCTGGGGGCAGTGGGTTCATCAGAGGTGGGCCCTGAGAGTGACACTTGAATTTCAGCCATTCACAGAGAAGGAAAACAGACAAAAAGAAAACAGATAACTGTGAGCCTCAGGAGCCTGGCTAACAAGCAACTGGGAAAAAGAAGCAGAGAGTTTATTAATTTCAAGATGAAAGAGTTCACATGTTAATATTCTTGAAGTTTATGAACTCATATGTATCTATGTTCCTGGGGATTTTTCCCATGCTGTTTCCAACTTGATGGACTATGACAATTTATTAATAAGATTGGAAATGATGAGACCCAGGAGTTCAACTTAGGTATTGACCTCTCTGATGCCAAGGAAGGAAGGACACATCGTGACTGCTGTTCCTTCTAGGTTCCCTTCGTTATTAACTACACTGCTATGATAACCAATCCCATTGACACCATCCAAACTACAAAGTCAGGGCGAGAATGGAAACTGCAACAACTGTGACCAAAGAGTTTGCCATCTCATTAAAACCATCAAGCCATGAATTACAAATAGAGGCATGAGAAAAAAATATTTTCTGTAAAGTTATGTATGTCAAGGGCCATGATGAGGTTGATTTCGCATGCATTGTACACAGGAAGTTTGAACAATGCATGTTAAAGATCTCGTTTTTAACCTTCACATTTGGTAGAAGTGCGACTTTAAAATAACCTTGCTTAAGCATGTACCTCAATCCTTTCACTCAGTACTATCGAAACCAGATAAAATGGCACTTATGTTCACCCCTTTAAGTTACAATAACATGTTTTGGGGTACAGAGCTTAAGAAAATAAGGCAGAGGTTCTATCAATTCTATCTTGTGATTTAGAAACATCTCACGTGCATCTGTTTCTAAGCAATAGCTTTATGATGCTGTAATTTTTTTAAAAAAAAATAGAACTTATTTTCTGTTTTTATGGATCCTTTGTTCAACATGGAACAAAGAAGACATTTTATAGAGTTATTACAAGTGTGGTAAAAACTTTTTTTAAAAACAAATAAGTTTTGGGACCATATAGCTAGCAGATTTAATCTAATTTGGGCAGGCAAACATAACCCAAGGGATGGTACTTAATCTGAGTCTACAGACACAAGTACCCTTCATGATCGCTTGTGTTCCAGGCAGCACCAATCCAGACAGGCACTGACCCGACCCAGCCTATGTACAGACTACTATAGCGGTATATCATTTGTGTTTTAATAATTATAGCTTGCCTGAAGATGAGAGCGCAAAGCAGCCACAACTAGTCAACCATACAGGCCAGGCAGTGGTGGCACATACCTTTAATCCCAATGGTCACACTAGTTAGTCATAGATGCTGGGCAGTGGTGGTGCATGCCTTTAATCCCAGCCCTATAGAGGACTATAAGATGGGAGGAGACAGGTCTCAGACAGTCTCAGTCTGAGGATTTGTGGAGGCAGCATTGCCCATTTCAATCTGAGGTAGAGGTAAGAGCTAGTGTCTGGCTGCTTTGCTCTTCTCATCTTCAATTTGAACTCCAATATTTGTCTCTGGGTTTTTATTATTCATAGTACAGACTATGGTTAGAAGAAGCCAAGCTAAGGAAAGATAATACCCTTTTCACATCGGTATAGCTGGAGTCTCAGGTTTGATTTAGCTTACGGCCATCAAAAGCAACTCTGAGAATTTAAATTGGAACTGAATATCTAAAGAGAAACACAGTGAGCTTGAGCGTTCTTGGTACAGCACACACAGGTGTATCCACCCCATGTCTTCCCAGCCTCTAGTTATAGCTGAGATTACGTACCAGCAATACCCCAATGCCAGTTATAAGAGATCCTCTGGCAGTTGCCACAAAGCCCGTAAGTGGTAAGTATCCTTTGTTGGCCATTTGGTGAGGTTCTTCTACAGGTTGTCCTTGGAAGCACAGGATGGCTTGTTCCACTAACATTTCTGGTTGCTTATGTGAGCTTTAACCATGCAGATAATTCCTTCTCCATGAGATAATATGAACTGCTTTTTCTTCTATCTGATTCTATACCGTGGCTCACGCCTTAGGATGCCAAAAGTCGTTTCAAGTTGCTTGGGCCTCCTAGATGACCCAAATGACCTGGGAAAAATGAGAGAGGAGATAAAGATCAACAGCTGCCTTTAAGGAAGATTCCTGCACTATAACCTACATTGACTCCTTAACACACACGTGGGTAACAGAATGAAATGTTCTGTGGAAGTGATCTAGACTCCATCACACAGTTTCTAAGATTTAAGGACAGTGGATGATTACAAATGTAGAGACGGCAGGTGCCATCTTACCCACTAGAATGAAGGTGAGTGGATTAGCGTAGAAGCTGATAAGGCTAGTGTAGTTGCAAAATGTCTGCGAACTGTGGAGATCCTCGAAGTGGGTAAAAAAATTATAATACCCAACACATTAAGATTCTGCTTAATCTCTAGACCAGGAGAAGTTTAGTTGTTGTAAACACAGACTACCCAGTGAATTATTGGAAGGAAAGCTGACTTCCTATCTAGATCTCAGAACCAAAGAGTTGCTGGAGCCTGGTGACACGTAAAGACCTTTGCACCTACAATCAGGAAACTGGTTGTGCTTCCTAGTGTTTTTCACACAGGTCCCGTGTTTCATTGCCAGTATGCCTAGATGTCTCGGAAAATGGGACGCCCAGCCCTTGTTGGGGGTGGTTGCATTCTAATTCTGACCCACCGGTGTTCACTGGCAGATCAAGCATGTTGAGTTTCTATGGCATGTTGAGTCAGTGTCCCAGTGGCCTCTGTGGCTCTTCACAAGAACTCTGATGAGTTTCAACTCATTGGTGAAGACTTGGAATAGGTAAACTAGGCAACTGGTATTAGCTCCCAGCTCATGAATGTTGTATCAAAGCAGGGCAGAACATTTAACAAGAAGCAACTCCCTCTAACAAAAACAAGCCCACCAGTCATCTAGATAGCAACCTCCCCAGCAATATAGCGAAATAAATAAATAAATGAATAAATAAATAAATAAATACCACATCCACAGGGCAAGCACAAGGATAGTTACCACCAAATATTTCAGAGATGCAAGGTAACTATCACAATCTCACCCTGGACAGAACTCACACATTCATTTGGCACCCAAACCATGAGGATCTTGAACAAAGTCGGGATTCTCCATGGCTGACTTGGGAAATTGTTTTGTTCCTTTATACAGATGACCCCATGACTAGATAACTCAGTGGAGCCCCTGATACTCCACAAGAAGCTCTCCTTAGACGTGTCTTTCATGTATCACAAACAGGGCCCCAGCAGTGTGTGACTTATTGTCAGAGCAGAATTGACTTCATCACTTCCTCTCAGGACAATTGTCAGGGCAGTATCGACTTCATCGCTTCATCTCAGGACAAAACCAGTTCATTCCAGGTAGCGTAACATAGACTCTAGAGCTCCTTGGCTGTGACACCAACCCCGGTTCTCAATCTGGACAACAACAATGATTAAATTGTGCAAGTAGGACCTTAGGATGAAAAACAATCTATACTAATTGTCCTGGTAGGAAATTACAAGCTAGGGATAGATAGAAAATAAAATGTGGGTGTGTTTATTATTATTATTTATTTGATACCATTCCCCTCATCTTCTATGCTCTGTGAGAACAGATATTACCACCAATCTTCCCAGCACAAACCTGGCACCTAAAGTAAGCAAGTGTTCTGTGAATTTTTCTTAAGCCTCTGGTAGAGTGTGTGAAGGTTTTAAAGGTATCTTCTCCAGGTAGGGGTGATGCTTTTACTCCAAAGCATTATAATTCAGGACAGTTTTGAGTTCCCGTAGAACAAGATTGGGTTTGAAACCACTTGGAAGAAGTATGGGCTGGAATAGGTAATGAACATTATACACTTCCTCAATTCCCCATCACTGGTGTTTGAAATGACTTACATTTATGAAAAAGGCCAGGGTCATTACTTACTTGGAGACATGCTGGGAAGATATTGAGCAATTATAGCGCATTCCTGTGTTTGTTGTTTGCCTTTAACCATTTGCTATAATGCAGACAATTCATGAAACATCTAAACAAAGCAAATCTAATAAGACAAGAGGTCAAGAAAATAAAAGAAAGGAGTATACAAAACCAAAACAACTATAAGACTTCATTTCATAACTGACTTTGTTAAAAAAAGAGGTATTAATAGGAAAAAGATGTGATGGTTTTTGTCTTTAAAAACTTAAGTGAAGCTGGGCGGTGGTAACGCACACCTTAAATCCCAGCACTCNATTGATTTTGCTTGTTTGTCACACCTGCACATCACTTGTCTGAACCCTTCAGCATGGAAGGATCTGATCGCTTCGTGACCAATTAGCAGTGACCCGTTCATTCAAAGACATCTTTATCTCTCATAGACTCATTGATTTCTGTGGTTTTTTTCTCTTCGCTTATGTTATTATTTAATTATACTAATTGAAATAAAATGAGTGGTTGGCTTTTCCATGGCTATTTTAGGCAATCTTCAGAGCGATGACCATACAGGTGTACTCTCTCACTCCATTGGACTTGAATTTTGTCAGCGTCACCACTGGGAGCGGCATGTCGTCTCCTTTGTCCCTTAGTAAGCACAGAGCCTGGCTGACAGCTCTGGAGCTGAGACGGTGATGAGATGGGATGGGCCAGCTCAGAATTTATTTAATTTGCTTTTACATGATGAAGCTCCAAGACAAACTCTGGGGTTCTTATTTGCTATCTCACTCGGATGATGCTGCCAGTGAGGCTTTCACACTATCTGTGAACATTTATCTAAAACTTGAGAGTAAGAATGACCTAACAATACTGACACTTCAAAAGGACAAGCTTCTCCACAGTATGGCTCATCCCCTGAACCTGTGAGAGGCATGAAATATGAAATCCATTTTTGTGTATGTTCAAACAAATCCAGCCTGCCCGTTACATAGTCTCATTCCAGTAATGCCATTTTAATAATGAACCAAAGGAAAACAAAAGCAAAAAGCAAATTAGAATTCTTTTTTTAACTTTGCACATTTTGGAAGCATATTTTCCTTCCAAAAGAGTACAAATTGGATGCATGAAAGAGAGGACCCAGTATAAACCCGTAAAGGCCCTGTGCTTGCTGCTTCAGTCTCTGGTGTCATATGTACTTTGGTTAGCTGAGTCAGAAGCCCGTGTTCCCCTAGTGTCTGTCCTTCATCCCCTCTGACTCTTACAATCTTTCTAGCCCCTCTTGCTTAGGATTCCTTATTTTCATCCACTTTCCTGCAAATCTCATGATGTCATTTTTAAATAGTTGAATAAGACTCCATTGTTTAAATGTACCACTTTTTTTTTGTTTTTGTTTTTGTTTTTTTTTTTTATCCATTCTTTGATTGAGGGTTATCTAGGTTGTTTCCAGTTTTTGGCTATTAGAAATAAATCTTCTATAACATAACTGAACAAGTGGCCCTGTGGTAGGATGGAGCATCCTTTAGTTATATTTCCAAGAATGGTTTAGCCAAGTCTCGAGATTGTTTCCCAATTCTTCAAGGAGGTGCTGCACTATTTTCCATAGCGGCTGTACAAGTTTGTACTCTCAACAGCAAAGGAGGAGTGTGTGTTCCCCATGCTCCGTCTACGTCCTCACCGTGGGTTGTCACTTGTGTTATTGATCTTAGCCATTTGACAGGTTTAAGATGGAAGTTTTGATTTTTCATTTCCCTGGTGGCTCATGATGTTCAACATTTCTTTAAGTGTTTCTCAGCTACTTGAGATCTCTCTGTTGAGGATCCTCTGTTTGTGTCTGCTTTCCATTTTTATACTAGATTATTGTTCCTGGGGATTTTTTATATCTAGTTCCTTCAGTTTATTACATATTTTGGTTAGTGCTCTATTGGATGTGGATTTGGTGCAAATATTTCTCATTCTGTAGGCTGCCATTTGGTCCAGTTGATGGTGTTCTTTGTCTTACAGAAGATTTTCAGTTTCACGAGGTTCCATTTATTAATTGTTGATTTTAGAACCTGTGCTATTGGTGTTCTGTTCTGGCTGTCTTTTCCTGTGCCAAGATGGTCAAGCCTATTCCTTACTTTCTCTCCTATCAGGGTCAGTGTATCTGATTTTATATTTAGGTCTTTGATCCATTTGGATTCAAGTTTTGTGCATGGTGATAAATANTCTCTCTCTCTCTCTCTCTCTCTCTCTCTCTCTCTCTCTCTCTCTCTCTCTCTCTCTCTCTCTCTCTCTCACTGCATATGTGTGATTCTGGAGTAGGCCCTAAGGCCTTATGACCATTGAGATATATGCTCAGCCCTAAACTGTAGTTCTAAATAAGACATCCAAAGAAAGACACCAGAATTAGTAGAAATTCTTTCATAAAATAATTGTCATTATGCAACAGGAAAAATCCATACAGGAAACTGTAAGTGATCCATGTACACATTACATTTGGGTCGTTAGTGCAAAGCAGGTACATTTTCTTCACTTACTGCAGATTAGCTATTGATTTCCAGGCACTGCCCTACTTACCATGAGAAACTGTCCTTAGTCTTTTTATGTTCAGCTCACTGCTCTATAATAACTAATAGTTATAGTTACTTAGCTTCTCATCTCTTGCTCAAATGGAGGTATGGTCTTTAGTTGCAGACAGTATCTCAAAACTTGTCCACTGCTTAACCACATAGTAGCCATCGGGGGACATGTATATAAAATATGTCCCTGCCCCCAACTAAGCATCATCCTGCATTTAATGGGGAATAAGGGCTTGATTGATCTTTAATTTTTTTTAAATTTTTCCAATTCTCTGAAGATTTTATACAATGCAAAGTGATAATATACCCTCTTTCCCCTCTCCAACTTCTAACATCTTCCTGTAATACCTCCTCCTTCTGGTTTTGTCTTTTTTATCATTTGATAACTCACCAAATCTAATTAGTGTTGCCCATATGTTAATGGGTGTGGGGTCATCCCCTGGGGCATAAGCGATCTTCTCAGTTCCCCACTGTTGAAAAAGAGTGGTTTTCTCTCACCCAGCAGCTATCAACTGCCAATAGCTTCTCAGCTAAGGGTCAGGCCGGCAAAGCACATACACTACCTAAGCAGGAATTTGGATTGGCTTGATCTTGTGCACGTCTTGAGCAGGCAACCATTGCTGGTATCAGTTCATGGGTGTGATGGCCACACTGTGCCCAGAAGACAGCAATCTACAGCACTCCTCCCCACCCTCGGCTCTTAAATTCCTTCCACCTCCTTTTTTTTTGTGTGTGTGTGTGTGTGTGTGTGTGTGTTCCTTGAGCTTTGGTGGAGGGTGAGGTTGTGATAAAGATATTCCATTTTAGGCTGATCATTCTATCTCTCCTTGGTATTTTAAGCACTTATGCATCTCTGGTACCCACAGCAAAAAGAAGTTATCTTTGGCCAGGTCTGAGCACAGCCCAGGGCCACAGTCAGATCCAGTCTTCTCAGCTTGAGCTTCATGATAATCTTCCATTTTCTAATTCTAGTTTTCTTCCGAAGAAGGTCTTACACATTTTTTTATTCTTTTAGATAGATTTAGAAGACATGAAAAGTTAATCAGCAAGGATGGCCCAGGTAGTGTTTTCTGGATATGCTTGTGGTGCTATATTTATTTGATTTTGTTGCTCACAGAATTCAGGATGCTCTCCTGCCTCCTGCATCATCAGTTCAGCCATCATCTCCACCACTCACCTCACCAGCCTCAAAGCTGTGGCTTCACTTCTCATTCTCAGTGGGATGCTCCTCTTTTTAGCTACATCTTTCACAAAAACAGAAATATTTATCTTCACACTTTTTTTTTCAAATATCGATTTCGTTCTTTATGACGTATAGACAGCCAACAAATTTTTGGCACCGAAACTTTCAACTAGGTGCTGGAGTTGAAAACAAGTTGCCACCCAGCTGGGGAGATAAGTCACCCCTATAGAGAGATACTCAGCCACACGGGGAAATGTGCAAATGTCAAGGGTGAACTGGTGCAGCTGATTTTATTGTCACCCCTTCCCAAGGTCTTTAAATGGTTTCCTCATCTCTTGACTTCCTTTTCTTCTATTTATGCGCTCTCCCTTCCTATGTCCTGAGTCAGTGTCCTTAGCTCTTTACCGCAAGCAGAAGGCAGATTTCTCCCTTCCCACACACTTTACTCAGTCAATATGTTACAAGATTTTTCTTGTTTTTCTCAGAAATCAAATTAGAAATTTGAAATGTCAGGTAGACAGATGTGCTAAAAAGTTCTCATCAGGTAGAAGAGAAGGGGTGACTCGATGCCTATACTTACAGAAAACTTAAAGGATCCAGGTAGAAGAGAAGGGGTGACTCGATGCCTGTACTTACAGAAAACTTAAAGGATCCAGGT
>JAQHUG010000057.1:5618967-5634556 GCA_028555095.1 Dicrostonyx torquatus | reverse complement strand
TGGCTTTGGAGCCTGCACTGGAACTAGCTCTTGTAGACCAGGCTGGTCTCGAACTCACAAAGATCCGCCTGCTTCTGCCTCCCGAGTGCTGGGATTAAAGGCGTGCGCCACCACCGCCCAGCTAGTCTATTTCTTTTATTGATGAAGAAAGATCATTAACTTTCAGAAATATAATGACCAAGGATTGCTAATTTCTGTTATTTATTTATTTATTTATTTTTGCTGTTGTTGATGGTGGTGGTTGTGGTTTTGTGTGTGTGTGTGTGTGTGTGTGTGTGTGTGTGTGTGTGTTTCCCTTCTTTTGGTTTTACTTGTGTGAGATTATTTCCTGTGTTTTCATGTATATAGTTAACTTTTTTTAGGTTGGAATTTTTCTCTTAGCATTTTCTGTAAGGCTGGATTTATAGATAGACAAATTTTAAGCTTGTCTTTATCATGGAGAATCTTATTTTTCCCATTTGTGTTGCTCGGAAGTTTTGCTGTTTTTAGTAGTCTGGTCTGTCTGGCATCTGTGGTCTCTAGTAGTCTGCAGCACATCTGCCCAGGCCCTTCTGTCTTTTAGAGTCTCCATTGCAAATTCAGGAGATTTGAATACTAATAGGTATTCAAATAGGTCTGCCATTATGTGTTACTCGGTCTTTTACCTTTGCAACTTTTAATATTATTTCTTTGTTCTGTAAATTTAGTGTTTTGATTATTATGTGGCAAGGGGACTTTCCTTTTTGGGCTAATCTATTTAGTGTTCTGTAAGCTTTTTGGGCCTTGACAGGCTCCTCCTCCTTTAGGTTAGGAAAAATTTCTTCTATGATTTTGGTGAAAATACTTCCTTTATCTTTGAGCTGGGATTCTTCTCCTTCCTCTATTCCTCTTATTCTTAGCTTTGGACTTTTGACAGTGTCCCAGATTTCCTGGATGATTTCCATCAGGATTTTTTTTTTTTTTTTTTTTTTTTTTAGATTTCACATTTTCTTTGACTGGTGTATCCATTTCTTCTCTCGTATCTTCAGTACCTGAGGTGCTCTCTTCCATTTCTTGTGTTCTNGGTCCGGGCTAGCACCGGACCCTGACAGAAGCCCTAATTTCAAACACAGCAAGGAACTGACACCACCAACAAAGGTGTGCGTTTTTTGCAGCACAATTTCCAAAAGATAAATTATGGAACCAAACTAGATGACCAACAAGAGGCATGAAAAAGAAAAAGTGTGCTTGCTTTTTTTTCTGTTTATTTGTTTTTAAATCCCTTTTTCTATCTCACCCAGGCTGTCCTGGAACAAGCTCACCCCAAGTCCATAAACTGCCTTCCCAACTACTGGAATTAAAGGCATACACCTCCACACCTGGTTCACAACGAACCTTTTGCAGCCATGAAGAAGAGTGGCATTGAAGTGTTGAGGGAAAAGGGATGCACTAGAGATTACCATAGGAAAAAAAATTAAACCAGTCTCAGAAAGATAAATACTGTATGTGTTTTCTCTCATTTGTAGTTCCTAGGTTATTTGCTAGAGATGCAGAAAATCAAATATGTATATATGGCCTGAAAGCAAAAGCAAAGCTGTCTAGGGAAGCGAAGGGGCAATGGAGTCATGGGAGGGAAGCAAGGAAAAGTAGACATGTACTCAACATATAGTACATAACTGCATAGAACTAAGAAAAATTAAGTGGAAATAAAAAACTTGATGGCCTGCCTAGTGGGATAAAGTCTAATGCAAATTGTAAGGAAAGGGATTTTATTTCTAGTGTAGAAATAATAAGTCCTCAAACTCATATTGAAGTCATTTTTTTTCTGTTTTTCTTCATGTGTATTAGTATTTTGTTGTTAAAAAAACAAAAAATTGCTGCAGGCAAAGAAAAATTATTACAGGCTAAAAGACAAGCACAAGGAACTATAAAGATGGCCACTATAAAATAACCACACACTAGCTGATAATTGAGTATAGTAAAGGGTTATTAATTTAGGGGTAGACTCAGATCACAATCCTCTGCATGAACAGGGAACAGGAACTGAATCCAGGAGCCAGGAGAAAGAGCACGTGCGTGACATCAGCATTTATGGTATAAGAGGCCACGCCCAAGTGGGGTGGTATCTTAAAGCTTACTGGCTGAAGAAGCTTCCACAGCACCTCCACCTTTTGCTTAAAAGAGTTCTAAGTCAAATACAAACCTATATACAATAAGAACAAATATCAAGTATAAAAATTAGAATTACAACCAGCATAAACAATACCAAGCAAGAAACATATGCTAAATGTTCCAATAATTATCCTATCATAAGGATTCTAAGTCTTATATTAGAAATGGCTTGGTCAAGTCATGAGAGGAAAGTAACTACAACTATCTAGTCTTCAGCCCCATCGAAGATCTGAGAAAGGAAATAATAATACAGCAGCCTTGGGTGCTGGCTCCGCCTCTCTCTGCCTTTCAATATGGCAGAGGTACCACTACTGCCAGCTCTAGGACTGTTGGCTGGAAACTGTACTCACCACCTCAACTCTGGTAAGCAGTTGACCCATGCTGCCACCAAGTAACTTGCAGAATGCTGCCCACAAATCCCACTCAAGTGCTCTGCCTCCTGAGAGAGCCAGAGCTGTTTGTGCAATTAGAATGGACCAGGAAGCCTTCTTAAAGGAGCCACATAGCTTTTGCTGCTACCGCTGAGTGAGGAAGCCTTCTCTTAGAGGAGCCGTGCCTCTGCTGACTGACAGCAAACAGAGTCTATCTGGAAAAAAAAAAGAAGCAGCTACCAAGAAGCTGCACTTGGCTCATGTTTTTGTGTGTCTAGAAGCCCTCTTTTTTATTTTTTTCTTTTTTAGGCTTTATGTGGATGTACATTGTGAAATGTTTGGGCACCAGAAGATGTACACTATAAAATATTCCACACTAGCTCAGAATTGAGTATAATAAAGGGCTATTTATTTAGGGGTAGACTCATAGATCATAGTCCTCTGAATGGGGAACTGAAACCAAATCCAGAAGCAGGAGGACAAAGTGAGCATGCTCTTTATGTCGGCATTTATGGTATAAAAGGCCATGCCCAAGTGGGCTGGTATCGTAAAGGCTACTGGCTAAAGGAGTTCCCACAGCAGAACTAGATTTAAAGAATTAAAACATTTCCATCCCCAGGGTAGCTGTGACAAAGGGGCATTGCTGGGCTGTGGCAAGGTCAGAGATGCTCGGATTGAACATAAAGAAGTTCATACATTGAACTATCTGGTCATAATTCTCAGAAAAATTCTGCTTTGGTGGTCAGACTGGGTCCAAGCGCTCACATAATGTCACCAGACTTGGAGATAATCTTCGTTCGTCCTAATGACTGTGCTTTCTTTAGTAACAGCCTTTTAGTCAGAGAGGTTCTCTGCATTGTGGTCGGAATAGCAATTACTTGGAATGACTATGGCCTAGAAATCGAGTGCGCATCTAAGAGGCACTGGAGCTGATTTTTGGTTATTTTTGGCAAAGCTTGTTTGGATTTTGTATTTCTTAAGCAAATGACTGTAGTCAGCTCAGTCCACCATGTTTCTTTGATTAACAACACCTGAATTACATGCAAATTCTTAGTGCCAGAGAATGGTATCAACCTGAAGGTCCCTTGGGCATGTCAGAAATCAGAGAGAGATGATTTCCCATGCAAATCCAGGTGTCAATCACAGAAGGATGACTGTAAGCAAATATTCCATTACCATTGGAAAATGACAAGGCAGGGTGTAGGCAGTCTTAGGCTCCTTAGATGCTGCTGCAGCTTGCTGGAGCTGCTTGGCTTTGAGAAAGCCCCATGGTAGGATTCCTTTAGGCCATCTGGGAAGAGAAGGTCTTTAAGAGACTAAAGGAAATAAATGCAGAGGATTATAAACACTGGTATCACAAAATACGGATTTCGTCTTTAAAAATCTTAAAGTTGGAGACAGCATTGGTTGCCAGTGTATTTCC
The DNA here is from genome assembly GCA_028555095.1 of Dicrostonyx torquatus. Lineage (NCBI taxonomy): Eukaryota > Metazoa > Chordata > Mammalia > Rodentia > Cricetidae > Dicrostonyx > Dicrostonyx torquatus. Next base: position 5,630,632 of record JAQHUG010000057.1, on the reverse strand, counting down.
CCGCTTCTATTTTTCCTGATCACGCCCATGGGTTTTGTCACGAACACTCATGTCTTCAATAGTGTGCCCCGTCAGTTGTAAGGAAGTCAGAAGGCTCCCTCAACTTCATGGGCGCTGATAGAAATGTCATTGCCCTAGGATGTGACCAAATTAAACAAAATAGGATGTGAGGAAAAGTTCCCTGGCATTTTAAGGATTCCCCACCAAGTGGCGGGGTGGCTTCGAGGGTCTGAGAGCACTGACTGTGCAGAGCCACGTGGGGGAAGAAGAGGGCTGTCCTCTGGGCTCTGCATGTCCACCATGATACCTGCAAACTAGTGTACATCACACACACATGTACTCACACATTAACATACACGCACATATACACACACTCACACACACTCANGGGGTTAGCACAGCATGAGGAACATACTGTTCTGATAAAACATTAATTTGTGATAAAAAAACAAAGATGGGCTGTAAAACCATGAAAAATTGTAGCAAAAACCAGCAGATACTGCTAATTGAAAACAAACAAACAAATAAACATCAACAACCAACTGCAAAGACCCCGTGCATTCTAGAAAAGGCACAACTATGGACCACAGGCTCCATGGTTACCAGTTGTGACAAGAGAGATGAGAATACAAGTAAGTCACAGAGAAATTTTAGGGTGGTGGAAGTGTGTGTGACATCCTCATTGTCTGTGCATCACATTGCACGCTTGTGGATACCAACAGAACACAGAAGTGTGAACTCTAAAGAGGCGGTGCTGTGCCGAGGTTGGTTATCAGTGGCACACTGATTTTGCTGTAAATTTCGTTGATGGGAGAGAGCTATGGAAAAGATATGACAAGCTGCATTGAATTTGAATTTTCCTCTGAGCGGAAAAACTCTAATTTTTTTTTTAAAAAGCTAGCCTTGGTTTTCTATAACTGCAGAATAATAACAACAGCCCTAATCAAAGAAGCTTGTCAGGAGTACAAAATGAGATAAGCAGTTATTAAAATTCTGCCGCATAATTGGTGTTAAACAAATATCATGTCCCCCTGGAAATTTCTGTCTGTCGCTGGCCCACTGTGCAAATTCCATCAAGATTTCTGCGTCCATTTATCATTGTCAGCGGAAGCAAGAGGGTCAGAACAATTTGCTGAAATGTTTTTTTTACCTTTTTATTCAATAAAAGAACTAGTAATTGGCTTATTTAGCAAGAATTAGCTGTGCATTTCATGACTTCTGTGCTTGGTTAGGATTGTAAAAAACAAAAACAGCATTAAATCCTAGAAGCAACATTCATCTATTTGTGAAGATAAGAAATTAAATAACAGAGTAACAACTGATAATTACAGATAATGAAGAACAAAATGCTATAATGTGATGTGGATTTTTTTCTTTTTAAATAATATTTTATCTAGTCTTTGAACATTCCATAACTATATATAATATATCGTGGTCATATCCACCCCAATTTCCTCCCTCCAGCTTCCCCTAACTCTCCAATCCCTGCCATACCACTGTTTCAACTTGCTATCTCCTTTTATCAAATGACCCACTGAGTTCCATTAAGGGCTGACCATATATAGGTCGGCACCCGACCAGTAACCACCTCCAAAGAAAAGTGACTCTCCTTTCTCCAGCAGCCAGCAGTTACTCAGAGTTGCTAGGCTTGAAGAGGGCTCTCTGACCAAGGCTGAGAGCAGATAAATCTGCACATATAAATATGTAGAACCGTTTGACTACACGACTCTTTAGCAAAGCAACATCAGTAGCCCTCAGGCCTTTGGCTCTCCAGCCATAGGTTTTTGATCATTCTTACAATAGAAGGCACAAATTTCCTCCTGCACAGTAGATCTCACATCCAACCAAGAGAGTGGTTGGTAACCCCCATATAGTCTGGGGTAACTGCACCAGAGGACACATCTTTCCTGGAATGCTGGCATGTAACAAGCAGGATCCAGCACAAGGTATGACTATTGAAGTTTCTTTAAGTGCAGATGTCAAGTAGGAAGGTTTACCAGCTGAAGTATGGAACCAGTTATCTATCGAAAAAGTTACTTATAAATGGACTTGGGAAAGCATCAACCCTTTTACAAAATAACTGGAGTGTTAGCGTTCCAGGTTTGGTTGTGCATATGCTGTCTTCCCTTTCTTCTGTGACAATGTCAAAGGATTGCTACTTAGAAGTCAGGTGTCTTAGAATTCTATCAGGAAAGCATTAACATTGTAACTACAGAACAGATTATATAAAAACAATGTTTGCCGAATATATAAGGCTATTGTCGTTAGAAAGCTGCTTTCTTTCTAAAGTCAATATTGGATAACTATGTTTTAATGACTTCATTAAAGGTCATAGCTTTAGAAGCACTATACTTGCTACAATTTTCATTCCCATTTTATCAAAACTAAATCCAGTCAGCAAACACCGAGTGCCTTTCACAAACTCAGAAGCATTCCTCTGCTTCTGGGGCTCTGAGTAGGTGAGAGAGAGAGAGAGAGAGAGAGAGAGAGAGAGAGAGAGNCATTCCCATTTTATCAAAACTAAATCCAGTCAGCAAACACCGAGTGCCTTTCACAAACTCAGAAGCATTCCTCTGCTTCTGGGGCTCTGAGTGAGAGAGAGAGAGAGAGAGAGAGAGAGAGAGAGAGAGAGAGAGAGAGAGAGAGAGAGAGGCTTTTCAATACAAGTAAATACCATATAAATAATTAAAGATCTTAAACAGAGATAATGGAGGGCAGAAGTGGGTACTGTGTGCGAATGAAAGGGACAAAATGCCCATCTGGGAAGGAGGTGGACAAGACCATTCTCCTAAAAAGGTGAGGGAAGAAAGAGCCGAAGGTTGAGCACAAAGTCACTAATGGATCCCAGTTCCAGGGACGGAGGGGGCTCAGCAGCTAAGAGCGCATAGTGCTTGTGCCCACACGTGCACATAACTAAGAATTTTAAAGAAGGCCCATGTCCAGCAACAGCGGGTGCAGACGTTGGTCCACGTAATGGTGGGAAACAAATAACAAGGACATCCAGCTGAAGCTGAAAGAGTAAGGACTGGGAGGTAGGTGATAAAGGAGATTGATGAGGGTAGAGGTGGGAATCATGGTCCAGAGTTTGGGTTACATTCTCATCAAGGGGAACGGCGCTGGAAGCCACTGTTACTTAGAGGTTATGCTATCATAGCGCTTTATAGTAAACGGTAAGGCTGTGTCTGCTTCCGAACAAATGGCAATGAGTAAGGAAATACAATAGCAAATATAGCATTAGGAAAACGGAGCATCAAAAGATTTCAGTCCCAAAACAAATTTCTTGAAAAAATTCTATCACTGTTCTTGAAACACCTCAATTGCACATGGTAAAATGACAGCTGAGAACTAGTTAAATGTCACCTCTTGGAGATTATGCATCTTGAAGTCTCACTGCCAGTAAGGAGAAGGATCTCCCGTGTTACCATGTTGTCAACATGCCCAAATTTCTTCCTGAATCAACAGACTCATTTCTTGTTTTTATTATATTTTATTTTTCATTGTTTAAAACTATACTCAATTTTTAAGTTTGAGTATATTTTTTATCACATTCTTCCTCTCCCACAAGTCCTCACAGATTCTCTCTTGCTCCCCACCCACCCAACTGAAAGTTCTTTCTCAAAACAAAACAAATACTCAGCACACAAAAAAACCTCCCAAGAAAACAAAATAAGACCATGGCCCCAAAGAATTCTTGTTTGGTGTTGATACGGAATTCCTGAGTGGCTGAATGTATAGGTCTCTGATTCTTGTGCCTTTCCTGGGGCTCTTTTCTTTCTGTTGGCTTGTCTTTTCTTTATTTTATCTTATATTTTAAAATTAATGAATGAATGATAACCTAGCCAGTAGGGTAAAGTTTGACGACTGAACTGTCACTTATACCTTCTGGGAGAGGGACAATCAGCTTCCTGCTGGGCATATCAACCACTGCAGGACCAATCTCATGTTTGGGAGTGGCTGAGCAAAACAAATGAAAGCCACAGGTTTTTTTTTTGTTTGTTTTTGTTTTTTTGTAGCTACTCAAAGAAATGAGTCTGCAACCTCATTTCTTTGAGTAGCTACATCACTACGTAAAATACTTTGGAAATGAAATTTCACAGAATTAAAAAAAAAAGGAAACTCATTCTCAAGCACATGCATTTATTAAACACACACTGAGATAGGCAGTTGAGCTGCAAATGGGTCTTTAAAGCGGCCCTGGAGGAGCTTCCAATCTGCAGCAGCACCATGCTGAAACTGCACATGAAGAGAGAAAGGAGAAAGGCAGATGCACACCCTGCAGGAATCCAGGCAGAGGGGTTCAGAAAGGATGGCGATTGTGGGAAAATCCTTCCAGTGACAATTAGGTTTGAAGAATGAGGAATGGGTATTAGTGATCACTGCAATATGCTCTGTGCCCCGTGCGTACAAAATGACTTTTGACTTCAATATTAACATATTTGTACCCCATTCTTCACCCAGTGAAGCAAGAGTCTTCTGTCTTGACTTCTCATCAGTAAGAAATTCACAAATAAAGAATTTCACCATAAACAGGCGAATACAAAATTTCCACCCTTTTATTAGAAGCAGGCATTCTTGGGGGGGGTGTCTATCTTTGCTCTCATTTTGATAATAAAGACGGAGTCTTTCAAGCTATGGATTTTAAAAAAGTGGACGGTTGTTATAATCATAATATCGTGTGAAACCTGTGTGCTGTGTCTGTGGCTTCAGAGCAGGTGTGATCACTTCTATGCATCTAGTTTTAACTTCAAAAGAGATCTAGTCTTGTGCTCCTGAACAGGAGTCTCCCGAACTTGCTCTGGAATGTTAGTCGTATCATAAATTGTTAGTTTGTGCCCCCTGAAGAAGTAGAATGGCATTTCCACTGTTCTAAGGTTACTTTCTCATATTTCACGGGCAGCCTTCTCACCCAGACCTGGCCCCAAAGGACACTTTTCTCTACACATTCCGCACAGACTTAATGAGACCAGCCAGGGACAAGTGTGAGGTGAACTATGGAAAACACTTGACATTTTCAAGAGACCGTCCCACACTTTTAAGAACAAACCTATTTTCTCTCCACTTATCAGACTTACTAGACTTTATTTTTTTTAAGCTATTTTAGGTTTCACAGGAAATTTGAGAGAGAGGAAAAAAAAAGCTGTTTGGGCTTGAGAAAGGGCTCAGTCGATCAAACGATTGCTGCCCAAGTGTAAGGGCAGTGGCTGGATCTGCAGAAAAGCTGGGCAGTTGTGGCAGCTGCTTGGAATTCCAGAACTCAGAAGTCAGGGATGGAAGATGTCCTGGCAAGTTGGTAAGCCAGACAGCCAGAATCTGCAAGATTCTGCATTCAGTGAGGGTCCTTGGCTCAACAAATAAAGCGGGAAATGATGCAGACACACGAGGTCAACTTCCAACCTCCATACATACAGACAAAATGTGGACTCACACTTGCAGAGGCAATATGCATGAGCCCGACACTGCTAATATATGTAATATATGCATATAAACATACACACGCAAAACAATTTTCTGAATAGCTGTCACCCCAACCACCCTCTAAGCTTTTTTTTTTCTTTTCAGTAACCTTTTGCATGAATACAGCATACTCATTACAGTTAGTGAACCCACATTCTTACATAATGGTTAATTAATGTCCAGAGAAGTTTACATTAAGGCTCACTCTTCTTTTGTGAACCAGGAAGTTTTAACAAAAGTATCTACCCTCTTAATACAATGTAGAATGGCTTCGCTATGTCAGGCGTTCTCTGTGCTCCACCTGTTCATTATTAAATCCTTCAGTTTCAGACCCCAGTTAGCACTGACACTTTTTTTTTTTTGTCCCTTAGCTTTGCCTTTCCTAGCATGGCACATAGCTATAATTACACAGGACGGAGCATTTTCAAATTGGCTTATTTCACTTATCAATAAGTACTTAAGGCTTCTCACCACTCAATAATATTCGGCTGGGGCCGTGCATCTCACTCTGCGCTCTAATTGTACATCTCGACAGCTCCTGAGCGTTTGAAATGCTGTGCGCCTTCACCGGCAGACTTCTGAGTGGATGAGAGTTAATACAAAGAATACCAAATCCAGGCCAGTTCTTCAGCAGATGTTGAGTGTTGTCTTCCCAAGGGGCCCCACACTGGATTCTCCTCAGTGGTGAGGGGGTGTCCCTGCTGTTCCAGCTCCTGGTCAGCACGTGATGGCGTCAGTCTGAGCCAGTGGAAGCGGTGGAGTGGCAACTCATTATTTTAGAAATGCAGCTGTCTGATGGTACGTGATGACAATAATTTTCTGCAGTAGTCACCTGTACGTATTTTCTGCTGAAGTGTTGACTCCGACTCTGCACTCAGGTTTTAATTGAGACGGTTGTTTTCTTACTGGTGAGCTATTCACCCTCCCCCATGTATTCAACTCTCTTAGCTTTTATAATAAATGTAGTGGCATAACGCTTATATTTTATGAGGTTTTCACTTAGGATAAATTTTATACAAAAGTTGCCAAGACAGATTATGAGAACATTTTTACAATTTTTAATCTGTGTTTTCCAAGCTGATTTACTAAAGTTGTCCTTTCCTAGTGACTACAGAGGGACTGCGTGAGTTGTTGATAAGGATTCACAGATACTTGTCTTCCATCAAGCCATAATTTCCAAGGAGTGAAATAAATTGATTTTGTAGTAATGACCACGAAATGGAAGACCCTTCTTCAGCGTTGTCCCAGCAATAGACACTCATCCAGCTCAGCACCCACAACACCAAACTATCCAAGTGCACGCTGAGAGAGCAAATGAAGGCGAGAGGACACCGGGCTCTGCCAGTTTTACATCATTTTAATGAGTTAAATACTCTAAGGTCTTTTCGTGGGTGAGTCACCTTACTAAGACACTGGTCAGGCAAATGGACTTGGGTCACTTGTGAAGGTGTGTCGGCCGCATCAGCCCAGAGCCAGCAAAAACAGAAAAGTGTAAAGTGTTTTTGAAATAAAGACCTTCAAAAAAAAGCTGTTATTTTTATAAGACCCAGAAAAATCTTACCAATGTGGTTGCCTAAACATGGCCTGAGCAAGGGTAACAACCCTGTCCTAATGTGGACTGGAGAAAGCTCAGAAAACCTCAACCCTACACAAGGTTCTAGAGGCAACTAAGAAATCCTGAGAACAGGAGAAACAGTTTTCTCCAGGGGAGAGCACACTAATTTCTAATCCAATTCCAAACAGCCCTGAAAAACATACACACACAAGTAACATTGTACAGACTGAGCAGCCTGTGGTTGGGGAAAGACGCATATTTGGAAGAGGGACAAAGGGATCTTGTCCCACCGCAACACTCGGTGTTATTTCTCCCACCAGCCATAAAGCGCCTTCAGAAGTTTGCCCTAAATATGCTTTAAAATAAAATATGCTTACATAAACCACACACGCACACACACACATGTGCACACACGACACGCACACGCACGCATACACACACACACACACACGCACACACACACACATGCACGCACACACACAACACACACACACACGCGCACACACACACACACACGCACGCACACACACATGCGCACACACGACACGCACACGCACGCATACACATACACACACACATGTACTTAATAATGCTTCAAGAAAAAGGGACTGGCCAGGTGGTAGTGGTGCACACCTTTAATCCCAGTATTCGGGAGGCAGAGGCAGGTGGATCTCTATGAGTTCGAGGCCAGCCTGGTTTACAAGAGCTAGTTCCATGACAGGACTGTTACACAGAGAAGCCCTGTCTTGAGAAACAATACAAACAAACAAAAAAGCCAAACAAAAAAGAGGGTGAACGTACATGGGAGGAGTCAGGAAGAGGAAATGTGCAGGATAAATTACGTAATTACATTATAATCTCAAAAACTACTATATATATTCAATATGGAAGGTCAGCATCAAACACACTGTTCAAAGGCCTAAGGTTTTTGTGTTGGACACCTGTGTTTGTTAACGGAGTTATTTGCATTTTACATGTTTTCTCAAAGGAGACTATGCTTTTATGATGTCAGCCTCCCCTCCATCCCTAGACTAAATATGATTGATCTATGAAAGGACTCGTGAATCATACTAGCCTTGTGATTCATATTCCAGGAAATTGAGAGGACAATATGGATACATGGGAAAAATATAAAAATATCCTCTTAAAGATCATCCTATACTTTGGTTTTATCTCACCTATTATTAGTTATGCAAATCATCTCCCAAGGAAAAAAGTGGAGTAAGTGCTGCTATGAAATAGCTGTGCACTGACAATTTTAAAATCCCTGACCTCAGAAGTAAAGGGGATGAAGTCACAGGACACATGCTTCAAACCTTTCCCAGTCTAATAGACAGGAGTGGCCAAGAGACCGTGGCATATCCCTCATCTTGATTTTGTTTTTCCTATTGTGAACATATGGGAGCTCTGCTATTTAAAGAATAGTAGATTCTGGTATTTGGCCATTATCCAAAGCTAAACGAAAGAAGGAGCGGCATTCATCTGGCTCAGTAGCCCAAGACAACTAAATATAGACGCCCAGCCAGCCGCAGCAAGGGGTGCACGCTGCTCTGCAGGAGGGCTTCTTCCGGGGTGGCTGAGGGCTCTCTTCCTCAGCTTGCTACCTGGCTACTACATCATTCTGATACGTTTAATTTATTATTGATATTTCATGGTCACCTCTATAACCTCTCATTATTATTATTATTATTATTATTATTTATTAGGGTTGTTAATATTATTATTGTTGTAATTAGGTGGAGAGGTACGGGTTGTATTCCCAGTGCCTGGCTCCCAAGCCCCCAGCTGCTGGCCCGCTCAGCTACTGGTTGCTTGCACCCGAAATAACCACATGACAAACTGGATTCATTTAAATACTGCCTTGCCCATTATCTCTAGCCTCTTCCCGGCTAGCCCTCACCTCATAAACTAACCCATTATAAAAGTCTGTATGTCACCACTAGGTGGGTGACTTACCGGACGGAACTAAGGTACCTCCATCTCCGACGGGAGCCTCATGGCGTCTGGCTCACTTCCTTTCTTCTCCTCCCAGAACTTCTGTTCTGTCTACTCCGCCCACCCAAGGGCTGACCTATCTATAAACCAGGCAGCTCTTTATTCAACCAATAAGAGTAATACAAAATACAGGAGAACACTCCCACATCATATTATTATTTTGCTTTTATTGTTGCTGTTTTTTTGTTGTTGTGTCCAGCATCAAACTTGGGGTCTTGGGTGTGTGTAGCTCCCATCAAGCTGCAGTCCCAGGCAACAATTCCATTTAGTAAATGTCCTGATTCACAAGCTGAAGCAGGTCTAGGTTTTCTGAATCCAGTGAATCATATGTGATATTATACTTTTAAAAAGTTTCATTCCAAAGGATATGGACAAAAACAAACTTCCTTTTATGAGAGATACTGTCCCCTTAAAGGTGTGGTCTCCTGAGAGTTTCTGATGTAGGATCAAGTACTTTCACTAAGTTGCCACTCATGTCTTGAGCAACTGTGGAGTTGCTTTTCGTGAACACGGAGGAGCAGTGGAACGTGCACCCGCGGTCTCTACAGCAATGCTGGGGTCTTCCCTGTGCCCTGCAGTGTCCATATGCTTCTTAGACTCCTACGGAGAGAAGTAAGGAAACGCTCTGGAGCGGACACTATAGAAGCACAGTGCTGGTGGTAAGTGGGGCCATTTATTGATTAGAAGAACAGGAAATGAACAGACACCAAGTGTCTCCTGTTTCATGACAGCAGCTTTGGAGATGCTACTGATCAAAATTACACCTCCGCGGAGACAGGAAGCAAGCAGAAACTGGAGACAGCTGGTGGGAAACTCACGGTCAAGCGGAACAAAAGGAGGCTCCTACAAGGGGATGTGAGGTATCAGCTCCAAAACCGAGTAAGAACTGTACTGTTAGCGGTCAGGTTGTTTTTGCAGGGTAGGAAACACTGGAGCCTGGGAGAGCTTATGGGGAGTCCTTCAGGGATGGTAACCGCATCCTACTTCTTCATCTGAGCATTGGTTACATGGCTGTATTGAATCATTCATAAGTTTTCAATCTTAAGATATACCAATTTTAATAAAAAAGAATAAATTCTATTCTTTCCACAACCAAATCACTACAATCCCTGCCTTGCTGGCAACATCTTTTAAACTGTAGATTACTATGTTTTTTAATGATAAACTATTAAAACTTGCAAATTTAACTGTGAAACTATTAAAATTATAACATAAATGGCGATTCGTTTTTAAAGATGCTACCCTTCTGTAGATTTATGAAATTAAGTTTGATTCTCTTGCTAGCTATCCCTAACCAATTAACCACATTTGTCTTTTAAACGTGGACAAAAATGTAAGCTAAAATTTTATGTGGTTTGACTTCCACATTGCATCATTGCTCATTGATTTCTGTAACCTCATTGCTTCTAAAGCTGAGCTGACTGAATCATCCGGGCTCCGGTCACTGGCAACATTTCAGTCTGATCTCATTCTTTATCCCATGGGTCTTTTAAAGGCTGGGTGACTCTACAGAACACAGATAGGATGCAGCTTCATAAGTATTTCTGAAAATAGCCCATTTTGCCACCTGCATACCTTCAGGATTTGGTTCTTAACACTTGTGTGCACTTTGTCATTCATTATTTTAATTCTATTAGATTAATATTTACCTAGCCCAAAAATTTTAAGGAACTAAATTTATTTTGAGTTCGTCCCTCAGAAAATATTAGCAGATACCTGCAAGCATTTAGGCATTTTTTTTTAGGGTAAGATTCAGTGTAGTTTGTAATTCTGTCTTTATATAAGGCACCTTAGAATGAGTTAGGTCGTAAGCACAGCAATTTTCATTAAACATTTCCCCTGTGCATTTTCTTAGCCTGAAACTATGACTGAACAGTACCATCTTTTCGTAAAGCCCCGTTTATACCAACACACTCCGTTCAGGTATGTGATTAATAAATGTTATTGATTAATGTTTAAAGCCAATACATGGTTCTAGTATGGAGACTGGATTTTCTTGGTTTAGATCATCATTTGAAGGTTCCAGATGCACTTCAGTGAATAATTTTTGCTTTAAAAGAGAACCTTGATCACAGACCTTATTATCACAGGGAACAAGATTGAAGATCCACTGCAAGTGAAATCACCAGGAAAATTTCTTAATATTCAATAATTTGGTGGTCAAAAATTGTATTTTTTCTAGGAATCTGAAATGCTACCTCTTTTTGTATAATTATGCATAGTTTGTCTTCTGTATGGTTCAAGGAAAGTATAATTTTATTGGATAGTTGACGTGGGAGGTGATGGATGCTGTGAATATGTTTTATTGCCATTAGTTGATAAAGAAGCTGCTTTTGGCCAATGGATTAACAGAGTAAAGCCAGGCTGAAAGACATTATATAGAGAGAGTAGGTGTGGTCAGTGAGAAGCCACGTAGCCATGGCTGGAGACAGACACACCAGAACCTTGCCAGTAAACCACAGACACGTGGCAATACACAGATTAATAGAAATGGGTTAATTTAAGATATAAGAGTCAGGCAGAATTACACTTAAGCTATTGGCCAAACTATTGCAAGTAATACAGATTTCTGTGTGATTATTTTGGTTCTGGGCAGCCAGGAACAAACGGGTAGCATCCACAAACAAATTGGCATTCCCACACTGGGTACCAAATGAAGCA